>JAQPPZ010017179.1:3002500-3380000 GCA_028583015.1 Wollemia nobilis | reverse complement strand
TATTACTAAAATATTTCTTGACTATAACATACACTTGCAAACTCTACATTGACTATTTTGTGCATGCATTTTTTTTGTGCTATGGAAGTCTCCCCCATATGCTTAATTTTGTGGAAAAAATTACAAGTTTAGTAGAATAGGAAGATTTTATTTTTCCAAGTTGAATGTTTTGATAGAACTAAGTTACACTAAAGAAAAGGAGTATGTAATACCCAACCATTTATTATACCACAGTGATGAAGAATAATGCTTGGATCAATATTTCATCCCATTATCCAAGGAGAATTCCACACATACCCTTGAGCACACTATTTACTTCTCTCACACTATGATAAGATAATATTTTGAGATGTTGTGTATCGTGTACTATGGATAAAAAGTTTATTTAATCCTAGATGGTCTCCCTAAATACCTAAAGATACATAGAAGCTTGATTCCATGTACGGATATTGTATGAGGCCTGGGTATTGGAGCCTAATTGCCCGTCACTTCACTAGATGATTTATGGCCTATCTAGATTATCAAATAATGATAGATCCTTTTCTATATTTTAAAACACCTATTATGGGGTTTCTAACCTACTCAACTACTGTATAAAAGAAAAGACTATATTTTTTATTGTATTTTTTTCAAAAAGAATAATAGAAAAATAAAAAATATAGGAAAATCATACTGAACAATTGGAATGGTTGGGAAAGAATTAGCACAGTCATAGTAGAACTCGACCCTAGAAAGTGATCTATACTACTTTTTAGGAATCTACTATTAAAGTAAACTCACTCACACAAAATACTATAAATAAATAAAAAGTCATCAAATAAGAGAATAACATTGTAGAAAGTAATTATGAAATTGAAATAATATCACAAAATAACTTAGTATCGCACGCCTCTTCGAGTGATCAACCTCCTTCAATATTTCATTAACTTGCAAAATGATACATTTATACATGGCTCCATGTCTTTTAAATAAAAGCTTCATGCAACCCTAACCATAAACTCAAGAGTTGTCTTACATGCAAAATTCTAATTGAGCTAGAATATTTGACTAAATAGTAGTTGCATTCTTGATAATGGTTACATGAAATATCCACACTTATCTGGGTACCTTACATACCACAAACCATTACAAAAGTATTACAAAATAAAATCATAAGCGGGTCATTGAGAATTACAAATATAATGTTAGGATAGGGTCCTAACATATCCTTATTCAAATCCTAAAAATAACAACAATTGGCCATAATAGATCCTCTCTTTCTAAGATTTTCCAGGATAAAATTTTATTTTGGAGCATGAACCACATGAATAAATTCACCATAGGAATGATCTAATCACACTAAGTTTTAGAGCAATAAAACCAAATAAAATTATTTTTAGTCATAACATGATTAGCATATTTAACAAATAGGATACCCTTCTCATCCTACCTCAGAATTTTAGAATATTCATAAGCATAGTTTCTATTTTCCTGGGTTATTAGCTTCAGATCAAGGGTATTCAAGGATGTTGCATCATCTTTGTTCAAGAAAGGACTCCTAGGATCCTTCCACTTCTTTAGAAAATCTACTTCTTCAATAAAATTTACCACTTTAGAGAAAATATTTGAGTGAGCCTAGGTTTAACAATAGCAAGGTAAGGGATCTCTTTAAGGGTAATGTCCTCCAACCACACACCTAACATGAGTTCATGATAAAGGATATTTAGTACATAGAATAATAAATAGTCCTTTATTACTTATCATTCATTTCACTAATGAAAGGATTAGCCTCTAATGTTATCAACGAAAAAGGAAATTGAGGGAAATATCTAAATAGGCGACGAAAAGA
Source organism: Wollemia nobilis (assembly GCA_028583015.1). Taxonomy (NCBI): domain Eukaryota; kingdom Viridiplantae; phylum Streptophyta; class Pinopsida; order Araucariales; family Araucariaceae; genus Wollemia; species Wollemia nobilis. The sequence goes on along the minus strand of JAQPPZ010017179.1, from coordinate 3,378,172 downwards.
AAAAATGAAATACTAAGAATAATGATGGATAACTAAGTTTAGCAATGCAAATAAGTTACCAATAAATTCCAAATGTCTAAAGTACCAAAATCTAATCCACAATATCTAGATCCAACAAATGAGATTGAAAATTTAACCTTGAGGATCATGGCTTAAAGATAAATTTAGATTTTTCCATAGTACCAATTAGCACTAGGTCTTGCATAGTTTCTTAGACCCAATGATAATTAATTCAGGCTAAATAGGGGGTGATTGCAAGGGGATGATTCAAGGGTGGAAATTTTTAATAGAGAAATTTGGTGGGGAAGTGGATCATAAGGAATAAGGGTTTCTTTCATGGTTGTGTCTATCTCTTCTTATGAAAAGACTATTACGGGATAGGTTTTTCTAGTTTGTTTATAAAATTGATTTTGTATATTAGATTTTAATGGTCTAGTTAGCTATCTTAGGAAATTGTTTATTAGATTTCCTCTTTCCCTTTAATAAATAGGTATTAATGAAATTAAGGAATCTCACAAGCTACACAAAACTAACCCCTAGTACCTAAATTTTAATAGTAGGAAGGGCCTTAGATATGTTGACTTCAACACAAATTCTAGGATGAAAGTGGATGCTAGATTACTTTTTGGTCGACTTTCTTACACCAAATAATATTTTGTAATGTAGACACCAAAATAGCACCAATCCGATTACGTGACAACAAGCGCTGATCGCATTGACACAAACAGCCCCAAGGGCAGCCCCCAGAGGTTAAAAAGTGGTCCTAACCACTTCCAAAAGTAGTTTTAGAGGTCATAGGTCAATTTGGCACCTTTTTGGCACCTTTCTCTCTGCTCGTCCCACCCCGGGATGAATACAAACTGGAATTCGTCCCACCCAAGGATGAATAGCAGCATTCGCCCCAAGGGGAGGCGAATAGCAAGTTTGATCGGCAAAAAGTCAAACCTCGATAACTCCTGCCAATTAACCGAGGCTTCAGGCCATGCAATTGTGAGGAGTAGCTTTTATTCAAGAAGAGAGACTTCAGTGATGAGTGTCTTTATTTTAGAAACATCATGCAAGAATATTTTTTAATAGGGAGTTAGCTTTTCTCTGAAAATAGGACAGTTAACTCAAGTGGCGCCCTCGCATGCGCAATTCAAACAAGGAGACCCTAAGGTCTATAAATTGGGGAGTTTTCCCACCCAAAATAGATACATAGAAGGAGCATTTGAGCAACGAAGTGCTGCCAATTTACCTACCTAACTATGATTTGTGCTTTTACATCCTTAATCTCTCATTCGAAAGGGAGGTTATTGGGTGACTATTGGAGGCGCGAATCCGGACCCAAAACCCAATTTTTGGCCACAAATATCCACAAAATTTGTTGAAAACACCCCATAACCAGTTTTGGACCCATCCCAAGTGGATTGGTGCCGAAACAGTGCCTCAAACGGTGGGCGTCCTGCCCCCGGGCGCTCCCCAAACTATCACAGTGCTAATCGCCCCACCCCGGGATGATTAGAAATATGTGATATATTTCTTTTTTTTTTCTTTTTCATTTGATTCTAGATAGGTTAAATAGGTTACAGTTCAAATTTCATTTCATTCTGATCATTTTTGACCAGGTTATTGCTATTTCCCGCTTTCACTAACTTGCAGATGCCATCTTCAAAATATGGGTTCTAGAGGAAAAATTGGAGAAATATGAGCATCTGGGTCTTCCCAAAACGCCCCCAATTAGCTAACCCCAATTTTGTAGGTCTTTTGGAGCTTCCTAAGTAGGACATTGAATAGGGTGCTTTCTGGCAAATTGTCATAGTCCTATTCGTCCCACCCTGGAGCGAGTATAGATCTATGAGGAATTTTTAGACTATTCTTTTTGCAATGGTCTTCTGATGATATTTTTATGCTTCTATCAAAGTTTCAGGTCAATCAGAGGTCATCTGATAGTCATTTTATTATTTTCATGCATACACTAACAATAGGCTTTGGGAAATACATGTTTCATTTTGTCTGCAGGTACTACTAATATTTTCTGTTTCTTTGAATGCAGGTTTCCAATAGTAGAGGAGCAGGAAAGAGCAAAGAATCACATACAATAGTGGTGGCGACGTTTTGGTCCGCCCATCTTACATGTGGGCACGCGGAAGAAGGATTGTTAGCCATGGATGTTGTGACAAGAAACACATTTGACTCTCCTATCCCCTAAAAAGGAAGGAGACGTATTGTAACACAATTTATAAAGCATATCAATAAAGATATTACCATATTTTGTATTGCTTTTATCTTGTGTCAATTTGCATATGTTATTTCTTGTTCTTTTCTTGTGGCATATTCCTTTTTGTTTCCGTATCCTCGTGCTTTCAGTGGCGATCACGGTGGGACCTCTGTCCCTTGATTTTTAAAATTAAATTTCTGATTAAAGTTGCTTGTTCTTTTGATTATAGGTACCAATTTTTCCAACACTGGACTATTTTAGAGCAGAAATTCAGAGATATCTAACTTGGGCAGAGAAGAGGTAGAGGTCTTAAACACCTTTTGTCAATTCTTTGCTTTATGTTCTCTGTTTATTTGCTTGCATAGGAGAGTTTGAATGCTTGCGTGCTTCATTTATGCAACTTAAAAGGAACCCCACACACCACGTGGTAACTAAAACAACAAGGCATTGGTCGTAAAACCCCAACCCTTGAGCAAGACCAAAGGTGGATTCCATTATCACTTTGGCTTGAGATATTGCATCCATTACCCCGATCGCGACTATTGCTAGACGTAAATCCTGATGAAAGCTGACCAAGTGTAGCGGGGGTGATTCCCAGTGCATGAGGATAAGTCTTCTATGGTAGGTGTCATAAACAGAGTGATCCCCCTTCAGTACCGCCTATGTTCCACGTACCATCTGCTCTCACGTACCTATAGTCTCCCTCACGTAAGGGCGGGTATATAGAGAGGTTGGTATATCGGTCTGGCAACGGTATATCGAAGGGGCGACCATTTTATGGGAGTCATAAGAGCCCTCATTTTTGCATTTAAATGTTCTTTCACAAAGCTTTCAAAACAACATCAAAACACACTAAAACCAGATTTTAGGGCACACTTTTAAATCTTTAAACGAGATAACCATTGCATTGATTGTGTGTTTCTTTTCTGTTTAAGTGTAGCGTAAAAAATCCTAAAAGAGATAAAAATCTATTCGTCTTTAGGAGCACATCACTATGGTGTTCACTCGCAGCCGAGCCCGATCATGGGCAAGCGCTCCAGAAAGTGCACCAAGGGGGACAAGTCGCCTCCGATATAGTCTTGAGGACCTGGTCATCCCGCCTTGGTGGCCTAGCCCACAAGAGAGTCCACATCATGCCATAACAGAACAAGACTATAGAGGCACCTCTTTGAGGGGCACCCCTACTCAACATAGGTCCTTCCAAGAAGAGAACCTATATGTAGCACTTAATGTAGATAGGAGACCTCCCTTAGAAGCCCGTTATGGGTGGCCTAGCGATGAAGTGCTAGAGCAACAGAGGGTCCAAATGGAGGGGCCACAAGATTTCATCCTCCCTCCTCTACCTCGCATTGCTATTAGAAACACTAGACAGTGTCCAGAGTATCAAACTTTCTAGGCAGGGCAAGACAATTCTGCCCGCACCTTTTATGCATATGAAAGAGAGGACGAGGATGATTACCACGTTCCTCAAGAGTAGTACACAGCATGGGAGCGATGTACCTCCACGCCTGCCCTATATCAAGATAACCCATCGAGGCTACAGCCTCAAGTTAATGCAGCCAACCTCGATAGAGGGAAGCAGCCCATAGAGGTCTTGGATCACCACGATCGAGGTAGACATATAGGAGAGGCATCTAGGCTTCCAAAACAAGAGACGACGGAACAAAGTGACTTGGCATTTTCCAAACAAGCCGCCCACCAAGCGCAAATCATGCAGCTTCGGCAAGATCAAGAACAGTTAGAGCATCTTTGTCGGCTTAACAAAGAGCGCATTCAACGTCAAACAGTCAAATTGCTGCATAACAATGTGCCTGCGAAGGTTCCAAACCCTCGCACGCACAAAGTAGATGTGTATGAGAGGCATAACCCTTTGGTACGAGAGAGGTCCACGTGACCTTATCAAGTATTGCCTCCGAGACCTCCTAGACCTGAGCGGGAGGCCACTCCCCGAAACAATGATGGGCACCCTCCGCGGGCACCTACCCATGTGCATAGGACTCGGCCAGCCACTCCTCAGGAAGCTTATGAGGAATATGAACAAGAAGAAGAGAGGGCTGAAATGCTCTATCAAGGCAGAGGGGGTGCTACCCAACTACTTCTCAATAGGCCTCAGGCTCCCCGCAACCCACAATGGGAGCAAACTAAGGAGGACGAAATTAAATCCTCTGATGCATATAAAGCATTGTTAGAGCGCTTAGAGTCTATGGAGATCAAGACTTCTGGGCCCCAAAATCCCACTTTACGCCAACTCCGTAGCCATCCTTTGCATCCGTCAGTGTCGGCACCTCCATACCCGAAACACTTTAAGCTGCCCCAGTTGGCACTCTTTAGAGGGGAGGAGGATGCCCAAGAGCATGTGACCAGGTTCTTAAGCCAGTTCTTTGGTATTCAAGACAACGATGCTTTGTTGTTGAGAACATTTATAACCACATTCGTAGGCCCTGCCTCGGATTGGTTCACCCAATTACCGAAACATAGCATCACTAATTTGGATCAGCTAGTGGATGCGTTCCTCGAATGCTTCACCTTCAACACTAGGAAAAATGCATCATTGAGTGACCTAGCTAGCCTCAAGCAGTATGAGGAAGAGACCATGGTGGCATACGAGAACCGGTGGAGGGCGTTGCTTGCAAAGCTGCCTTACCTCCCTCCCATGTCAGATCTGACCCAAATGTTCTCAAAAAGTTGTTTGAGATCAATCTCCGTGCTATTGCAGCTACAACAATATGCCAGTTTAGAGGAAGCTCTGGCGCAAGCCAGGGTCATTGAGGAGATTAAGATATAGGATGGCGAGATCGCCAAACCTAAGAAGAAAGAATGGACAAAGAATACTAAACCAGGGACCACGCAACCAAAACCTGCTGCGGTTAATCAAGTTGCCATCAATGTCCCTAAGCCTGCACAAGCACCACAGCCTCAAAAGGCTAATTATCAGGCTGTGCCTCCCAAAAACTATGAGAGAGAAAATCAAAGACAGGAGCAAAATTAGCAGCGTCACCCTAGGCAACAATTTACTCCTTACACAGAGTCCAGGGACTCTTTGTTTGACCGCTTGTCAGCGGCGAATTTGATCAATCTTCCAGAGATTCAAACTATAGATCCCAATGCACCAAAGCCTAAAGGGTATAGAGAAGACTTGTACTGTAGGTTCCACAGGCGTAAAGGACATGATCTTAACGCATGCTAGAAGTTCAAAGGTTTGATACAAGATCTCATTGACAACAAGACATTGGCGGTGGACAACCCCGTAGCGCCAAACAATCAACATATGGGAGTATTCAGAGACCCCTTGCCTACCCACGAGGCACGAAAAAACCCCTTCAAGTTAATGAGGTGCAACAAAATTGCCCTATGCAAGGATATGTGGGGATGATAAGCATAGTGACTAGGAACAAGAAGTACCCAGGAGCTGCTCCCGCAGCAGCCACAAGAGAGGTTCCGTCAACGTCACAGGCTCAACAACACCCTACGCAACTTCCCCCGCCTAGACCAGTGGCCACGATTCGAACTAGACTTACCCAAAGTCTAAGGACCACATCGGCTAGGCTCTCCATATATGAGCTAATTCAACAATCAATGCCCCATCGGGAGGCTCTCATGGAGATTTTAAAAGCAATCGAGCTACCACCCCACGAAGCGAATTCGTTCAACAATTTTGTGGGGCATGTAAAATAGTGTACAGAACCAGTCATCACCTTTAGGGAAGATGAATTGAAAATGGTGACTGGTGATGTAGCGGATCCACCCCTGCACGTTATCGCATGGGTCAATGGGATTCCTTATAAGAGAGTGTTGGTGGACACTGGCTCGTCCAGTAATATCATCACTACAGCAGCTACGAAGCATTTGAAGTTGCCGGCATCTCATATCGTGGCTTCCACTTACACACTACGAGCATTCAACGATGCAATCTGCTCGACAGTTGGCACAATTGTCCTACCTATCCAAGTGGGACAAAAGACCATTCATACATTGTGCCATATCTTGGAAGGCGAGATGGCTTATAATATCTTGCTAGGTCGGCCTTGGATTTGGGACATGAAGTGTGTCCCTTCAATTGCGCATCAGTTCCTAAAGTACACATTTGAAGGACAGGTGCATGTAGTCCCGGTGGACTTGGAGCCTTTCAAATACTGTAATACAATACAATTCATGCCGCAATCAACCCTTCCATCAACACATTTGGATTTTTAGTTGAATCCATCTCAACAGGGTTCGATTTCGTGGGCATCTCCAGTGATTAATCCATCGAGTCCTCAATCGGGTCCATCTTCTTCCGCCAGTCCTTCCACAATGATGCCACCTACGGTGGCCACATCCAAGGACAAGGGAAAGCAACCCTTAGAAGAAGAACCACCTCTAGTCTCAACCATCTCGATAGAAGAGATACCTAGTAGAATGGAAGTCGAGACGCCTAGTTCACCCCACATGGAGTGGACTCAGGAAGGACTCCCATTCGCTTCCCCTCAACCGCCAACGGTCACCGTTGAAATGGCCAACATGGGCCTGGGGAGTATCTAGTGAGGAACATTATAGCAACGCCCACACTCGAGTCCATGCAAGACATGGGGAGGCCTCGACTCCCCATCGGCTCAGTGGTTCCTTTAGGCTACCCACCCAATCAGACAAACTTTGTTTATGGGGGCCTGGATAATGGCATTGAGATTTGTATGCAAGAAGATGAAGACGAAGAGCCCTTTGTGGAGGATGTCAACTATCTATCCAACCCTAATTTTTCTCTAATATATCTAGGCCAATGCAATTGGCATGGATATGGGTTGGGTAGGTATGAGCAAGGAGTGCGGGTTCTTTGCCAACCGAGATATCAAATGTCATATGACAAGTCAGGAGTAGGGTTCAACCACCCCTTGCCCCTAGACATCTTGGTTGAAAACATGCAAGGCCTAGGGATAGGCAACAAGGATGGGTTGGCATCAGATCCATATGCCAATCCAAACACAACTTATACATTGGGGGATTATTTCCCATTACAAACAAACAACCTTGTTGACCTCAACAACCCTTTCCCTTCGGTCGCAACAAGGAGAAAATTCAAGGACTCACCCACAAGGGGGATATGGACAAGACCAAGAAGGGTCTTCGAAGATGAGTCAGAGTACGATCATTCACAAGAATATCCCATGAATGATGATCGAGAAAGCTTCCTGACAATTTTCCCATTGGCCGCTCCATTTGAGCACATGCCACTTCAAGAGAATCAGGTCCCCCCGTAGAGAGCGAAACAACCTAGATGGGACCACATCAATTTGCTCGAACAAGATGAGCCTCATGTGTCGCAAGCAGCTGTTGGAGCTAATGAAGGCTTTTGGATCTCCGACAGTGATTCGAAAGATGAAACTGAGATGGCCTATCTCAACCACATGCGACAAATGCAACAACGATACCCTTTGGACATAGATGACATGTTTGAACACTTGCACATAGGTCCAAGACATAGGTGGCATCTCAACTCGGCGTAGTTATAGCAATTACTGCACCCGCCACTCCAGGTACACAGAGAGCATCTTTCGCCTGGAGACCCTATCAAACCATCAATGCCTAGGGCGGACCCTATCTTCATCTCCGTGCATAGGGCTGATCCCTTTGTGCCAGTGCCCATAGAGCCAGATCCGAAGCACACAGATTTTCTAGGATGTCCGAGTTATAACACCCGCGGTAATGGAGACCACAATCATTTCATCAACATGATCTCCATTGACCTAACCACACCCATCCATGATCCAGCCGACCCGACATGGTCATTGTATCTAGATCTAGATGCTATCGACCTGGGATCGCGCTGACACACCACCATCCCCATCAGAGTACTGGCCTTGCAGAGGAATGTTCCATTTCACCCCTAGATAGACTCAGGATGTCTTCCATACTGAAGAGGAACCTGATGTTCCAAACGATGATCTAAATTCAGCAAACGATATCCATTTGATCCCAACTCCACACCAGTTGGAGGATGGATCCCACATGTCGGTCGAGGAGACGACTGACGTAGACATCGGCTCAGATCCAATGAATTTGCAAATCATCAAGCTGGGGGTAAGTTTATCCCCCAAAGAGCGAGCCGACTACATTGCCCTTCTCAAAGAGAAGAAGGAGGTTTTTGCATGGTCATACAAGGACATGCCGAGACTAGACCCGCAGCTAGTCATGCATAATTTAACGCTTGATCCGAAAATCAAGCCAGTAAAGCAAAAACTACGTAAGATGCACCCAACAGTGGCCTTAATGGTCAAAGATGAGTTACAAAAGCTATTGGATGCACAGTTTGTCATCTGCGTGGATTATCCACCATGGTTGTCTAACATGGTTCCCATCAAGAAGCCCGACGGGAGGATTCGCATATGCACCGATTTTTGAGATCTAAATAAAGCGAGTCCTAAGGATGATTTTCCCTTGTCGAGCATCGACGCATTGGTAGACGCTACAATGGGCCACGAAATGCTTTCCCTCATGGATGGTTTCTCAGGATACAATCAAATTCGTATCAATCTTGAGGACCAACTAAAAATGGCGTTCACAATGCCTTGGGGGACATTTTGCTATAAGGTCATGCCTTTTGGCCTTAAAAATGCCAGAGCCACCTACCAACGTGCCATGACGTACATCTTCCATGATTACATGCACAAAAATTTGGAGGATTACATGGATGATTTGTTGGCCAAATCTCTTTTGCGCCTAGATCATCTCGATGACTTAAGCAAGATCCTCGATCGCCTCATGGAGCATAAGGTCAGACTAAACCCCAAGAAGTGTGTCTTTGGCATCACATCTGGAAAGCTCTTGGGTTACATAGTCTCTAAATGAGGAATCGAGGTAGACCCACACAAAGTCAAGGCAATCCTTGAAATGCCTCCCCCAACTACCATCAAGCAGCTCAGGAGTCTGCAGGGAAAGGTCGCGTCGATCAAGCGCTTCATAGCACAGTTATCTGACAAGTGCCGACCCATGAATAAATTATTGCATAAGGGGGTCACATTTCATTGGGATGACGAGTGCCAGTCAGCCTTTGATGACATTAAATAGTACTTGGCTTCACCGCCAGTATTGGCACCACCTAGACCAGGAGTGTCATTCTATTTATACATCTCAGCTACGGAGGTGGCATTGGGTGCCATGCTGTCCCAAAAAAATGAACTTCACAAAGAACAGGCTACATACTATCTTAGCCGCACCCTGGTCAGTTATGAACTTAACTATGCATACGTTGAGAAGCTCTGCTTGGCAGTGGTGTTTGCTACCAAAAAGCTATGCCACTACATGCTCGGTCATACGACGTATGTTGTGTCTAAGGAGAATCCATTGCGATACATGATGAGTCATACTTATCATAGTAGCCGCACGACAAAATGGATCATGTTGTTGACGGAGTTTGACATAGAGTTCATTGGACAAAAATCCATAAAAGGTCAAGTCATCGCCGATCAACTGGTAGAGGCTCCTCTTGAAGACGATCAGCCTCTGACCATAGAATTACCGGATGATGGGGTTTTTCATGTTTCAGAATCGCCAGATTCTGATGAGCCTGAGTCACAGGCTGACATGACCCTATTCTTTGATGGTTCTAAATGTGAGCAAGGAGGTGGCACGGGAATTGTATTCTTCACTCCACAAGGGGCTCCAATGCCTCTGTCATTTAAATTAGACTTCCCGTGCACCAACAACAATGTAGAATACGAAGCCTTGCTCATAGGTCTTCAGACAACAATCACCATGAACATTAAACATTTAAACATCTTTGGTGATTCGTTGTTGATTGTCAATCAAGTAAAGGGGATTTTCCAATGTAAATGTCCAGTTCTATAGGCCTACAAAGCCCTTGTGGACAAATTCCTAGCACAACTTGAATGGTATGACATCGAGGCACTCCCTCGATCATCGAATCATTTTGTGGATACTATGGCCTCCTTGGGGTCATTAATCCCGCAAGACCCTTCCGGTGAAATGACAACCATTCAGGTTAAAACATTATCGCAATCTGCGATGGAGCGTGCAAGCTCTGACCTGATGCCAGGAATCCACCTGATCCAGATTGAACCATCTCTAGATAAGTTCTCTCGAATCCATGATTGTTTGACTCGAGCCAACTGGGGGTCCTTGTTCTCCCCGACCCCTCTTAATAGCAACACAACGTTGTTTTTACAAGTTCTTTCCCGCTCAGCTTTTTCTAGGGATGGACTTCAAGAGGGATTGGCCGTTCATACTATCGAGGTTTCTGATCAGCAGGATTGGTACACACCCATTAGGGATTACCTCAAGCTAGGTAACCTCCCACTTGGATTGACACAAGCCACGAAAAGATCATTCAAATAGAAAGCGGCAAAGCATGTCTTGTTAGGAGACATTTTGTATCGTCGAAACTATGAAGGAATCCTCCTCCGTTGTTTGGACCAGCAAGAGTCCGCTTGGGCGATCACCCAAGCTCACGATGGTACATGTGGTGGCCACTTCAGCGGTATGGCCATCGCAAAGTGCATTCTTCACATGGGTTATTATTGGCCATATTTAGAGCGAGATTGTTGCGCATATGTGAAGAAGTGCGTGAAGTGTCAACACCATGCTAATTTGACACACGTACCTTCTTAGGCCTTGCAGTCGATCCAATCGGTTTGGCCTTTTTTGTAGTGGGGCTTTGACCTAATCGAAAATATCTCCCCTACATCGTCTGGTCATCACACGTTCATCCTAATGGCCACAAAGTATTTTACCAAGTGGGTGGAAGCAATTCCGCTAACCTCTACGACTGGATCCCGCATTGCGGAGTTTATTTTGCATAACATCATATGTCATTTTGGTATTCCATCCAAGATCCTATCAGATAATGGGACACCATTCAAGAACAAATATGTGCGTGCTTTGACCACAAAGTACAAAATTCAGCACAGTTTTTCAACACCCTATTATCCGTAGGCAAATGGGCAAGCAGAGGCATCAAACAAAATGCTAGTCACCATTCTCAAAAATATAGTCGTAGACAATCATAAGGACTGGCACATTCAGATCCCGCTTGCCCTATGGGCTTATCACACTAGCATCCGGATGCCCACTAGGGCAACTCCATTTTTGTTGGTGTATGGCTCCGAGGCAGTCATGCCTCTTGAGTTGGAAATCCCTTCCCTGCGCATTTCAATGCAAGAGTTCATCGATGATGACACTGCGCGACAGGCCCGGTTAGACCAACTGACGTTGCTCGATGAACGACGCGTTAATGCTCTCGAGCATTTGCGTATCTATCAAGAGCGACTTAAGAAAGCATACAACATGAAGGTCCACCTAAGGGAATTTCAGGTTGGTGACTTGGTCTTAAAAGAGAACCAACAGAATTCTAATTTGTCGTCCCATCTATGGGACAAGTTCATGGCAAACTGGTTAGGTCCTTATGTCATTGACAGTAGAATAGGACCTGGAACATACCGGCTTGCCTCTCTTGAAGGAATCAAGGAAACAGAACCCTTGAACATCAGTCATTTGAGGCCATTCCACATCTAGAGAGCCATAGTCCAACCAAAAGCTCCAAGGATTCTCATAATCGCTTGGTCAACCCTAAAATGCTCCAAAGGTATCTATAAACCCTTTGGTCAACCCAAAAGCTCCAAGGATTCCCATAATCGCTTGGTCAACCCAAAATGCCCCAAAGGTATCTATAAACCCTTTGGTCAAGCCAAAAGCTCCAAGGATTCTCATAATCGCTTGGTCAACCCAAAATGCTCCAAAGGTATCTATAAACCCTTTGGTCAACACCAAAAGCTCCAAGCATTACCATAATTGCTTGGTCAAAATAAATATTCAAAAACAAACAAAAATAATAAAATCATCAAAAATCACAAAAAAAAAAATAACAAAAAAATTGCATTTCAATTCCATGCATACTCATAAAAATCAAAATACAAAAATATAGGTTGCATTAGGCATCGCATCCATACATTGCATATTTGCTAGGTCATACAAGTCAAACGCACCATAGACTATCATTACTTGGAAAATTCCCTCATTTTCCACATCAAATCCATTTTCATAAACGCATACATCCATAATAACACCATCGCCATTTTTTTAGCATAGTCAGTTGTCTCCTAATGTATATAGGGTTTTCGTCATTCAGTTGTCTTTAAATTTCTAGCCAAAAATTGTACACAGTTAAACAGATTTTACACGGGAAAGTTTTACTTGGATCACACCTTGTTACGTAGCATCCCAACACAAATTAAAACACATAAAATAATTCCTAAGTTGTGTGAATGCAAGAGAAACCTACAAAGCAGTCTAGGGTACCATAGGTGAAAGATTAGCCTGTTCATCCCCCTGTGCGAATGGTTCCAGAATGCTGAGAATTGACAAAAGGACGAGCTCTTCCCTATCCATTCCACATAATAAATAGTGGTTTTCACCACTCCCACAAATCCCAATCATAGTTGGTCCCCAAAGTTGTAAGGATTCATACTACACGTCCCTGCCAAGGATGGGTAGTCATCCCCAAGACCTAAAAGGATCAACGCCATTCAAAAACAAAATTCCAACAAACCATCATCACAACCATCTCCACTCACCTTTGGTCTCAAAGTTGTAAGGATTCGTACTACACGTCCCTGACCAGGATGGGTAGTCATCCCCAAGGCCTAAAAGATCAATGCCCTTACTTCATAATCTCCATCATCCCCTTTGGTTCCCAAAGTCGTAAGGATTCATACTACACGTCCCTAAACAGGATGGGTAGTCATCCCCAAGGCCAACAGGATCAAGGCCATTCACAAGCTCAACCTTACAAAGCTCAAAATACAAAATCAAATAACAGTGGTTATCACCACTATTCAAAATCCTTGCTCAAAAAGAAAAACAAAGAGAAAAATAAATAGTGATTTTCATCACTATATAGACGAGCAAGTATCCCAAACCATTGAGCCAACACATACCCTGAACTTGAATCCCTGGAATTCTCAGCATTCGAAAAACCATCTAGGTGATCCTCATTACGGGTTTGGTTGATAGCCTACCTGGCAATGGTGGTATCCTAACCGCATGACGATATGTCTGTCACATTAGCTTTGCATGTGCATAGACCAATGTTTGCATGTGGATGAGCTAGCTTATGGTACCTTAGATTGTCCCATGGATTAATCTTGCTAAACACAACAACGGAGTTAGTGGAGCTAATTAGGTGATCCTCAGTACAGGTTTGGTTGATAGCCTATCTGGCACTGGCGGTATCCTAACAAATACCACATAAATGAACTCAATTGCACACACAGGGATGTGAAATAACTTGGTTAAATTCAAGTCGGATTTATACCTTGTTCAAAAGTCTTGCGAGATAAATGTATAGTCTTGGCTAGTTAGTTAAAATATCTGAATCTCAGAAAAGCTTAACTACATTTTAAAACAACTGTCACATTTCATTCCGTACATCACCATTAGAAAATATGCAAAATACAAAAACAAAGTTTTCACATGCAAAGTCATTCCACAAAGTCATCCCATTAGTACAACAAGTCAGTCAAATCTTGCACAGTCTATGGTGCATCGACAAGTCATCAACAACTCATTTCATTCATTCCATATGCATACATCATACAAATTAGAAACATCGCATTCATAATCACATTTGCATACATCAATGTAAAAACATGTACATAAAAACAAACCATAAAAACAGCAAAAATGCACAAAAATGCACCAAAACAAGCCCTAAAAGTGTCCGATAAGAATGCTTTTGCACTTGACATTTCGGGCATGCAAAACAGATGTCGGGGTCACAAATCCTCACTATCCTATTCCCTAAGAAGGCTACCATAGCCGGACCGCTCCACGGGAAGCCGGATTTTTGAGAATTTCATCCCCAAATGGCGTCACCAAAACGGGTCAAAACCCATCCAAAAATAGCAATAACATTGCCGAACAAAGGCGCTTTTGCGCCTGACATTCTTGGCATCCAAAATAGATGTTGGGGTTACAAATTGTCACTATCCTACTCCCTAAGAAGGCTACCATAGCCGGACCGCTCCACGGGAGGATGGATTTTTGTCAATTTTAGCTCCAAAATGCATCACAAAAAGGGTTAAAACCCACCAAAAATAGGTCAAAATGTTCGAAAATTGCTTTCGCATTCAATGGTAAACAACTGAAGGCACCCTTACCTAAGTCATCTTGGGTCAAGCGACTCATCGCTTTTCTCATGTCGGTCATTCCCTCATCGATTCGTCGCTTGAGGGGGTAGTCACACTTAGTCGCCAATCAACAACAATATACCCAATCATGGAAATGACACGCATTCAAAGGATCATTGACAAAGACAATCGCGCCCCTGCTTGGGGCAGCAAACAAGCAATTATCACAAGCTGATCAAACACTTGGCATTCGTGAATCATGAACTCAAGGTTCCCACAGACAAAAGGTTGCGCCCTTTGCCTATTCATGATTGATCAATGTCCAAGCTCAAGTAACACCTCACCGAACAAGGTTAACACTTGACTTAAGTTCCTTAGCTCGTCAGAAGCAAGGATTCAAGAATGCATGCCCTTTCCATACTTGGGGCATCAAGAGTTGGTTAGGTTACTGAGAAACCCTAATCATTAGTGCTTTGGTTATCTATTTTTGCTCGGTGTTGCGCCTTGCATAGCGCTTCCCAAAAAGGGGCATCTGTAGACACCAAAACAGCACCAATCCGATTATGTGACAACAAGCGCTGATCGCATTGACACAAACAGCCCCAAGGGCAGCCCCCAGAGGTTAAACAGTGGTCCTAACCACTTCCAAAAGCAGTTTTAGAGGTCATAGGTCAATTTGGCACCTTTTTGGCACCTTGCTCTCTGCTCGTCCCACCCCGGGATGAATACAAACTGGCATTCGTCCCACCCAGGGACGAATAGCAGCATTCGCCCCAGGGTGAGGCGAATAGAAAGTTTGACTGGCAAAAAGTCAAACCTCGGTAACTCCGCCAGTTAACTGAGGCTTCAGGCCATGCAATTGCGAGGAGTAGCTTTTATTCAAGAAGAGAGACTTCAGTGATGAGTGTCTTTATTTTAGAAACCTCATGCAAGAAGCTTTTTTATCAGGGAGTTAGCTTTTCTCTGAAAATAGGACAGTTAACTCAAGTGGCGCCCTCGCATGCGCAATTCAAACAAGGAGACCCTAAGGTCTATAAATTGGGGAGTTTTCCCACCCAAAAGATATACAGAGAAGGAGCATTTGAGCAACGAAGTGCTGCCAATTTACCTACCTAACTGCGATTTGTGCTTTTACATCCTTAATCTCTCATTCGAAAGGGAGGTTATTGGGTGACTATTGGAGGCACAAATCCGGACCCAAAACCTAATTTTTGACCACAACTATCCACCAAATTTGTTGACAACACCCCATAACCAGTTTTGGACCCATCCCAAGTGGATTGGTGCCGAAATAGTGCCTCAAACGGTGGGCGTCCTGCCCCCGGGCGCTCCCCAAACTATCACAGTGCTAATCGCCCCACCCCGGGATGATTAGAAATCTGTGATATATTTATTTATTTTTTCTTTTGCATTTGATTCTAGATAGGTTAAATAGGTTACAGTTCAAATTTCATTTCATTCTGATCATTTTTGACCAGGTTATTGCTATTTCCCGCTTTCACTAACTTGCAGATGCCATCTTCAAAATATGGGTTCTAGAGGAAAAATTGGAGAAATATGAGCATCTGGGTCTTCCCAAAATGCCCCCAATTAGCTAACCCCAAGTTTGCAGGTCTTTTGGAGCTTCCTAAGTAGGACATTGAATAGGGTGCTTTCTGGCCAATTGTCACAGTCCTATTCGTCCCACCCTGGAGCGAGTACAGATCTGTGAGGAATTTTTAGACTATTCTTTTTGCAATGGTCTTATGATGATATTTTTATGCTTCTGTCAAAGTTTCAGGTCAATCAGAGGTCATCTGATAGTCGTTTTATTATTTTCATGCATACACTGACAATAGGCTTTGGGAAATACATGTTTCATTTTGTCTACAGGTATTACTAATATTTTTTGTTTCTTTGAATGCAGGTTTCCGATAGTAGAGGAGCAGGAAAGAGCAAATAATCACATACAACAGTGGCGATGACGTTTTGGTCCGCCCATCTTACATGTGGGCACGCGGAAGAAGGATTGTTAGCCATGGATGTTGTGACAAGAAACACATTTGACTCTCCTATCCCCTAAAAAGGAAGGAGACGTATTGTAACACAATTTATAAAGCGTATCAATAAAGAGATTACCATATTTCGTATTGCTTTTATCTTGTGTCAATTTGCATATGTTATTTCTTGTTCTTTTCTTGTGGCATATTCCTTTTTGTTTTCGTATCCTCGTGCTTTCACGTAATAGTTCCAAGATAGTCCTCATACACGTGTGAAAGGTATCCACAAAGGGTATTTAGGTCTCAAGGGATCTTCAAGATGGAATTTAGGGGATTGACCATATAAAAAATAGATTTATATACAAAACATCTAGGTCCCAAATTATAGGATGGCCTAAACATGTATGAACTTATTAAATATAATACTTACATAAGTTTACATAGACATAAACTAAATCTACATTGCAACCCTTGGAATACTTCTAGTTCTTGTGACTAGTAACAATAGTAAAGGAATACATATAATGATAGATAATTACTTTCTTGGTCTCTATATTCCCTTGGATTTTTTCCATTGATAGAAATGGTAGTATATGCTTGCTCAAAAGGAATATCAAAGGAAATGTCAATAGATAGCAAGTAATTTTAACCACCATCTAAGTAAATATGAACAAAATAGGATTAGGGAATGAAGAAACAGGGTCCATTGTAGGGGCCCTTTGACATCCTATAGTATACCTAGAGAGTGATCAAACCTTCCTAAAGACCCCACATATTGGAATGATAACATGAGCTACACATGGGGAAATGGCATAGTATACTTTACGTGTAGAGTCTAAAGAGATATTTTTTCTAACTTTTACATCTCATTTGAAAATTTGTTTACTAAGTTGGTTTGAAAATATTAGGACTAAGCTCTATCGTATATTGAAGCTATAATACTCTTGGGTCTGGTTCATTTTGCTTCAAGAGTTTCTATTAATTGTTCCTAATGGTGGTTACAACTTATCTATAATCATCTACTTATGTTGTTGTAGATAGTGTACTTTTGTTGTCATCGTGTAATATGTTATTTTGGGGTGTAGGTCTTCTTAGCACATGATAGTAGTTTTTTGGTGTGAAGTCCATATATACATGATTAACATATATATATATATATATATATATATATATATATATATATATATATATATATAAATGCTTATAGTGTTGAATATCCATATAAATATTGATTCACATTTTGTTATAAATCAAACATATTTAATTTTAACCATTGGATCTTTCATCTATCTCATGCTATCATATTAAAATAGTAAAATAAATTTAATTCTAATATTTTTCAACATAAAAATATTAAATATTTTTTCAAAAAGTAAACATTCAATCACTTGAATCCTTGATTATATTCAAATTAATCCATGTACCATTCTATCAACATTGAACAAATACAAGAATCATAAATTTTGATTATTGTAAATTTGGTTCTATAATAGAATTTTATACTCAATGGTTGTTCCTTATCCTTGAAGCATCAAGGGAAACATTATATTTTTGTCATATATAATAGCCACTAGTTTATTCCCATTTAATTTTTCATAGATGATACATTCCTTATTATCACATGCAACTTTACAATATTTCTCTATAAAATACCTTATACTCATCAAATTTTTCTTCAAGATTTATTTAAAGTATGTATTTTGGATATTTTTATTTTTATTTTTGTATCAATTTTTAAGGTTGTGTTTCCTTCAACCTCTAATGCTTTATTATCCCTAAATTTTTCCTTTCTCTTATACAAGTCATATTTATATACCAAGACTAATTAGTTGAAGCATTTCCCCTATCACATAAAAAAATAATATTTTTGAGCTCTCATATTCTTCATTTAAAGTACTTAATGCATGTTCCTCCTTCATTAATTACCTTTCTTCTAGATTGTCTTTTGCACTAAACATACCTTCTACAGTAGTGGCATTGAAGATTCCTATTATCTATAAATTTACCACTATAGCTTCCTCTTCTAAATTGGCCTCTTTCTCTTGTAGAATATCCATTTTACTACTCTCATGTTTGTCCTTGGTAATTAAATATTTATGTCCTTTATTATTTTATACCTTATGCTTGAAAGAAAAATCTTTATCTATGTTTTATTTTTAGATATTTCTATATTTTTATGGAATATAAATGATGGCATCAATTCATCAAAATCCAAATTCATCAAAACTTTACTCTCTTAAAAAACTATCACACAATTATTTCACTTTAGTGTTAATGTTCTAATACATTTTTGACAACATCTCTGCATGTTGGTTATTTAACACAAACATCCATTTTATACATAATGACATGCACTCTTGCAAAACAAAATATACCACATTCTATTGTTCTTTATTTTTAACTTTGCATATTTTCTATTTAATATTTGTAACTTCACTATTTTTTCTTGATTAGACCTTTGATATATTGTCTTCAATATTTCATACACACATTTGGTAATCTAGTCATTTTCTTGATGCAAGTGACTTGATATTATTTGAAAGAATAGTACGAGTATACTATTAAAAATAAATATTTGTTGTATGATACACCTCAAGAATCCTGTGCCATAGGTCCATATTAGAAATCTATAGGATCCTAGAAATTATTAATCAAAAAACTAATAAACCATTAAACATAACATGAGAACCCCCTAGAGATCAAGAAGTTGTGGGGATGATACCAATAGGTGAAAGGGGGTCTTTATCAACGAGATTTCCCTACCCAAGATGAATCTTGTCATTTTCAATTCTTGGAAAAATACTTGCATCAAGAGCTATTTACATTTGGTATACATCTCAAGCATCTTTTGTTCATACTTCCTCAATATTCATTTTATTTTTTATATTTGATAAATTTCTCCAATGCATTGGTACTTTGTATTACATTATTCATAATACTTATCATTTAGTTAGTAGTTAACAATGTCTCATATTTATGCACCAATACTCTAAATATATCCTTTAATTTTTTGAATGGGCATTAAATCATTACCATGAGCAATGTGACTGACAATAATGAGGTTTTCTTCTAGGAACTTGTATTCTGAATTCTCCAATTATATAGAATCATATATCCTATATCTTCACTTCTATTGTACCACACCTTCAAGATTTGATACTAATATGTGGTATTATGTAGTTCTTTAAATCATATATTAACATAACATGGGAAGGAAAAAATAGAAAATAAATATTTACAACCCCTTCCACTAGGAAAGAAGATAAATCATCAACCTTCAAATATTTAAATGCAACTTCAATACTATGCCAGTATACATTATACTTATACACACATATAGAATACTTCTTGGATATCTCAAGAGATTGTTCACATTTCATATTCTATCAAAATTAAGGACAACATTGTTTTTCTTTTTTAACTATCACTTGCAACTCTAATCTTATCTTAGATCTAATTTTATCTTATACTAATCTTGTACTTTTTTATTTTTACATTTAGTAACATAATATCAAACATTAATCATATTTATCACCAAGTCCTTATGAACTATGTAGCTCTATGGATTGGAACATAGGATACACATATGTATTCAACATTGTGGGCCTATAGTGATATAATTAAATTAGCCATAATACACTCTTATTTCCATATCATGTATGATATTGATCTTATTTTATCTATTGAATATGATACCTTGACCTTATGGATGATGATAGGGAATAGGAAGAATAAAATAGATTTTATGGATGATATGTAGTACAAAAAAATCATCTAGATAATATGTGGTTGGTGATAAAATACCACATCACTAAAAGAAGATTACAATAAAGGACTATTGGGATAAAGAGATTTAATGGTCGTACATTAACATCATTGATTAATTGATGGTGTATAACGTGCCACACAATAAGAACCATGACAATGTATTGTTGACTATGTTGATGGGACACTATTAGGGTTATGCATAGCAGCTATTTATCACCAAATTGGCTAAAATTAGGATTTTTGAAATTTGGAATTGGCTAATATTTGGGACCCTTGACTAGGGCCCATTAGCCAAAAAATTTTGGGTGTAATTTTTTTTGGTCGATTTGCCCCAATTTTATAATAATTTGACCATTTTAAGTTTAAATTTCCAACATTACCTCTAATAATAGTGAATATTCTACATACGTTTGGACACTATTCATCTAGATTTCAAATTCAATTCGTAATTTTTTTATAAATACATTGTGGGACTAACCCCTTATGCATAACCCTAGCCACTATCAAATAAAAGTAGTACATGAGAATGATACATATACATGATTAAGAACTTGGATGGAGTTGAGGAAAAGGGTAAACCATGAAAAACTAAGCTATTTTATTCTCTATAATATGACAAGCCTACTTACCCAGGTTTTGTAGGTGAGTTGGAGACGAGAGGGTAATCCTCCAAGGGAGGTCCCAAGTTCAAATCTCCACCCTACCAAAAAGCTTAATTGGGTATCCAAAATCCAATTGATAATTTTGGTGCGAGCAGGGTCGGGTGCGACTCTCGGGTGACTTTGACGGTGTAGAACCCCTATTTGTGGTCTCTCAGACCAAGGCATCCCCGCAAGGGATTTTTCGTTTTAAAAAAAAAAAAGACACGCCTACTTCAAGTATGAAGTTGGAATTAGAAAGGAAATAAATATGAACATAAAAAATTATCATTGTATGTATAATACCATAAGAAGCATGCATAGAGGAATATAGTCTAGTTTTTTTTATAAGGTCATGATAAAATATTTTTTTTGGTACTATTATGATGTAATAGTTTATTTGAGAATATTACTATGTTCTTTAATAAATAATAACACTACAAATAGAATGTGTATTTGGAATAATTATAATAAGAATATAAGGATAAGGATGTGTGAGAGTAAAATATAAAAAATAATAATAAAAATAATATTGTCATGATAAAATATCTCTAAAATGAGTTAATTCTTCGAATAATTGAATATAACATGTAAAATTTATACACTATGTATAAACATCAACTCCATTAAAATATAAGACAACTACTATCATTGGAGGAAATTTGAATATTTAGGAGCTCAAGCAAGTAATATTTAACTATGATCATGAGGGTTTGTAAGCCAAATTAACCATATAAATAGTAAATTTATGGAGAGATTATGTATGATGGATTACCTATATGAAGGTAAAGGATATAGTCATGGGTGAGTCACTAGGAGATGAAGACTTAATAGGAGGATCAAATCCTCTTGCTAGAGGTAATAAAATTTATCCTTTAGTAAAATATTCCTATATTATACAATTATTAATATATTTTTGTTCTTATTATATAGAATTTATAGTATCATTTATTATCATGATTTATATTTGTTTATGCTCTTGTGTCTATTTTATTTTTGCATGAATATGTCATGCTAGCTTTTCACCATTGTAATCAGTTCATGTCTAAAAATAAAATATCATAACATGAGTTGAATTTGAAAGACACCTTATTCATGTCAAGGATAAAAAATATTTCTCTAATTAACATTATAAATTAACTTACTTATATCATTCACATTAATTATTGGGATCCTATAATACCATCAACACATATTTTAGTTAATATTTAGAACTTTTTTCATCTACTTGTATACTCTTAAGTATTGAATCTAATTCATTATTAAGGTTACCTAAATGATCATATTGTTGTATAATCGTAATGTCCTTCCACATGCTTGAGTCTCATCTTAAAACCTAAGATTTTCTCTTTTTCTATCACAAGTAATTTGGAATATGTGATTTCTCCAACATATATGGGTCAACTTAAGTGATCATGTCCATGCTTAAAATCTTAGTTAAAATTTAATTTTACTTAACAATATCCATATTCAAATTTATATGGTTATCCAAGATTTAATTGGTTTTGATATTATATATTTTAAATGACTATTCTTTAATTCATATAATATAACTATTTAAGTCTATATTACAAGAGAATTTAAATGTCTATATTATATTAGCTTCTAATAACTTGTTATTTATTTTATAAAATAAGACATACAATAAATTAAAATTGAAATCCTTATTTTTTTTTTGTATTTACATGGTGGAATCGGTAGCCACCATGAATTCGAGCAGGTTGTCCAGCTTTTATGGCCGCCACAGTATTCTGCGTTGTTCGCCCCGAAAGCTACCACACAGATCTTCGCGCAGTCCGCCCCTATAACCGCCACGCCACAATCATTTTAAACCTTTTATGCCACTGAAATCACCAGGAAAGGGACAAGCGTTCAATCCAACGAGACCCGAGATTTGAACCTTGGACCTCCTCCCCCCTTATGGGGTTTGGATGAACCAATTGATCTACACCTCGGACCTAAATTGAAAGATTTATTACAAATGAACCTATCTTAATTAAGAGATATACTATCTACCTTTACTATGAAAATCTCAATTAATAATATTTACTCTAATACCCATTTGATCCTTTGAAAAAATAAAAATCTAACAATAATAATCTATAGAATTTCATATCTTAAAAAAGTATCGTGTTCTAAACTAATATAACTAAGATAAAGATAACATGATAATAAATACTTTTAACTTTTTTTATTCTAAAACATTCTTATTAGAACTTCAAACCTTTTACCTTTGGAGTGATGAGTCTACAAAATATACAAGGGACAGAATGAGGAATCACAACAATGATGGGATAAATTTATGGTGTAAACACTTAAAATAATAAATTTGTAATTTTCTATCAATAATATTCTCTACTTCTTAAAATATTTAAGTTTGAATAAATAAGACATCCATATAAGATAATTATTAAAGTGTATAAATTCAATAAACAAGGATTTAAAATTTAACTTTTGTAAATAATATTTGAAACCCACATCTATTCATAATGTTAAAAAATAGTTTATGTTCAAATATTACAAAAAAAAAAAAATATTAATTAAATCTCTTTATTTTTATAAAAGTGTATGCTATTTTAATGTTGTAAATTGATTTAATAAATATCTTCATTATATAACAAATATGAGTTTCAAACTTAAACATACTATGTTGCTTGTTGAAATATTATATGCAAGACCACCCTATTACTATTTTTTGCAAGGGAAGCTGTCATTTATTTTTAATTTTTTATTCTACTTAGTATCGCTATATTACTATTGTTAGCAAGCAAAACTATATTTTATCTATTATTTTTTATTTACTTATTATCACTTTATTTTTCAAAATGGAAATATTGATTACAATCCAAAATGAATTTTGAATTTGAATTCAAAAGATTAAACATGTTCTACAACATTGTTTTGTTAAAAATATACATATACAAGACCATCTTGTTGGCTATGTTTAAGTTATAATAAATTTAATAAAGCAAGAAAGGAGAAATTTTATTATAAGAACATCTTTGATCAAGATTTTATTTCCCTTTAATGGTATGGAATATTATTTTTTATTTGGTAGAAGAAGGGGTTTTGAAAGGATTCCCAAACCTTTTACACATAAAAATATTCAATGAGCCTTAGAGAAGTGCAGAACAAATCCAACATTCGACTAAAGAAATTTAAAAATTAACTTGCATATCCTGCAACCTCGTTGAAAACTAAAAATAAATTTGACACTAAACGCCAAAAAGAGCAAATCTAAGAACTCTCATAGACTCTCGAAAAAAAATTACAAATTAAACTACCCCACCTAAAACAACGATAACAACAGCCTAAAAAATCCAACCATCTAACGCACGGACGGATGAAATGTTACACACATGTATATAAATTTAATAAAAGGGTACAAAACATTCAAATCACTAATAAAAGCTTTGAATTTAATGGCAAATAATTATTATTATGAAAAATTACAAATATAATATTTATGTAATTTTTATATTTATGTTAAATATGAAAATTTAAATATTATATAATGCCACATCCCATTTAAAAAATTTATTTAAAATAAATTATATATTTACAAAAATATATATATTTTTAAGTGCTAAATATAAAATACTATTCAATAATACTTAAATGTAGTAATGTTACCTTTTTCTCTTCAATCTTAACTTCTCCTTCATTCCCATAATTACATTTTATTTTTACTAATTTTCTTATATGATTTTTGGGATAACTAATGATAGTCTAATTTATCTCAGTGCCGTTTTTGCTTTCCATCGTCCTAATAGCACTCCGACGAATCACTATTCGATTTATATGTCAATAACGCCAGCTTTGGCACGGCCAAGTGTCGTGTATGGATGCATTAGCGCGATTTGTGTCAACTTACGCCGCCAATGTTTCTATTCCCCGGCCCCACGAAAAAGAACACGTTTTCGTTTCTTACAGCTCATAGTCAACAACACTACGAGAAAACATTCTATTGACTTGGTGGCTGCGACTGCAAATTGTCTTACCGTCCACACTTTCGAGTCTCAACATTCACAGCAAGATTTCGCCAACCATGCAGATTATAAATATCTCATACAGATACGTTTCGTGTCTAAACATTCAACACCAAGACTTCGCCGACCATGGAGATTATAAAAAGCTCATACACATCGGTTATTGTGCCCATGTCATTACACTTCTCTTATTCTTTCTTAGCACTAGCTTTGGTTGGGGACAATTATCCACTCGATCACTTCTTCTAATTTTTAAGTGATGGGTAGAGATGAGGTCAACGCTGGAGAGAGTGGAGAGAAGGAAAGGAGATACCGAGGCATCAGAAAACGAAAATGGGTTGCTGAAATTCGTGCGGGAAAGATGACGAGGGGAAGGTCACGCATGTCGCTGGGCTCATACTTTACTCCAGAAGCCGCAGCTCGAGCTTATGACACGGGGCTCTTATGCCTACGTGAACCCACTGCTACAACGCCATTCAACTTTCGAGACTCGCTGTCGATTGCAAGCGGATGGGAGGTGGTGACACAGGCACGCTCCAATCCTTCTCCCAACTCAATTCGAGAAGCTGCCCTTGTTGTTGGATCCGCCTTCGACACCGTCCCACAACACTACTATACTCATCATAATGATGATGGTGGTGATGATCAAGAACCTGATAGAGCAAATGAAAAAGCGGGACCTTCGTCGCAGGCGGGTGAGAGTTCTGAGAAGGAACGATCAGTGTGCCCACGAAGTTTTTCAGAGCAATTGCAAGATGTGGGGAATGATCCTTGTCATCCTCCTATGGAAGGCAAGGTACATGTAGAAGATGACACATGTGATTTTAGTGATGCAAAATATCTTTTTGCATCTCCAGACTGCGGACCGCTTGAGGATGCCATTCATCTCTCAAAGGCAGAGGCAGAGACAAAGACTCCCGTCGATGAAGAAGGCATACCCGAATTTGCAAGTCCCTTCAACTAGGATGCAACCACTTCCAGTTCCTACGACACTCACAAGCCTCTCGGTTAGTAATGGAACGCGGTCCACTTGACAGAGTCTATAGGAAATTCCTGGTGTATACGCGAATTGTACAAGTTAATGTTCAATTATTAATATATCTCTCATACTATGCTTAAAATAAATATTTGATCTGATATCAATCCTCAAAATTGATATTTGTTCTCACAACATTCTTAAGATTTAAGTGTTCTGAATATTCAATCTAATTTTCATTGTTCCTGTAATTGAAGATATATAAATAAAAAACTTTGCATACAGAAATTCATATGCTCAATATGCAGCGCCGAAACAATTCATCAAAATAATTATGACAATGTCACGCAACCGCATGCAAGCACTTTTGCCTTCTAACTCCAAACAGTTATATCCAAATTCTTCGATTCGACGGACACTACTGGCATCGAACTCCAAACAATTCAATCCCACTCTAGATGAAGCACATATTGGACCATCCGCCGAGACAATGGTTGGATGAATTGATCAACGAAGAATAAATCAACTATGTAGAATCATTGAAATGTGAATGATGTCGAAAATGTGACTCTATATTACGCTGCTGCACGCACTCGTTCGCAATTTTACTATCGTGCCTTAGTAAATCTGTTGTTGTTGTATTCAACTTGGACAGTTATCACCTAAGCAGTTCTATTCTTGCTTCTACATGCATACGTTTGCAATCTCGAAACGATTTGGCTGATTGATATGTCTTCAAACAACTCCTTCAATCATAAGTTTCTTTAGTCATACTTTTCTGTATGGTACCCTGCACTTGACCTTCTAAACTGCAAACGCTAGATGTGATAAGGCAAACTGATACATTAAAAGTTCGCTTATTAATGAAATCCTATTTTACTGGTCAATATCCTGGTCTTTCTGCTGTCATGGATGGAAGGCTCTCTTTTACAGCATTCACCCAGGTATTTAATATTTTTTAATTTGTTTGGACTTAAATCTCTTTTTATATCAATTAAAATATGAATGTGGGAATTATGGGGATTTTGTTTCACTTCCTTTCAAACATAATGTTGTATGTAACTTCTTCACCATTTTGATAGTTATATTGTTAGTTTTAGGTCCTCTTTTAGCTTTAGTTTCATATAATTTATGATATTTTTATGTAATTGAATGGTAAAAATAAATATTAATTTTAATTTTAATTTTAATTTTAATTTTAATTGTTATTATAAATTTTTAAATATAATTATTTAATATTTTTTTTTTTTTTTTTTTGCGAAGAAGAAGTTTTGGGGTATCTTCAAACCTATATACAAAAAGAGACTTTAGAGGTAACTAAAATCCAGCACAAAACTTAATAACTACGAGTTGAAAAATGTAAATAGTAGAACTACCCCCAAACCAAACGTTGAAAAGAAAAATATTTACATCCCACGCAGGGAAACCACCAAACACTAAGCCCGAATAAGACAAAATAAATCTAAGCAGGCCCTTAGGCCAACAACACATCACCAAATACTCAAACAGGAATGTAGGCCAAGATGACACAGAAGCATCGAGGGCACGTAGACCCCAAAAATGAGATAGAGTAAATTTTAACGAGCTCCTTTTCAGCACCTAAAAAATTTGCACCTCCTTTGCCAGAGAATATTTCTCCCTGTTGCGGACCGCTCCATCTACCACCAATCCCATAACATCAAGGGTATATTAATCTCGAATTCCACCGGCTCAACTCTCACCAGACCATCCTTCCTCGAATATGCAAGGTCCTTGGCCATCTCCCGATGGTAGTCAAAAGACTATGCAGGAAATTACCTTTCTTCAAAATTTTGCGGACCTCCTCATCAACCGTGAGAGATTGGGACTTCACTAACAAAGCATCCATTCTGACATGTTGTCTACTATTGCTTAGGAGAGTAAAGGTAGAATAAATCTCTATCTGTCACCCCTTCCAACCTCTAAGAAAATAAAGACTTAAGTATCTAGAGATCCGATCATTCTACCTATTTAAAACACGACTCAGATCTACATGTGACCACTCTTTATTCATGATATGAGCAAAAAAAAATGGGAATACCAACACGAAACTACCAGCCGTATACGAAAATTAAGACATAGGATTACCGTCAACCTGCCACCTCCTTACTTGGAACTCCCACAAACAAAAAAATAGAACCTTTGGAATCAAACCAATACTTCAAGAATATACCAAGGTTGAAAGCACCACCACCAACAAAACAGGTTTGCAGACACGCCCATGGTCTCAAGTCTCAGGTCCTAAAGGCTCTACTCATGAGGTAAAAGGGAATAAGAAGGCTTGATGAAGGTCTGACATCCTCCCACCTCAGCATCCACGAGCTTCACTTCCATGAGTTATTATTCCAACACCACCTCAACACCTATAATATGATCACCTGACACCTCGAGGAGCATCTCAATATCTTTGCACACTTACGAACCTTCCCACTTCCCTAAAAAAAATAATCACTAAAGCCTTGCATAAAACATGAATAAAAAATATTACGTGTGATCTTGACATGTTGATCACCTAGAAAAAGGATATCCCTTTGTCTACCTCCAATAAATATGGCTCCAATCAAGGAGAAATTTGAATTTAAATTAAAAAACCAATGGGTTTGTCCCATCGAGTGAATAAAAATTAGGATACGTTCAATAAAAATACTCAGCCGAACAAAAATTCGGCCACTAACTACCATTATTATCCACTTTGTTGACTTCCATAGGTAAGGTCTCTATCCACACATGTAGATTTTGAATTTCAAAACCATAATTGGCGAGAAGGTCGGTAGACTTATTCCCCTCCTTGAACTTATTGAAAATTTGAACCCCTTCAAGAATTTGAATCCATATTTAGGTGTCCAAAATAAAATTTGAAACCATCCAAGATAGGATCTGGGCTCCCTTAAGCATATTAATTATATTCAAATAATCTCCCTCAATAATCAATTTCCTACCGCTAATCCTATCCAATATCGAGACACCTTGGAACATCGTCCATACCTCAACAAAGTGGTTTGATTGATGACCCAATTTTTTGGTAAAGGTGAGCAAAATTTCCCCATTAGCATTTCTAAAAAAGCCCCCGACACCCATCTAACCTGGGTTCCCTTTGGAGGTCGCATACAAATTTAGTTTCAACCACCCATTTAGGGGGTTTCCAAATGATATTAGATTTGGCTCGATCCACTCTATTAGCCACATTTAAAGGAAGCAAAAATAAACCCAACCTTCGTGCCAAACCAACCTTTGACTCATAAATAACCCTATCCAAGATTAGGGCCTTAATATTTTCCACTATATCACTTATAGCTCTTGAAGCAACGTAGCACCCTCATCAACTCTTTTCCTTCCATATTCTCCACCATAAGTGTGGTAGTCCAAACTATCATAGGGATCTCAAAATTTGAGAGTGGAAAGGAGGACTCCATTGATCAACTAAATCTATGAGGGTACCTGAGAGGACCCACTCCACACTTAATTCTTTAAAAAAAGTTGTGAAGACCTCTATAGAAAAGGAACATCTAGAGAATATGTGACTGGGTGATTCTAAATTACTCTCACATAAAAAACATCTATTTTGAGTGCTCATCCCCTAGCTTTGTAAGTTTTCAATAGTTAGACATTTTCCTTGGAAAACTAACCAATAAAACACATTGATTTTAGGAGTGAGGACTTTAATAAAAATTCCATTTGTAGGGAACCAAGGGTCACCTCCATAATCTAGGTAGTGATAAGCTAATTTGACAGAAAAATATCTATATTTAGCTGGATCTCATCAATCGCTTTATCTCATAAAAACAACACGAAAGCTCCTCTGAAATCCTAAGGAACATTGGGAAGGTCAAATGATTTCCACATGCACCTCCCGTTGACCACCTCGATGAAATTTGAGACTTTGGGATCGAATAAAATATCAATTAGAGGCTTCAGGTCCAAAAATTCTTGTCGATGAGCCAACGAAGAGTTAGCCATCCAAAATTCCCACTAGAATTCTATAGAGGTACCATCCCCACCAACCACCTCAATCCTTTGAAGATGCCAAGATGAATGTCGATTAAACTGGACCAGAAGGCAATACCCACCGGGAAGGAGTGAGAATTTAAAATATTATGCTTAGATAAATATTTTGCCTTTACAATATTAATCCAGCTGGTATCCTCATCCTTAGCTAGATGCCAAGCTTGCTTCGCAAGAAGAGCCTTATTAATATTTGTTATTCTCCTCAGACCCAGGCCCTCTGCCTCTTTGGAGCTACAAAATTAATCATATACAACCAGGTGAAATCTCTTTTTTATCTCATCTCTAGAACAAAGAAAATTATGCTCGATTTGCTCCATTTTGTTTTAGAACTTTTCCTAGAATTTTGAAGATAGATAAAAAATAAATCGGTATGCTCTACAAGGAAGCATTTACTAATTGAATTTTTTTGACCTGGATTAGAAGGGCACATTACATCTGGTGATATTTTTATGAAAAAATTCCATAAGCAAATATCAAAGGGAAGGCTTCGAAGCTCCTTTAAACATTGGCATTCCAAGGTATGACGTAGGGAGAGAACCAAAAAAGCACCCAAAATTATTAGCTATCCTCCTCTATCACTACAAGGGAGTATTTAGAAAAATATCATGCTCTTCATAAATTTACTTTCTATCCCATCACCTTCTCAAAGTCTTCAAGGTTGAACTTAATTAATTTGACTTGATGGTATTGAGGTCAAGAAAGAAAGTAAAGTATAATCTGCAAATTGGTGATGAGATATGAGGTCAATAGATTGAGTGGGTCTCAATCCTTCAATACCAAAATTAACCCTAATGGATTTACCTAGAGATTCATCCACCAGAATAAATAAATATGACTAGAGGCGATCAGCCTGGCAGAGCCCTCTTTAGCTACAAAATACCCAACCGACGATCCATTAATAATATCAAAAATATCTTGTTGTGGATATGTAAGCTTTAACCAACCTCACCCAACTCTACGTAAAACCAAATCTCTTGAGGACTCTGATAAAAAATTCCCAAGCCACCCTATCATACGCCTTATTCATAGCCAACTTTAGAAACACTTTAGGTGTCTCGCTCTTACTATATGAATGAATTATTTCATGCATAATAATTATGCCATCCAAAATTTGCCTCCCTAGGATGAAGCGGCTCTCAGGAGAGTCTATAATTGAGGGAAGCTAAATTTTTAGCCTATTCACCATGGATTTCACTAGAATTTTAAAAATTGTGTTACAAAGACTGATTGGTTTGTAATCCATAAAATCCATGGCCTTCAAAAATTTAGGAATAAGAACAAGGAATGTAGAATTCACGTCCACAGGGATAAAAACAGACCTCTGAGCCTATCTTATCACCTCACAAATTTTTGGATAGATGATATACCAAAATTTATGGAAGAAAATTGGAAAAAATCCATTAGGTCTTGGTGCATTTAAGCCTCCCATAGATGCTACTGCATTCCAGATTTCTTCGTTATTGAAGGGATCACATAGAGTTTGATTCATTTTTTAAGAGAACAATGGGATGTTTCTAAGCATCCAATATTTTGTAGGAAGGACTATGATAACGGAATAGCACAAAATTTCTTTAAAAAACTTAGTGTAATTGCCCTAATTTCAAGCATATCTTTAGAGGTCGCTCCTCCTACCAATCAAATCTTATGAATCCAATTTAAGCTCCTGTGATGCAGTACTAAATGAAAAAATTTGTATTTTGGTCATTTTCCAAAAGCAATAGGGACCTAGACCTCTGATGCCACATCATCTCTTCAGAAACAAGCATATTATGGAGTTCGTACAAGGTATGTATTTCTTCATATCTCAAGGCTTCATCCACCACTGAAGCGGCCAATCTTCCCTCGATTTAATCCAATCGAACACTTAGTATTTTTTTATTTTGGTGTATGTTTCAAAAAATGCTCTTATTCCAAACCTTCATATCTACCTTGATATACCTCAATATGGAGGCGATTTGCACCAAGGGATGTCCCAAAAACTCATGGACCACCATTCTTGAATCCTGTTTTTCAGCTCTAGGTGTTCCAACCACATGGCCTCAAATCTAAAAGGTCTTGAGTAAAAATTATGATTCTGAATTTTCTCAAAAACAAGAGGGTTATGATCTGAAGTTTTCTTAGGAAGAGAATTCAGCGTTGCCTCTCGAAACAAAGGAATCCCTTCTCTAGAAATCAAAAAATGGTCTAATCTAATTTGGATGTTTTGACTCCCAAACCTTCTATTATTCCATGTGAATCTTATCCCTTTTAGCTGTATATCCATTAACTCTTTAGAATTCATATAACATGTAAAATATTTCATGTTTTTGGAAATAGGAGCCTCTCATTTCTTATTCGAGGTGTATAGAGTAGTATTGAAATCCTGTGCAAGGAGCCAAGCTTCATACTTGAACACCTCTCTCATTGAACTTATTGAATTCCACAAAAGCACCCTATTCTATGGTGTATTAAGAGCATAAATATTCAAAGAGATCCATTTGAAACATGAATATTTGGATGAGAAAAGAATATTAATTACACTTTTTGAGGTGAGAAGGACTGAACATTGACAGTTTTAGGATCCCACAAGCATAGGAGGCCCCGAGACACACCAACGGCCAAATTGGACACAAAATCTATTTTTTTCCATATTCTCCTCTTAACTAATTCCATGCTAAGCACATCCATTTTACTTTTTGGCACTAAAATAATATCAGCATGATTATATTTCCTCAAGGATGCCAGGGCTCTCTACTTAGCAGCTCCATTTAGACCTCAAATATTCCAAGAGATAATATTCATCTACGAGGTTTGTATTGCCTCCCCCCACCAGGAGATTAAAAGGACCGACAAAAAAAATCCATCTTTAGCTGCTTTCCTTTAGACTCCCTATCCTTCTCAAACTTTAGTTGAGTCTACAAATCATATACTACATCTGATTCCACCTCATTGATCCTAACCATCCTATTTTGGGGTCTCCCAACCTTCCTAGGGACTCCAAAATCTGCTGACCCTTTATAGAGACTTTACATCTTTGGTCGGGAGAATTTTGAATTTGGGGTCCCTTCTCCCAAACCCATGGATTTATCGACATCAGGCTTAACACTTAATATTGCCTCTACCCTAATGGGGGCTATGAAGGCAAGCACCTCCTCCACCACTAGTTCCTCCTCAGAAAGAAGACCTTGAAAACAATTTTTAAGAAACTATTATGGGATATCTACTATATAAATGGTGTCTACCTTATCATCCATTAGTGGGTTTGGAGTTGAGCAGACTTGGTTATTCACCACTACCCTATCGGGATTGTTGATATTGAATTCAAGGATTTCTTCAACCAAATTATCTTCAGGTGGGAAAGAATCCTGATGTGCATTCCTGACCTTGTCTGGGGGGGATTTGGTGCCTAGTTTTGACTGAGCTTTTTCCCCCTAGCTTTTCTTGTTATCCTCCTTCAAATTTTGAACCTTCCTCACACAAGCCCTCGAGCTATAAAACTCTTTTGCACATCGTGCACTTAATGGGCCTATTTTCATAAATAATAGATTGGGTCCAAGACCCAACCTTGGAGGTTAGACTTTGGGTCCACCAAGACACACATATAGGCAAAAATCATCAAAGGTTATGACCTCATCGTTGAACCAATCTGAACCAACATGCCAATAGCCTTTGTAATGTCCCTAAGGACATCATCATGCCAAAAATGGAAAGGCAAGTTCGGAAGGTGAACCCATAGGGGAGCCAAGTTAACTTTTTGGGCTCTCAGGTTAAATTCAAGTCCCCATTTCCGTAAGAAGAACCTCATTCTTCTAAATAACCAAGGAATCCCACCCAGAATCCTTTTTGCATGCTCCTCGCATATCAATTTAATCAAGAAGAACCCATTTGAAATTACCACAATTTCCAAATATCCCCCTGGCTTCCACCTGGCCAAGGCCCACCTTCAAATCACATCCATATCTGGTCTACTGCCAAGAAATTTTCTGACCAGGTTCCAAGACCCTACTCCTAAAATTGAATCCACTAGCTCATATGAAATAGCCATTTTGTCCCCAAAGGACAAAGATCAAAAATGATTTCAGAGCTTCTAGAGCTACCACCCTTAGCTATAATCGATGCAGAAGAGGGATTTTCTGGCATGAAGAAGGACCCAGAGATTGGTGACCCACTAGGGAAGCCAACACTAGGATCTTCGAAAACTGAGGGAGGGGGATCCCCACCGAAACTGCCACCTCAAACACTGAATCCCCTACATCTCAACTTTAAAAAAAAAGCCACTGCCTTACGATCTGACTTAGACCCCATCGCCATCGGATCAGAAGCCAAACCGCTAGCGGCACCATCACTAAGCAGCTCCCTGCTTGCCACCACATTCGGAACCCTGCCAAACCCCAGCTGCAACCCGTTACATGCAACCACATCCGCAATCGATACCCCACCTGAACCATCCTGCGATTTGCCGCCTTTGTCCCAATTCAAATTGGGGATTCTCATTCTCCCTCCAACAAAAATTCCACTTTTTGGTAGTGCACATTCATTATAGTAAATATTTTATAAAAATATTTTTTATAAAGATGTGTTTATTCTATGATAAAATAATTCTTAAAATTATACATAACCTAAGAAATTTGTCCCATGATTTTAGTTAAAATTTTTATTTTTAAATAAATACTTTTTTATTATTTTTTAATATTTTTATTACACGTTAATATTTTAGAATAATTTGCTTGTATGGTATCTTTGATGGGACAACGATATAAGATGTGAAACGCCAATTCCTTTTAAATGCAATACGACCTCCACGATAGGCTAATTTTTTAAATAATTTAGTAATTAGCTTGAAAATAATAAAGGTATCTTATTACTTCTATTTATATTATATTTATATTTATTTTTTTAAGAAAATAATGGTATTTGGTGTAATGGTAGTTGCTTAGTTATTGCCATCTATATGGTTGTGAGGTCGATTTCTCTTATGTTTACTGGAAGGGGGCTAATATTTGTAAACGATGTTAATTAGTTTCAAAGGTATCTTTTATATATGTCTTCCTCTTATGTTTACCGGAAGGGGGCTAATATTTGTAAACGATGTTAATTAGTTTCAAAGGTATCTTTTATATATGTCTTCCTCCTATGTAATTCTTTAGATTTGATACTGAAGTTTCAACCGGTCAATATTTTATACGCATAATGCATCGCAGTGTTCTCATTCACGGCAGCTAAATTTGATAGTCACATACATCATTGTTGCACTCTTTATATTGTAGTTGAGTAATTAACTCAACGAAGACATTAAAATAATTTAAAATTAAAACGACCTGTCATGAGATAATGCTTACACATAACCATCCGTTCTCCCAAACAAAGCAAATTTGCTTGGGCCTGAATATAATTCAGGCCTCGTATTTGGACGTCCCTTTTATATATATATTTCTTCATGAGTTTCGAAATCTCAAAGTAACTCTTCTTCGGATGAAATATAAATACTAAACTTCTTTGTGAATATAATTCAGGCCTTGTATTTGGACGTCCATATATATATATATATATTTCTTCATTAGTCTCGAAATCTCAAAGTAACTCTTCTTCGGATGAAATATAAATACTAAACTTCTTTGTATAAAGATCAATATTGTTAGCTTTGTTTCTCGTCCTCTCAAACTCATTCAGTTGGCTATAAATCATATTAATTTCTAATAAATGAAAATTTGAATGTTTACATAAAGTAAATCTCATGGATGCAATGCGTCGAAAAATTAAATAAGGCCTTTAATTTTCGACTATAATAAGTGGCCATTAGATATGAAAAATATCACTTATGGCTATTAAACATTTCAACATCATTCGGCTTGGGATGGACTTTTCCACCTGTTGTCTCCGTCGTTACAAAGATCAACCAACCGACCATGTTCCCGATCAACCAACCATGTTCCCATCAACCGCTAATAGTTTGTTTTATCTTTTTGCTTTTTGTTTTTTTTGGGCCTGTCACTTGCACGTGGCCAACCTCAATCGTTCTTCTCCAGCAATGCGCATCGCATCCTTTGATTGCGCTAATGCAAGCCCCGACCCTCTCAAATGCCCACATTCAATGTACGAAGATGTTGTTACGTGTGTGTGGGGATTTACGTAGCCAATAGTTTAATTGTAAAGTCTAAAAACGGTGAAGTATGTAAATATAACTTCACTTATTTGTACTATTTGCACAAGACTTAATGCGCTTGCATTTAATTTTCTCAAATGTTTACAATTTTATTTAATAATAAATATTTACATTTAAAATGGGGTGTAGGAATATGTGATGGGTGGGTGTGTGACGGGTGGGTGTGTTGTGGCTGTATTGAATTTCATATTGATAAGTATAGCTCTCAATTTTACAAGGTAAAAAAAAAAAAAAAAATTCTCACATAAACTAAATAAATATATATACATTTTATTACTTATAATATAAAAATTTATATATAATAATAATTTAAAATATATATGATTAAGTATGTTATAATGTCACAGATTATATAGTAATGATTAAATACTTAAAAATAGAATCATTATATAAGTTGAGAGATATGTATATAAATCATCTAAAGATAATATGATTAATTTTTCTAATAAGTGAAACTTATTTTAAGTTCATTTATAAGAATCAATACATTAATATATATATATATATATATATATATATATATATATATATATATAAAAGTGAAAAACATTTTGCAGGCCGCTTTGGTTTGAGAGACCATGAACAAGGGGTTCTACACCGTCAAATTCACTCGAGTCGCACCCGACCCCGCACCAACATTATCAATTGGATTTTTGGATACCAATTTAGCTTTTTGGTAGGGTGGATATTTGAACCTGGGACCTCCCTTGGAGGATTGCCCTCTCCTCTCCAACTCACCTACAACACCCGAGTTATATATTAATATTAATTTTTATAAAATATACACAAATTAATTTGAATTATTTTTAGTTATCGAGAAATTAAATTTGAAAAGTATAAAAGGTAATTATTTAATATTGTGTAATTTTTTTTTTCTGTTTAAATATTATCTTTAATATAAAGATAATTAAGGGTGTAAGATTCATATTGTTAGTCCTTCTTTCTTTTTTATGAAGAAATTATTTCTAACATGAAGAAATTTTTTCTTATGAAAGAGCAAAAGCTCGGAAAGTTATGTTCATATGGTTTACCATAGGTGAATACTAACATAAGATTTGGAAATTAAGGATGTGATTTCAAGGAATAGAGGATATCTCAGTATGCCATCAAGGTTAGTAAGGTATATGTACAAGAGGGATCCATAGGTAGTTTAGGCTAAGATGTCGGGAGGTGAAGATAAGATAGTGTTTGGGTTTAAAATAAATTAAGAATGATATCAATGATATAACATTTTGGTAATGAGGATGAAGTTGTCAAATTAATTTCAAGAATTAGGGGTTATGATAATATGCTATCAAGATTATTAATGAATATATGTAAGAGGGATTACCAAAAAATTAACCTAAGTTGGAGGTCCACTACTACCAATAATAAAATAATGTATATCCACAACCATCAAAACACTCATGAAACTAGTTCAAAAAATTTAAGCGAGATTTAAGGCTAAGTTAAATTTTGTTGTTGAAAATAAATAATATTATAATTTATTGGCATGCTAAATTCTCTTGTTGGACATAGTAAGAAAAATGATTCGATTTAATAGGTTATATTTAAATGATGATCCTATAAGTTACATCTAAGTGATATCTTAAGTGTTGTATCCCAAAAGAATACATCCTTTATTTCATGTTAATGTGAATCAACAGTCCTATATTAAATAAACTAATAAACATATTTTCTAAATTTTTTAAACCAAAGTAACACTATGCTTACGGATATAATTAATGGGATAGTGTCAAGAGGGACAACCATAAAATCCAAAGGATATGATTGATTTGGAAGACCAAGAAAATTATGATGATCCAAAATTTTGAATAGTCAAAATTTCAAACTCTATTTCCTAAATAAATGTTTATATGGGAAAGTAGAGGTTATTACTAGTTATGTCTTGAATAATATAAAAATAACACAATCATACATATGAGATGAATTGAAGGGAAAATGGGAAAATAGAATCATGACCTAAAAAAGAAGATAAATTTATTTTTTATTACCTTAAATGATTTGACTCTAGACAAATGGATCATCTAACATACATAACATTTTAATGGATTTAAATTTTAGTTTGAGGATATTTTAATATGCAAATATGGATAATTTCTTATATTAGAAAAAAGAACACTAAAAAATGACTTGGAGATGGTGGAGATCTATGTCCTCATAATTTGGGATAGGGGTGGACTAAATTTTATAGTCCTTCTATAGGAAGGTAGAGAGGTATACCATCCAAAAGCTTTGGTAGTCCTATTCATTAGTTTCTACCATCTTTTGTTTTACCATTTTATACACAAATGATTCTCAATTTATCAAGTTAGAACATATGGATAATTAAGGCACATTTTGACATGTGTTCCCTAGAGCATAAGTCTATAAATTTAGTGGTATGGTCACCAATTTAAGTGGTAATCATGGCTATTGATCAAATATAGGATGTTTAACATATCATCAAAAACCTTGTATGTTTACACACTTGGGGTTAAGATGTAAAAAGACGTACTGTATCCATTAGTCAAAAGGAAAAAAATTATCTCTATCTCTTTATTGTAAGTATACATTTTAATTCTTTATTTTATCATTAATTATCATAATTAAAATTATTATCTCTCCTTTTAAATTTTTCTTTTGTTAATTCTACAATCATAGAATGATCTCTTCACTCAAAAAACTTTTCTAGACCTTCTAGGTACCTCCAAAGACTTTGATAGCTAGCATAATACCTTACACAGAGGTTGACAAAGTGCATCACTAGGAATTCATACCCATAACTTACTAGCACCAACTACCATATATAAGGAATAATAATTGCCATGTAGCACCCACATTGAGTGAAAAAATAGATATTATAATCTTTAACCCATTCTAATTTAGTCATAGAGTATGCATCCTAACTATTAAATTTATAATATAATTCAAGGCTTATAGCTCACATTGTGTGATGTATTGGATAGGACTAAGGGTATTTCTTTGTGAAATGTATTTCGTTTTATAATATTTTAATATGCAATCCCAATTGGCCACGGTTAACCTTGTTATGGTTAACTTAGATTATAGTTTATGATGTATTTAGGTATTTTTGTCTTACTATAAATACCCATCTTGTAACAACCCTCCAAAAACCTATTTTGTTATAGACCTAATTTTTTTGCAAGGATGAGATACTGCTAATGTATCTGTGGATGCAAGAGACAGGTATTGTTACTAGCAGGGTAGTGCAAATGAAGGAAATCTCCTCAATAGGCAGAAGGATTATTTTAGTGTAAGGTAAGTCAAGGGATATGATGAGCGATGGTGTATTTACCAGTTTATAGGGGCAAAGAACCCTATATGCAATGCATTCACCATTAGTCCATGTAGAATGTATATTATATAACTCCATTTGTAGGTGTGTATAATGTTTGATAATTTGTGAATTATGATGGTTGTATGACAATGAAAGTGCTTAATGCATGGGATTCATAGTTTAAATTATTGGTGAGCAATGTGTAGACACCTAAAATACATCATGTTGAGGGCAACTACTCATATGGACATGCTACAAGACCATATGAAAGATCTTGGATAGACTCCAAGATAGAGTAGTGGTTCTAACCACTCAATTTGGGCTCCTTGGCCTAATAAGTATGAACCGTAGCCTAGACTTGTGGTCTATAGTATTAACTATCGCTAAGGCTTACGGTTTACAATCTAGACTACAGCTGTAACCTGTGGTATAAACTGAAGTTCAGTTGGAATTCATCCAAGCCAAATTAGTTTGAACAACCATTTGTTATAGAAGAAGGAGGTTAGAGGATGGAAGCTTCCAATAAAAATGTCCTAACCATCTCTTCTTGATCTTGGCTTCTCCATGAAGCCATCCCTAGCCCTAGGACATCCTATAAGTACCATTGATAATTAGGGTAAACTATCAGAGAGTGCATTTGGAGATCAAAGCAGTGAAGGCCTGTCGAATTGTGGACTCACTTGAGTGCATAGAGAGACCCTTGTTGCCATCCTCATTGTCAATTTATCAAACATCATGACGAATTAGGCTAGGAATGCCCTAAGGACCTAGGAGAGCCAAGAAATGCTAATTCAAGAAAATGAAGGCCCTATTAAACTATTCAACTACAAAACCTATGAGAGGACACTGAAGGTGATCTTTGAACATCAATTGGATAAGGAGATAAAGCTGAAAACCCTTGAATTTGGAGGGCAAATCACTTGGTTGTTCATCATAGATTTTAGCCATGGTTTATAGTGCAGACCACTCATCAAAGCTACGATTTGCAATAGGTGCCAAATCTCCTTACTATTTTATTTTCAGTATGCTTAAGTAGATCATATTTAGAATTTTAATGGTTTAGTTAGGATTTTAGAGACTTCTGAATAGCATAATTAATTTTTTTTACTAATTTGTTCTCACTATAGTATTTTAGAAATTAATGGCTTCTTTTCATGTTGTAGTGCTTCATTTCAAGTAACTGATTCCATAGATTGATAGTTGTATTTCTTGTTCACATATTTCCATCAATCTTGATAGTATTTGCACATGTTTAGCATAGTTTATGTATTTTTTTAATTTTATGTCAATATGCTATTCTCATGCTATTTATCTTTAAAGGGCCTCATCGTGAGAGGATTCCTATGCTTTTGACATTCTTGTATTGTTTCTTGATCATAGGATACATGTTTTAAATGAGCTAAAACCATCCATTTCCTTCCTCAACACGAAGAAGAGGGTTTAATCCACCCTAGAGCAGTTTGTGTCATCTTAAAAGGCACTTTGAAATCACACCTACCTTTGAGAGGAAAATAAAATTACATCCTATTGTAACAATTGTATCAATATGATTATCCCTAAGAAGGAAGTACCTGTAATTTGAGTTTGGCTTCAACATATAATAGAATGAGGTGTGTTTTATTGAGCATTTTGTTGTCAATTTCTTATTTTTGTACTCATTTTGTATTTTATTTATCAATTCTTGCAATAGGATACATTAGGTGTGAGCCTTTTTGGTGGTTACAGAAGGTGATCATGGTGGCACCCCATAAAAATAGACATCTAACTATGTTTCTTATGTTTTTGGAATTATAGGTATAGACCACAACTATTAGCTGTGCGTCAACAACTGAACTATAGGTACAACATGCGGTTTACAATATGAACCATAGATCAGAGCTGTGGTTTACATATGAAAAAGTAGACAGCAAAAAATAGAGTGTATATCGGATGAGGACCTGAGGTAGGCCCAATTTTTACCCTCTATGTTTTTTATTTTCTGTCTATGTTTTCCAAAGAACAGAAATTGAAACGTAAATTTACTAAGGCTAAAATGAATTGAAAATGGATTAGGTCCTTAGGTTTATTTTTCTTAGTTTTCAATAGGCGCTATTAGGAACAACGGATCTCTGATTGTAGTCCACCCTAGAATATAGCATGCTATATTAGCATTGTATGTTTGGTGTGTATTTATGAGGCCCAAGTAGTGGCCATTATCATCGTAATATGCATTGTCTAAAGGAGCATCTAGAATAGCTTGCATTTTCTAAATTTAAAATGTTCTTTCATTTGCATAGCATATAGAAAATGAGCATGAGTGCTATATGATGCATTTATTTTATGCAAATTAAAATGAACCACACACACCATGTTTCATTTAAACATCAGTGGCATTGGGCACTCACATCCAACCCATATAATTGAGACCAACATTGGATGTCATTACCACTTGGTTGGCTTATTTGAAATTGTATTATCGAGACCCACTCGTGGCCAAGGCCAACCCGAGAACTATCCTATCCATGTAAAATAGCATGCACTCATCTTTGGAAGAGTGTATCACTGCGCACGGTGTGTTGGTGAGGGTTGGTAGTATCTATGCTACCTCATTGAGTATGGACTTCACTACCATATTCGGCTTATGCAAGAATTTAGGTAAAAATCATTGAAAAAATTGAGTATAAAATCAACTTTGCAAAACACGATAAGAAGTTCTATACTGATACAACAAATAATTGAAACAATATCAAACAAAGATCAACACCATTATATACCTTGTTTGCTTAATAAATAACAAATCTAGACATTAGGTGGACCATGGTGGAGACACGAGATAGTTGGCAAAGGCACAAGCCTGAATCTCATTACCAATCCCCAACAGATTCACATCAGCATATATTGAATCCTCGCCCATATGTGCTCCCTGAACATCGTTGAATGAGCATTAGAGAAGATAATTCGACAAGAGGGGAACCTATTGAGCATACCCCCAATAGAGGAGATTTTGTGCATTCCTCTAGACATAGAATAGAGTAGGGAGTCTGTCAACATGAGGGCATTCCATTGGGAAGCCATTACCAGGATCGCATTGCACATACATCCATAGGATCGGCTAAAGAGTATGTTATATAGGGATCCAAGTTGGTATCCCTACATCATAGGTCTATAGGAGGATCTATGGCTCCACCTTAGGATTACAGACATGATCAAGACCCACCCATTCAGGGATATGCAAACAAGGCCACCACTGAGCATAGGCCTGTGTAGACTCCCACACATGGTGAACATCGAAATATCACTATTGATATGGCTAATGTTGGAGCCAATGGCACACCACCACATAAGTGGTGGAGATCCAGATAGTTAGATGGATTAGGTAGTGTCCTTAAGTAGCTAGGCTATAAGCCTTTGACTTCACTCACCCGTGCTCTGAGTGAGCATAGTGGGGGTTCTATTAGGTCTACTAGAGAACATGGAGAGGCATCTAAGCGCACTCATGTGACACATCCACCATCCATACATGGTGGCATAAAGCATAGAGCTCAGAAGGACGCCCATGCCATATTTACAAACAGGGGAAAAAGCATCGTAAATAAGTCATATGGGTACAAAACCCATAAGGTCGCTCACATAGAGCATGCATAACAGAGCTCTATCACAACCAATGACCTTGATAGATCACACAGACTAGTATCTGAGTAGTGACAACAACTCCTTTAGTATCAATTGGAGGATACTTACTTAGAAATGTAGTGTATTGAAAAATAGAATATTCAATCATAGAGGCTCATCAGACAAAGACTATACGAGCAACGCATGCATGAAGAACGCATCCTTTCCCAAAAGGAGCATGTAGAGTAGAAGGATAGGCTAGCTAGGGCTAGTCTATATACTCATGTTGAGAATAGAGAGCACATTCAGAGAAAGGTTTTTTCACAAGCTAAAGCACAGTAGGAGCACAAGGATGCTCATACTCATATTAGTGCCCAACAAAGAGAATGACCACCACTATTCAAACATGAGGGACAATAGCAATATGAGGAAGAATAGGGAGAGAGAAACCATCAAGAGTATCCTAAAGAATCCCAAGTTGAGGAGGAGGAGGAGCAACGACCTCCACCTCGATAGAGGAAGAATGTACCTTCGAGACCACCCTTGCATCAGCTCAGGTAGGAGGACTTCTTATCTTTAGAGGCTTATAAAGACCTAGCTGAGAAGGTAAAAGTGATTTATAGGCAAGACACGATACTTCAAAATATGACATTAAGAAGCATTCATAATGAGCCTTTGGACCCCTTGATACCTTTTCCAATGTACCCTGAGCATTTTGTTATACCCATGTTAGACAAATTTAAAGGTGACAAAGATGCGCAGGAGCATGTCACGAGATTTTTGGATGCCTGTTTCCAAATTGCTAGCAATAATGCCTTAATTTTGCACACATTTTTCATGACCTTGTCAGGCCCAGCCAGAGAGTGGTTCAATTAGAAAAAGAGGTATAACATTACCAGTTTTGAGCAACTAGATGATGCTTTTCTAAAATACTTTTCTTTTGGCATCAAGAAATAGGCTAACCTTTTTGACTTGGCTGCGCTAGCTCAACGCTATGATAAGCCAATTGAAAAATATGAAAAGAGGTGGATAATATTGATGGTAAATTTTCCATTTCCTATTATTGCTATGAAATTAATCTAAATTTTCACCAAGAGTTGTGCCAAGTACATCTCTCTATTATTGGAATTACAGTAGTATCCAACATTCTAGGAGGCTTTGGAACAAGCCAAGGTAATCAAAGACATCAAGTTGCAGGAATGTAATTTGAAGCTTAAGAACAGGAAGGAGGGGCCTAAGAAGAGATCCATGAAGCAAAAGGGCAAGCAGGCCCACATCAACTAGGTAGTGCTAAACCTACAGAGAGAGGATAAAGGGTAGCAATAGTAGAATTATCAAGCCCAACCTCCTCCTATGTAGTACTAAAATCACAATAACAACTATAAGGTAAAAACAAATAACAATGCCCGCATCGCCAATTTATGCCTCTAACAGAATCATTGACTTAATTATTCCACCAATTATGTGAGGCCAAGGTGATCAGACTACTTGAGGTTAAGATAGTCGATTTGAATCAGCCCAAGTCAAAGGGATATCAGGATGACTTGTTTTGCATCTTCCACCAAGCGAAGGGTCACGACATCGAGGTATGTTGGTCCTTCAAGCATATTATACAAAACATGATTGAAAAGGGTGATCTTGTAATACCAAGTAATCTATAGGCACTTGAAAACTAGAACATGGGGATTTATAAAAATATGCTACCAAACCATGAGACATTGTTCAACAACGTTGGCCAAGTCAACCAAGTGTGCATCGAACCGCCTACCCAAGGGTTCGTAGGCATGGTGAATGTTGTTATAATACATGGGAGTAGCCAAA
The DNA here is from genome assembly GCA_028583015.1 of Wollemia nobilis. Lineage (NCBI taxonomy): Eukaryota > Viridiplantae > Streptophyta > Pinopsida > Araucariales > Araucariaceae > Wollemia > Wollemia nobilis. The sequence goes on along the minus strand of JAQPPZ010017179.1, from coordinate 3,333,649 downwards.
TAAACTATGTTCTCCAATAATAATACAAGCCATGCAAAATTAGTGATCGACATAGAATATTCTAGGTCCACCAACAAGATCGATGGTGATCATACAGAGCAGGTCAGTCTAAAACATGTAGACAACTCCTATAAAGTTATCTATATATAAACTGATACAGTAGTCCCCTAGGCACAAGTATAATCTTATGGATATTCTAAGGTCCGTCGAAGTGTAGTCTTAGGTTGCACAAGCATTTACCAATTTTGTGGGACATGTACAACAGTGCTAGGAGCCCATGATAAAGTTTTATAATCATGAAATTAAGATGATTCTTAAAGATACAGTTGATCCATCATTGCATATCATATTGTGTGTTAATCATGTACCATTCAAGAGGGTCTTGATCGATACTAGTTTTTTGATCAACATGATAACAACTAAGACTTTGAATCATCTAAAGCTACCAAAATTACATATTGTGCCCACAACCTTCATGTTGAGAGTGTTTAATGATGCCCTATGCTCAACAGTTAGCATGATAGTCCTACCTATGTAGATAGCCCTAAAGACCATATCTTTGATGTGTCATGTGATCTAGGGGGTCATGCAATACAACATCCTACTCGGGAGGCCTTGGATTTATGAAATGCATTGTGTTCCCTCTATATTACACCAATGTGTAAAATATATGCATTGAGGGATGGGTTCACGTAGTGTCATCAGACGAAGAACCTTTTAAGTTCATCAACCTAGCAGATTTGCCTAGGGGTTTCATACTCCCATGAATGCACCTAGACATCCGACCCACATCACCAATTAAAAATCCAAGAGGTAAATCAACAGCACGTGCTCAACCATCGATATTTGTGTCACATAGATCTTAGCGCACTACTGCTACTTCACTAAAATCAACAACATCAATGATGCTTCGGGATGACAGGAAGTTAAAGGTAAATATGGATGAAAAAGAGAAGACACAAAAGCCCAAACTAGTCATTAAGGAGGATCCCATCTCCATGGAAGTGGATAAAGCCTAAGACATAGTAGAGGAGGTACCTTAGCCTACCTCGCCTACATCGTCAGTAGGGTCATCCACACCGTGGGTGAATGTACATCTCGCCAACACTAAATTAGGTGAGAATATTGTGCAGAATGTAACCTTCATAACTATTCTAAAGACTTCACAAGATATGGATCGACCGCTTTCTCATCATTATCCAGTTGTATCGGTGGTTCCATTGGGAGAGCCACCTAATCAGACTAATTTCATCTACGTTGGGCTAGATCAAATTCTAATGTGAGAGCCCATGGATGAAGATAGTGATGAACCTTTCAGATAAAATATTCATTATTTATCCAACCTAGAGTACTCCATGCGTATTTTCAATTTGTATCACTGGCATGGATACGAACTTGGTCTGTTTGAACAAGGGTTTAGAACTTCTTTAAAGCCACGTTATCAGTGAGCGATTGATAGGTTTAGATTGGGGTTATAGATACAAGTATGGGATGATTTGCTTACGTCATCATTACATCACTTGTACCTAAGTTTAGAGGATGATGTGAACTTCAACCCATATCATCCTAATATTTCTAGCTTTTGGAGGATTCACCCGATGGTATCTATCATCACTTCTGAACCACTTGAAGAGCATCATGAAGGGCTCCTAGAGTAGACTAATATAGATCAAAATCCTAGAGGCAACATGGGTGATAAAATTTGTAATACAACTGATGAAACAGGTGTGTAGGTGCATAACCCTATAGTTTTAGGCAATCTTGAGTCAGGAGATATCTACAATGATGATGGAGATGAGTCCACATCCGAGATAAGTGGACCAAGTTATGATTTCGATAGAGAATCCTCAAATGATGATCAATATGAAGAAGAAGCTAATGGGGGCTATTTAAGGCCTTTGTATGTGCATCACCTACTGCCTATAGATTCGGTACATGTTATCGAGGAGATCCCTTCCAACATTTATCATTTGGTGGAAGAAGCAGAGCTAGATTTCTTAACAATGTCACACTTGCAAAATAATTATATAGCTTTTCTAGATATTGATGACAACAATCAAGAAGTTAGATTCATGGGGCCACACTTGCTAGAGCATCCCATAGGAGTACGAGTGAATGATAGGTTTTGGTTGTTTGACAGTGACTAAGAATATGAGTTAGAGAGGGCCTACCTTGGTCCTCCTTATTTGCATTATTGTCATCAACCCATTGACATATATGAGGTCTATTGTTAGTTACATGCTGGTCCTCGTCTAAGAGCAAGACGGTTAAACATAGATCAAATTTATCGGTTGGTTAATCCCCTTCCATTGACCTACATGGAGCTTTATGAGCCAAATGATCCTATTTTGCATCTAGTGCATAGGGAGGATCCAATAGTTTGTAGTCCTCATAGAGAAGACCCCTTTATGCCTATGCCATTAGATCCAGATCATGGGTATGAGGACTAAATCAATTATGTAGAAGTTGGTATGTGTGGTCTTGGAGATCAATGCCATTCCATAAATATGGTATCCATTGATTTTACCACCCCACTCTACAATCTAGTAGATCTGTCCAAACCATTGTATCTTAATAAATATGCTATCGACTAGGATCATACTGATTCACCCATTGAGCTTGAATATTTCTTCCCTAATGAATAAATGTTGCAGCATTTCCATTTTGTGCTAGGCTATGCATACGGTATCTATCATGCCAAAAATACTTCCAATGCGAAACCTATTAACCCAACTGATGAAATCCATTTTATTCCTACACCTCATCATCTTGAGGAGGGATCACATATATCAGTAGAGGAAACCTTTGAGGTGGATATCAGTAATGATCCCACCAATTCAAAGAAGGTTAAATTTAGAGAGAGTCACACTTTAGATGAGCGGGCCACCCTCATCCCTCTGCTTAAAGAGAGACCAAATATATTTTCTTGTACGTATAAGGATATGCCAGGTCTAGACTCAAAATTGGTTACTCATAACCTTTTTATAGATCTGATGAAGAATTCAATCAAGCAAAAGCTTAAAAATATGCATCAGATAGTAGCCTTAATGGTGAAAGATGAGCTACAAAAGTTGATGGATGTACAATTTGTAATCTTCATCAACTATCCAGAATGGGTGTCCAATATGGTTCCTGTGGGAAAACTTGATGGAAGAATTCATATTTGCATAGATTTTAGAGACCTAAATAAGGCAACACCCAAAGATTCATTTTTGTTTCCCAATATTGATGCTCTCGTAGATGCAACTGTAGGTCACAAAATGCTCTCCTTAATGGATGGTTTTTTGGGTTACATCAAATTTATATTAAACCCTAAGACTAGCATAAAATTGCATTTATAACGCCATGGGAATGTTTTGCTATAAATTTATGCCATTTGGCCTCAAAAACACTGGTGCCACATATCAACGGGCCATGACATACATTTTTCATGACTATATGCATAAAATTCTATAATATTATATCGATGAATTGTTGGCCAAGTCATTACTACAAGAAGATCATGCAAAGGTCTTAAGGAAGGTCTTTGATCACCTGATAGAGTACAATGTTAGGTTGAATCCTAAGAAGTGTGTATTTGGTGTAACTTTTGGAAAACTACTAGGATTCATCATCTCTAAATGATACATTAAAGTTGACCCAATCAAGGTCAAGGCTATCTTGGAAATGCATCCTCCCACCAACATTAAAGAGTTAAGAAGCCTTCAGGGCAAGGTAGCATCGATAAAGTGATTCATCGCTCAGTTATCGAATAAATTTCAATCCATGAATCGACTCATACATAAGGGGGTACCATTCAACTGGGATGAGGACTATCAAGAAACCTTCACTAAAATAAATCAATACCTGGTGGCATTGCCAATGCTAGCTCCACCAAGGCCAGAGGTGCATTTTCTAGTATATATCAACAACTAACTTTGCACTAGGAACCATGTTAGCCCAAAAGAACATGCAAGGCAAAGAATAGGCCATATATTATATTAGTCAAACTTTGGTGAGCTATGAGCTCAAGTATGCATATGTGGAGAAACTATGTTTAGAAGTAGTGTTTGCTACAAAGAAATTGTGACACTATATGTTAAGTCATATGACATATGTTATATCGAAACAAAATCCTTTCCAGTACATGATGAGTAAGACGTATCATAATACACATAGTGCAAAGTGGATCATGCTACTTATAGAATTCTATCTAGAATTCATAAGCCAAAATTCCATTAAGGGATATGTCATAGCTGATCAATTAGCAGAGGCACCACTATCAAACAGTAAGCCTCTGACCATAGAGCTTCTAGAAGATGCAATCTTCATCATATCTGAAGCTCCCAAACCTAAATAACCAGAGAAACATGCTAATATGACTCTGTTCTTCGATGGTTTAAAGTGCGAGCAAGGGGGTGGTGCAAGAATAGTGTTTTTCATGCCGTAGGAAACTCCTATGCCCTTGTCATTTAAACTAGACTTTCTATTCACCAATAATGCTGAGTACAAAGCCCTATTGTTGGGCCTTCACACATCCATCACCATGAATATTAAAATATTAAACATCTTTGGTGACTCCTTGATCATAGTAAATCAAGTTAAGGGACTCTTCCATTGTGGATGTCCCATATTTAAATCTTACAAGGATATTGTTCCTATATACCTGGCTAAATTAGAATGGTATGACATCGAGGCAATCCCTCGATCGTTAAATAGGTTTGTAGACACCATGGCCTCTTTGGGATCCTTAATCCCTCAGAATACGTCTATTGATTTCACTACCATTCATGTTAAAACTCTTTCACACTTGGCTATGAAATGTGAATCCTTTGATAATAGAATGTCAATCAACATGATCAGCGTAAAACCAAAAGCCAAATGGTTCTGTAGAGCTAAATAATTTCTAAAAAAGGCACCCTAGGGGTCATTAACCTCTTAGAGTCTGATGAGGAGTGGTACCACAATTCACCATAAGGTTGTTTCCCATTCTGCATTTTCAAAATTAAATATGCAGGGGAAGCAAGTCGTCTTAGCAGTCGAAGCTAAGGCTTATAAAAACTGGATGTCATAAATCCATGACTTCCTATAGCTTAGTGTAATCCTAGAGGGATTACCGCATGCCATAAAATATATATTTAAATAGAAATCGGATAAATATGTCTTAATAGGAGATATCTTGTACCGATGAGGCTACGATGGAGTTCTCCTTCATTGCTTAGAGCCCCAAGAGGCATCATGGGCAATTTCACAAGCTCATGATGGTACATATGATGCCCATTTTAGCGACATGGCCATCTTCAAGCACATCCTTTGAATTGGCTACTATTGGACCACTATGGAGGAGTGCAATGTGTATGTCAATAAATGTTTCAAATGTCAACATCATGCTAATATTACACACTTGCCATTGTAGGCCTTACAACCCATCAAAGTGGCTTGACCATTTGCTCAGTGGGGACTAGATCTAATAGGCAAGATATCTCCTTTGTCATCGGGTCGACATACATTTATAATCATGGCTACTGAGTATTTCACAAGGTGGATGGAAGTAATACCCTTAATAATGACAACTAGAGCTCATATAGTAGAGTTTATACTGGAGCATATCATATGTCATTTTGGGATTCCATCCAAAATAATATTGGATAATAGAACGTCCTTCAAGAACAAAAAAGTGAGAGCTTTGACATCTAAATATAGAATAAAACATATTTTTGCAACTCCATACTATCCGTAAGCAAATGGGTAGGCTAAATCTTCAAATTAGATAGTGGTGGCCATCTTGGAAAATATGGTCTAAGAAAACCATAAATACTGGCATATCCAGCTGCCCCTTGCATTATTGGCTTACAAAACTAGTATTCAGACGCCCACTGGGGCAGCACTGTTCTCAGTAGTATATGGCACTAAGGCCATTATACCTTTGGAATTGGAAATTCCAACATTGTGCATCACATTGAAAGATTTCATCGATGATGACACCGTGTGACAATCTCGACTAGATAAACTAATTTTGTTTTATGAACGTCCCGTGAATGCCTTGGAGCATCTCTGTATTTATAAAGAGCGACTAAAATGAATTTACAATATCAAAGTCCATCATAATCAATAGAATCAAACTGCAGATATTTTCTTGAAATAGAATCAACAAAACTCTAATTTACCGCCAGATATGTGAGACAAATTTGTGGCTAATTGGCTAGGGCCCTACATCATATATGAAAATATTGGTCTAGGTATTGATCACCTAACGTTTCTAGGAGGTATTGAAGAGCTTGAACCTCTCAAAATCATCCATATTAAGGCATTTTATACTTAATAGCATAGTAAAAGGTTCTGATGGGTGCTTATAACCACTCGGTCATCCCAAAAAGCTCCAAGGGTTCCTCAAACTGCTTTGTCATATCATTCAAAGGCCCTGAGGGTTTTTTAAAAAATTCTCGGTCATCCTAAAAGGCTCCAAACACTCTAATAAGTAGTTTGGTCAATCAAAAAGCTCCAAAGGCATTTATAAGCCCTTTGGTCAAACCTCAAAAAGCTTTGAGGGTTTTGCTTAAAATTGCTCGGTCATCCCAAACGAATCCAAGGGTTCCTGAAACCATTTGGTTGTGTCAGTCAAAAAGCTCCAAGGGTTTTCTTAAAACTGCTTAGTCATCCTAAAAAGCTCTAGAGGCATTTATAAGCCCTTTGGTCAACCTCAAAAGGCACCAAAAGTTTTTGAAAAATTGCTTGGTCAACCCAAAAGCTCCATGAATTCTTAAAATATCATTTCGTCATCACAAAAAGTCCCAAGGGTGCTCATAATCCCTTTGGTCAAACCCAAAAGGCTCTGAGGGTTTGCTAAAAACTGCTCTGTCATCCTCAAAAGATCCAAAGATTTTATGATCGCTTGGTCAATATAAAGGCTCCAACGACATTTCCTTGCCGGTTGGTCACTCCTAAAGGGTCCAGAGGCATGTTCTCACCGTTTGGTCAGATATGAGGCTCAAAACACATAAAAATTATAAAATCAACAAAATACAAAAAAAATTGGTAAAGCATAAAATCCAAAAAAATTGGTAAAGCATAAAATCCAAAAACATTCGCATTTGCATTTTTATTTTGCATTCACACATGCATCTGTTGCATTGTTGCATTACATATAGACATTCATCATCCATTGCATTCCGTAGTAGGAGGGATTATGTTTATCAGTCTTACAAACGACACCACGTTTGTGTCTAAATCATGTATCTCTGCATTTATCATGATCCATCATTCATGTGAGTAATTATGTTTTTCAACACAACCCATTTTATTGCTATGGAGAATATACTAGGGTTTTTTGGTCATTTAACCATACCTAGAGGTCTTATCAAGAGTTTGTAGAAAGCTTACTTTTATTTTGTAGTTGAGGTTCGGTTAGTGTAGCCCTTAGCATATCAGAATCCTATCACTAAGCAATAAATTAAATAATTCTAACAAGTACTAGGGGAAGATGAAAGTCGTGAAGTAGGACCACGTATCCTGAGGCAAAAAGAGTTATTCTTGCTTATCCCTTGTGAAGACGGTATAGAAAATGTTAGTAGTTGGCAAAAGGATAGGTTAGTTCCCTATTCATAATCCCTTTCTTATGATAAAATGAGCAATATCCTAGAGTGATATCCCACATAAATCCTCAATATTGATACCCTAGATCGATATAATAGATCGACTTTCCAAATTGATATCTCATATTGATATCATAATATTGGTTTTCTCAATCGATATACCATAAACAATTCCCAAAGTAAACCCCCCAAAGGAAAGTTTCTAAAGAAAATTATCACATGTAAATGCCAAAAATTCAAGATCAAATGAAGATCAAAAAATAGGCTCAAATCAAGTTCAAAGTGAAGATCAAATGAAGATTAGAAAATAGGCTCAAATAAAGTTCAAAGTGAAGATCAAATGAAGATCAGAAAATAGGCTCAAATAAAGTTCAAAGTGAAGATCAAATGAAGATCATAAATCAAAGTTTGAGTGGAGATCAAATGAATATCAGAAATCTAGTTCGAAGAAAGATCAAATGAAGATCTAGAAATAGTTCATAGTCAAAGATGTAATCGACTCATTTGCTTCACCACATATGAGCAAGTATCCTGAAAATGGAAGGATATAAAGGAAGAAGCATGAATCCCTAGAATTATTGGCACTTCTGTACGTTACACATGAGGATATTTCTGATACACTTGCATATCGTTTGTGGGTAGACTAATGTTTGAATGTGTAAGAGATAGCTTCAGGTGTCCTACATTGCCTAATATCTTAGTCCAGCTAAAATATAAAGTTAGAATTGGATAAGACATTTATGGAGCCCCTATCTTAGCAATGGGCTGAATAAATCTTGTTTGAAATCAGGGAATGCTTGTGTCTTATCTTACTATACTCATGTACACACACAGGGATAATGAACAGTTAGGGCCTATCATAGCGAAAGCCTTGTACTTTAGAAGTCTAGTGTGGTTAGTATGCAACTTTTGATAAGTCTACTAGGGTGTTTGAGTCTCATGGAAAACCTCAAACATTTCTCCAATAGCAACAAAATACCAAATATCACAAACCATATAAAATAATCAAACTGCAAAGTATCGAGTCTATGATACATCATTATATAAAGCACAATCAAGATATAGGATAGATACCGGATGGATATTAGAAATAATATTTATACGACCACTGATTATATTGTGCATATGTTTAAAAATTACAAAAGAAAATAAAATGACACATTACATCATTTAGATCATAAACCGCATATCATTGTGTTTCATGTATGGGTGATTAATTAATCAAATTCTTATCTTGAGGATTTTCAATTACATTCATGATTTTTATACATTTTGTGGTGTCTTCCATTAGATTGATAAACATAATTGCATTAATTCCTTATGTTTTAAAGTGATTAAAGCATACAGGTTCATTTACATTAGATTATCATCATGTAAATAATACATTGCATTAGCATATCGTGACATCGTCATAAATTTAGTGCATGCAATAAAGTAAAATCAAATATGCATTTAAGTAAACATCGCATCCATATGCATCTATCATATATAGCACATATAAGCATCTAGATCACTGCCTAACATCATCATCATAAATTAAATAGCTATCTAGTGCATGTAATCCATACATCACATCATATGGCATCAAATTAACATAAGCATTGCATCCATGTGCATCAAATAAACATAAAATTAAAAATACACAAGTACACATAATGAGCCATAAATGATCAAAATCTCATATATATATATATATGTGTGTGTGTGTGTGTGTGTGTGTGTGTGTGTGTGTGTGTGTGTGTGTGTGTGTGTGTGTATTCAAAAGAGTACATCAAGAGTACAAAACACTCGTAAGCTACAATCGTGTAGATCCTAGACCTTACACCAAAAATGATACATATACAAAAATGTAGCCAGGATCTGATAAAGCTTTAGCTCTGGACTACTCCTCCTAAAATGTAACTCTCGACACCTCCCTCAGCCCTGTGCTCTGGATCTTGCTTTGCAGTTGGCTTTGGTCCCTACTGTATGCCCTGTCGAGGGCCCTGTGTACCCTGCTAAGGGCCCTGTGTGCCACCTAATCCAAAGAGGCCTAGTATGTGGGATACTGGAATGTCTATATAGTGATACCTGTGACTAAAGGTCATAGAATATTAACCGATATCTTTGGCCTCGGTATGGGAGCTGCCACCATGTGTGCTAGAGGGCCTATGTGTCCTCTCGGTTCTATGAGTTCATTGATTGGAAATCATTATCAAATGCCTCGTAGTCCTAAATCTAATCCTATAAGACCCCATAACATGTGAATCCTCTGGGACCTCCCCACCTATCAACCTGATGTGACCCTCTAGATGGTCTACACGAGCTACCCTGGATGTATGCCTAGCATTGGCATCCACCAACTGGTCCTATAAATTCTGAATATCTACCATCAAGTCATGATCGCATAGTAACAATGATAATTGTGTAGCTGGAGGTCCCATAATAGCTTTAGAGGATGAAGGATCCCCCCTCTATGCCCTTAGAAAATCATGCTTTGTGATAGCCTCACCCCGTTGCACAAGTGCCACATAATGTTCACTAGTAAGATCATGAACCTATGTCTCTACCATTGTATCTTATGTTGTAAGACCCATGATCTACTCTTGAGCCTCAACCAACTACCTATCCTTGTGATTTAGCTTCACCTCTAGAATGGAGATAGAAGTATCCCACTACAACTATTGAGTCTGCAACCTCCTAACCTAACTCTGTAAGTCAGCAATCTAAGATATGAGTTGTCCTACCTCACAGTAAAGAGGTATCTCACCCTCCTTAGATCCCTTAGCCTCCTCCTCTATCTCTGCCTATAGATCTCCCTCTATGGTGGCCTCTACATCCCATCTGCCCTCAGTCTACTGGTGCAACCTATGCCCGTATGGATTGACCTCTGCCTCTGCCTAATCATCCACCCTACCTAGAGGTCCTGATACCTCCCACTGTAATAGGGACCACCATGCATCATATGCTAGTGTGGTCCTAGCCCTATTGTCTCCAAAATTTTAGAAATTGTTAGCCTCATCTCCAAGTGTTGTAGGTTGAATCCATGGTAGGTGCATCTCCAAGACTAAATGCCTGTATCCAAAAGAAATTTATGGGATGTCTTGCACCAGGCCAAACTACCATAGGATGTATGAAGGAACTGGTAATACCTAACCTTGATATTACGGTTGAGTAGATACCTATCTCGATGAGCTTGTCATAGCTGCTCATCTACCTCTGGCTAGTCTAGGCAATCCATGTAGGAGTGCCACTCAATGTCATCCGATACAAGCACTTAAAATCATGAAATGTAATAATTGACATCACCAACATGGATCCTACTATGAAATTCCTCCTTCTCTCAAGGACAGCACATGGTGTAACACTGATGTTGATCATCAATCATAATAATGTCAAGGGGCAGACCTATGAGACACTCGATCCTAATATGGTACCAGCACCCAATATATAGTAGTAGGTTGTAATTGATATCACGATGGCTCTAGCTAGTGATCTGGTACAACTCCTAGTAGAGCTAGCATAGTAGTGTGCTCCCACAAGATAGGAGAAATGGCTGAGTAGTGGAGCTTTGAGTAACTCTCCTGACATTGTCCAGGAGGTTCTAGGGAATCCTTGCACCCAAGGAGTCTGGAAGAACAATCTATATTACCAGGTGCATTAAGATCACCTCTCTCATGAAGAAGATGTGTTGAACCTACCAATAATCGATATGGACTCCTTTGTGTTCAATCATGCCCCGAGCCTCCTGGCTTTGGTCACCAAAGATAGCATCAAATATATACCCCTTGCTTCAGGAGAAGGAAGATGTGATGGCCTCACCATCACTAGGGATCCTAAAGAACTGATAGATGTTCTCAAGAGTGATGGTCATCTCACACATGGGTAGGTGAAATGTGTTGGTCCATGCATTCCAGTGTTGAGCCAACATAGTCAAGTAGGCATGACCTACCCTAATAGTGGGTGGATCTAAAATGTTGCCAAATCTAAAAACTCCAAACCACGTCCGCTCTCCAGGAGTGAGATATCTATAGATAGTCTTTAGAAGGTCTGGCTTAGAGCTCTAGAGGTCAACCTCTAAAATAAAAGCATTGTATAAGAGAAAATCTAACTAAAAACAAGCAAAAATAGATTAAAAAATAATCTTAAAAACATCAAAATATTTAAAAACTGATAAATAGACAAAAACATGTCACAAAGCATTCAAAAAAATTAGAAAATCAATTAGGCAATTCATAGTTGCATTAAATGATATTAATTGCCTATTAAACCTTAGAAAAATAAAAACATTGATAATTTTTTCTAAAGTCTGTGAACTGCGGGTCAACCCTACGGTTCGCATGTGGTCAAATTTTGACCATTGGAATTTGAATTCCAACGACAGCTGATAGTTGTGGTACCCAATCTGACAATTTGGAACCGCCGCTACCAGCTGCGGTCTAGGAAGGATACCCATTTGGGTCACTTCCTAGCCTCACTGACCAAAAAAATTAAAAAACTAATCTAACCTAATCTAGTGTGGGGTTCATTAACAAATTTTTAATAAAATTCATTTACTGTATTACTTAATGTGGTTCATTTTAAATTGGTATTGATTGCAAGGACTTAGTTTCGATTTACCTTGCCCGCTCTACTACCTCCGCTAGTTGATGGCTATCCAAGATCTGCCATATGGGTATAGGTGTGAGGTATGGTCGAGTTTTAGGTAGCATTCTATATCAGGGATGTCTTATACCTCTTAGATCTCTCAAAAATGTAGTTGCTTTCAATAAAATAATGAAAAATTCAAATGGGAAAGGCTATGTATAGGTCCTCCAAATTTTTGTGGACTATATCTAACACCTGCGATCCTAGAATTAGGGTTTTCAGCCCACAGGTCCAACTTGTGGTTCCCAAAATTTGAAAACTTCAAATCATAGACCATACTTGTGGTTCACAAATAGCAATAAATACATTCAAATACCATCGTGGGAAGGTCTCAAATGATAAATTAATGACTTCTAATAGATAAAATTTTCAAAAAGAGCAATCAATATTGCAAATTTGGTGATGTTCAAAGCACCAGGATTGATAAATAAATCAAAATTAATAAAACAAATCAAATAATTAAAAACCAAATGTGCTTCGTATTTAGTAGTTTACCCTATACACTTGGCGATTACAGTGACTTGTGATCCATGCAATCCGATAAGATGAGTAAATTACCATAAGGACATTTGGGGCAAAAATTGTCATCGTTGATCTAATATGCTTCTTTTCAATCCCTAAGAAGGCCATCGAGTCCATACTGCTCCATGGGAATGAGGTGTTTCATGTCATTTCTCCTATGACATCTTATCAACAAATCATCGATAACTTGATTCAACACAAATCTAACTAGATTTGTATCATTTTGATTCCCTAAGATGGCTATTGCAGCCTGACTTCTCCATGGGATAGAAATGTGCAAATACTATTAACAGTTGCAATAAGAAGTTGAACTAGGCCTAGCCAAGGCATTAAAATGCTCAAATATAAATTTATTCATATCATTCATTGTGGTCAACCGACTTCGTCGCTTCATTCATTGTCATTACCCTCATCAACTCGTTGCTTTAGGGGGTAGTCATATTATCAAATAATAATCAAAATTAGTAGATCCCTGAGATCGTAGATCCCTTTATCTTGTCAAAATTATGTTCGTCCTTACGAATCATTGTCAACAACTATCATAAGATTACCCCTTTGCTTATAAAAAATAGCAAGTATGATAGTTTTTTGTAACTCTCATCCTTTCGATTATATAGGCTTAACTCCTATTGTATCACCAAAGCTGCTTGAATGTCTGATGAAGAGTGCAAACTCTTTCAAGTTTAAAGCCTCCAAAGAGTTGGAAGCAATGATTCCAATATGCGCATACTTTTGTAGGACCTGGGGCATCTAATGTTGATCTGATTAATTATTATCATAAAACCTTCGACATCATTTTAGCTAGTCTATTTTTTCTCAACTTTGTTTGATCTCACAATGCATCTCAAAAGGGGTATTTGTAGACACCTAAAACGTGTCATGTCAAGGGTGACTACTCATATGGACATGCTACAAGACCATATGGAAGATCTTGGAAAGAATCCAAGATAGAGCAATGGTTCTAACCACTCAATTTGGGCTCCTTGGCCTAATCATTCTGAATCGTAGCCTAGACCTGTGGTCTATAGTCTGAACCATGCCTAAGGCCTACAATTTACAGTCTGGAACGTAGCTGTAAGCTGTAGTCTTAACTAAATTTTAGTTGGCCTTCATTTGAGCCAAATAAATTTGAACGACCATTTGTTCTAGAATAATATGGTTAGAGGACAAAATCTTCCAATCTAACTATCCTAACCACCCCTTCTTGATCTTGGCTCCTCCATGAACCCACCCCTAGCCATGGAACATCTTATAACTACCCTTGAGAATTAGGGTAAACTATCAGAGAGTGAATTTAGATATTAAAGCAGTGAAGCCTTGTCAGATTGTGGACTCACTTGAGTGTATAGAGAGAGCCTTGTTGCCATACCCATTGTCAATTTGTCAAACATCATGATGAATTATGCCATGGACGCCCTAAGGACCTAAGAGATCCAAGAAATGCTAATTCGGGTAAACAAAGGTCATATTCAATGATTCAGCCACAAAACCTGTCAGAGGACACTGAAGTTGACCCTTGAAAATCAATTGGACAAGGAGGTCAATCCCACAACCCTTGAATTTGGAGGAAAAATCACTTGGTTGTTCATAGTGGCTTTTAGTCATAGTTTATAGTGCAAACCGCTCATCAGAGTTGCAGTTTGCAATAGGTGATATATCTCCTTAATTATTCATTTCCAATATGCTTAAGTAGATCATATTTAGTATTTTAATGGTTTATTTAGGATTTTAGAGACTTCTAACCAGCATAATTAGTGTTTTTACTAATTTGTGCTCATTATAGTAGTTTAGACATTAATGGCTTCTTTTCATGTTATAGTGCTTCATTTCAAATAATTGATTCCATAGATTGATAGTTGTATTTCATGTTCACATAAATCCATCAATCTTGATAGGATTTGCACATGTTTAGCATAGTTTATGCATTTTCTTGATTTTATGTCATTATGTTATTGTCATGCTATTTGTCTTTAAATGGCCTCATCATGAGAGGCTTCCTATGCATTTGATATTCTTGTGTCATTTCTTGATCATAGAAGGTAGGTTTTAAAGGAGCTACAACCATCCATTTCCTTCCTCAATGTGAAGAAGAGGGTTTAGTCCACCCTAGAGCAGTTTGTGTCATCCTAAAGGGCACTTTGAAATCACACCTACCATTGAGAGGGAAACAAAATTACATGCTATTGTAATAATTGTATCAATATGATTATCCCTAAGAGGGATGTAGTTGTAATTTGAGTTTGGCTTCAACATATAATGGAATAAAGTGTGTTTTATTGATCATTTTGTTGTCAATTTCTTGTTATTATACTTATTTTGTATTTTTTTTATCATTTCTTGCAATAGGATATATTAGGTGTGAGCCTTTTTGGTGGTTACACAATAAAAGTGTTTAATGCTTAGGAGCCATAGTTTAAAAATTAATAAAATAAAATATAGAATAAATATAAAGTTAACAATGTGCTAAGGTTTAAAAAGGAAAATGTGTGTTGCTGAGAAGTTGATTTATTTAAAATTAATTTATATATATATATATATAACTAATTGTATAAATATCAATATATAAGTATATTAAAAATAAATAATACTTAATATTCTAAGGTTGTTATAGAAACAAGGAAAATAAAGGAATTTAAACTATTAGCATACGAAAGTATACAATAAAGTAATACGAAAATTAAATAATTATTGTTGGCGTTATTTAAAAGGGTTATGTAGGGAATTGTTGGTATTATTTGGATATTAGTATGGTTTTTTAACGTGGAAAAAGTGGAAACCACTTGGCATTTTGAGAATAGACAAATTTGGAAAACAAAAACACCAGTTTTTGCATGTAAGCAGTGGAGGAAAACCATATTCTAGATGGTGGATACAAAGAGAAGGAGTAGAGTGAATGGTGTGGTGTGCATGGTTTTGGCGAAGGAAGGGCTAGGTTTTGGAGATAAAGAGAGAACAGAGCATGGTGAAATGAGGGTAATGTATTGGGAAAAGTTTTATTGTATGTAAAATTTAATATGATAATGCTCTGTGTAAGAATTTGAATTAGCTTATGCATTTTAGAAAAATTAAAATTGTTATGTATAATTTAGATATTGCATGAGCTCGAAGGTTTATTGGAAATATAAGGCAACAATGTATTATTGTGTGTTTGGTTGGTTGTGGACTAAAACTGAATTCATTCTACCTGAAAGTTATTGTTGCATGTTGTGTTTTTATTGAGCTTCATTGTGATGCTATGGGATTTGTTTGATATGAACCAATTCCAAATTTACTCCTGCATGTTATGCAAAAAAAAAAATATTGTGATGTTGTGAAGCTCTACATATTGAATGAAACAAGAACATGATGTATGCATCTTAGTATTAGTTGGATTTCATGGTAGAACGACCATTCTGAACCTTGTAAGCACTGGATAATTGGTAAGAGGAGAAAGAAATCTAATGTACACTGCAAAACGTAATGCATTCTATATTTTAATGGATTTAATAGCATTTGGGCTTCAAAGAGTTGTATACAGGATGAAATAAAATTGTTATACATTTGTGAAAATGGAAAATTTTACTCAGGGTAATTCGAAGCCTGAATCGTAAAATAAATGTAGTCGAACCTGTTACATGCATTAATAGATGGTTATGTGGCTTTTGGTTTAAATGCAAAATAGTGTTTGTAAATTTTTTATTGTTGTTTGGAAACGTAGCTTGGAAACAAAAAAAAAAAAAAACTTTGTGTAATTTTGAGAACAAGGGTAATTTCAATTTCAAATAAATATATTGCTATTCTCCTTTAAAACATACTATTTGATGAAAGGTGCAATTGATATTATTTTTCTTTGTAGATAAATTTGTCGTAGAATAAAGATGAATATTTTTTTTGTTATCATGTTGTGCATGTATGCGGTAAGCAATGAGAGTAGTTTATATGGATTATGATATTTTAAAACATATTGTGGCAATTACTTAAGAAAGCCTTGGTATTTAGGATATATCTTTCCTTGGCGTAAATCCTTATCTAAGTGATTATAACTCTAGTTAATAGGAAGATCTTCTATAAACTTGATACCTAGCATCTTGACGTCTTATGTATGCATACAAAAAATATCATATTTCTCCTTATTTCAATCAGTTTGTATTTTGCCCGGGGTCAATATTTAGTACACCTAGTTTTACCTTACACTGACACAGTTTGGATGTAATATGTTATAGCTTAAATAATTTTTGTTTTAAGAAAATTTGTAGTGGATTGAACAAACGAGCAATTCAATTTGTATATAAATAGGTCATAATGTAACATCTAGTTTGAGGTTTTTAATGTGTATTCCATCATGTTCTATATAGATATCAGGTTATGGGATAGAAATTGGAAAGCATTAAACATTTATTAGAGAAGCCATAACGTAGAAGAAATTGCAACCTTGTCCTCTGATTAAGGAATACCAACTTAAATCAAGGTAAAATCTGGAATTTGTTTTAAAAACAAAAAACTTTTTGTAGAAACTAATGCATAGGTATGGAACAACAGGTGGCCAAAAACGTTAGCATGATTTTTGTATAACATAATTACTTTAGAACCAGATAGCTAAAGGGTTTTGGTGTATAATTATCTTATTTTTTTTGGTATGGTGTTATTTATATTATTAAAAACAGAATGAGTTAGACTTCTTTTAAAAAATCATTTATTTTAAATATTATAGAAGCATTTTCACAACACATAAACTAGTGTAGGCAGACTTCTTTATCTTTTATTGATATAGCATAAAATATATGGAGTACAACAAAAATGTTAGGATCTCATCCTAACCCTTAATGTAATAACTTCCTTGATGTAATAATTCCTAGTGAACGTGGGTAGTACCCATGATTAATATTTTGTAATGTTTTAAGTTTTAGCTTAGGTAGTGCCTATGACAAATGGCACCCTTTTTATGTAACACATTGTAGATAGGTGGCATTGTGCATGTAATTCGTGTGGCATTATGCATGTAATTCGAGTGGCATTGTGCATGTAATTCAAAGTGGCACTATGCATGTAATTCGGGTGGCATTATGCATGTAATCCAGGTGGCATTTTGCATGTAAGCCAACCTTGGAATGAAACTCCTTAAATACCCGAAAAGGCACCAATGTAACCATATTTTGCAAAATTAATGAAGTATTGAAGGAGGTTTCCCCCTCGAAGAGGCCTGCGATTTAGTCCTATTGTGAGATTGTTCTTTATGCAAATTTTTGTTATATTAATGTGATGTTTATGTGAGTTTATTTCCAAGCAATTGTGTGAGAGTGTGTTATTTGAGTTTATTTTATAGAAGGATCTTAACAAGTGGTATTAGAGCGCTTTCCAGGGCCAAGTTATGCTGCAACTGCAATGATTCTTGCCATCCAATCCGCCTGTTAGGTATAAATTCCGTGTGTTTTTTCCATTCTGTTTTTCCTTATTAAAAAAAATCCAAAAAAATACAATGTTTTTTTTTTCCAGACCAAAAACAAAAAATATATATTATTAGTTGAGTAGGTAGAAACCCTGTACTGGGGGTTTTAAAATATCACGAAGGATCTGTCGTTATTGGCTAAGCTAGATAGCCCATAAAGCGTCTAGTGAAGTGAGGGACGATCAGGCTCCAATACCCAGGCCTCAGACAGAACTCGCGCATGGACTTGAGCTCCCACGTATCTTTGGGTATATCGGGAGACCATCTAGGATTAAACAAAATTTTAGCCATTAGGAAGCTCTTCGGCCTTGTATTACTCATAGTCTACGGGACACAGCATCCTGGACGATTACCCTCTCGTATTGTCAGAGAGGCAGGTAGTGTGCTCAAGGGTATGTGTG
This sequence comes from Wollemia nobilis, assembly GCA_028583015.1. Classification (NCBI taxonomy): domain Eukaryota; kingdom Viridiplantae; phylum Streptophyta; class Pinopsida; order Araucariales; family Araucariaceae; genus Wollemia; species Wollemia nobilis. Next base: position 3,315,104 of record JAQPPZ010017179.1, on the reverse strand, counting down.
GAGTCTTCCTTGATTAGTGGCCTGAAATATTGGTCCGAGCACTATTGTTCGTCACTGTCGGTATATTAGAGGGCCTATGGGTGGTACATACTCCTATACTTAGCATTCCCTGGTTCTGTTAAAACTTCAACCTGTAAAAAACATAAAAATAAAAATAAAAATCCAAACATCCATGTTCGTAAACCTGCATTTCAAAAGTGAGCATATGAGAAAGGAGTCCTCTACTAAAATAATAACAGAAGGGACATGCATTCGGGATAAGCCATGAGGGTGACACTTAAGTTGAAAGTCTGGAGAATAACAGTAAAATTTACAATGGCAGATCACAATCGAGTCGATCAGAGTCGGAGAGGTCAAGACATAGTCGAAGCGGAATTCACGATCTTCAGTGGTCGAACAGAATCGTCATATCAGTCACCTGCAAAATATAGAGAATCTTGAGTGTGAAACACGACCAGTTATAGATAGTGCTCCAGTAGCCAACTTTTGCTCAGTAGCTCAGAATCAGAATCTGTAAACACCGTTAGACTCAGCAAAAATGAGATAAAAAAAAAAAAGTTTGGGGGTGCCAAAAAGTAGTGTTGAGATATATAGCTCATTGTGACCACCTCCTTCTACTGATCATTTTGATATATAGCACCCAAGCACTTTTTTGGGCACTTACTAAAAATAGTAAGTCCTAAAAATTCAATTCTATTTTTAGTAATTGGTCACAAAAGGTCAAAAAAATGGCCCAGGGTACCTGTGGACACCAGAAAGAACTAGAACACTTGGAGTCCCTAACAAAAGCCATTGAGAACTTGCACTCGGATTTTCACTCCATAAGGGAAGAAGTCCAAGGTCTTCGCCTAGAGCATGAGGCCACTAGCAACCACCTAGAAGAAGCACTGACAGAAGTGGACAGCAAACTGAGAATGGAACCACCCAAATCAGAATACCAAGCTGAGAGTTATACAAGGAATCGTGACCATGATCCACCCTTTAGAATGCCCAAATTGGACTTTCCCAAATTTAGTGGGAAGGATGTTGATGGGTGGCTATGTCGGGTTGACCAATTCTTTCGACTTCATAATGTACCCATATTTCATCGAGTCCAGATGGCTTCCTTTAACTTGGAATCTAAGGCTCTACACTGGTTTCAATGGTTGCGTCTTGCCTACCCAAATCTCTCTTGGGAGTATTTTGAATCCTAACTACTCACTCGATTTGGTCCTAGTGAGTTTGAGGACTTTACAAGAGCCTTAACCAAACTACAACAAACAGGGTCAGTCCGAGAGTACCAAGCTCAATTTGAAAAATTGGCCAATCGGATAAGAGGATTGAGTGAAGGGTTCTTCCAGAGTTGTTATATCAATGGGTTGAAGATGGAACTCCAAGCAGAAGTCAAAATTTTGAAACCACGAACTATGATGGAAGCTATCAGTTTGGCCCGTTTGGCCGAATCTAAACTCTCTGCCCAAAGACACCCATCAAAGTTTCCTCAAAATAGACCTTCATTTCCCCCTAGAGCCCAACACCCAGATGATAATAAACCTGCTGCACCCAAGCGCCTCACCACCGAAGAGATGGATGCACATCATGCCCAAGGATTATGCTACAATTGTGATGAAAAGTTTTTCAAGGGGCATAAGTGTGCACACAAAAAAAATTTCTTAATAGATGTTGGAGAACCTGATACCGCTGACGAGAGTGATGAGGATGAGGACCCTCCAGAAACACCTCCTCCACAAGAAGAAGGGAAACAGGAACCTGAGACATCAATTACAATCCATGCCCTTGCAGGCATTACTACTCCTCAAACCATGAAGGTTACAGGATGTTTCAAGGGCCAACGTCTTTCCATCCTTTTGGATTCGGGAAGCACGCACAACTTCATTGACCCTAGAGTTGCTCAACGGGAAAATTGCTATATCCACAATTGTAATTCCTTTGAGGTCATGGTAGCCAATGGGGGAACCTTATCTTGTAAAGGAAAGTGTCGCAATGTTAAAATCAAGATAGGGGACTATGAACTCAAGCAAGACATGTTTGCCCTCCATTTGGGTGGATGTGATATTGTTTTTGGATGCCAATGGTTGAGTATGTTGGGCACTATCAGTTGGAACTTTGCTAAACTTTGGATGCAGTTCTCCCAGAACGGACAAACACACATCATCAAGGGCTCCCCGACAGAACACCTCAAATTATCAGTTCAAACAGCATGGAGAAATTGCTAAAGAAATCATCACGTGGGGTCATTGCACAACTATTCTCCATCCAGCCATCCACATCTCCAATGGGTGAAATCCCACAAGACATGCAACAGATTCTCCACAAACATGAGGCCATATTTTTAGAACCCATCACACTACCACTGCATCGCTCTCACGACCATGCCATTCCATTATTGCTGGATAGTACACCTCCCAATATCAGACCACCTTATGAGCGACTCAAGCGCACCTTATTTTGGAAAGGTAGGAAACAGGACATTCGCTCTTTTGTGGCAGACTGCGACACAGGTCAAAGGATGAAAGGAGAAATAGTGCACTCTTCGGGCACTCTTCCACCCTTGCCGATACCAAATTAGGTGTGGACTGACATCTCTATGGATTTCATAGAAGGGCTACCTAAATCTAGAGACAAGTCTATTATTTTTGTGGTAGTGGACCGCCTTTCAAAGTATGTTCACTTTTGTGCCCTAACCCATCCTTACACAGCATTCACTATTGCCCAAATTTTTCTTGACTCCATATTTCGCCTTCATGGCATGCCAACCTCCATTGTATCTGATCGTGATCCCAGCATTACCTGCAAGAGTTGTTTAAGTTGCAGGGGACTCAGCTCACAATGAGTTTAGCCTACCATCCACAAACGGATGGTCAAACAGAGGTTGTTAATAACTGCTTGGAAACCTACCTTCGCTGCTTGCCTCCGATCATCCTACTCATTGGGAAAAATGGATTTCTTTGGCCGAATGGTGGTACAACACTTCCTATCATACCGCCACCAGAGGCAGTTTATGGGCACCCTCCACTCACGCCTCCCTCCTACATTTTGGGCAGCTCCAAGGTATAGGTTCCATCAACACTTCTCGAATTGGATGAAGAAGGCTCCATCTTACTTGCACCAATGCAGCTGCTGTATCGTCGAACTCACAACCGTACCATCACAGAGGTCCTGGTTCAGTGGCGTGGACTTCAACCTGAGGATGCTACATGGGAGTCCCTCCATCAACTCCAACAACAGTTTCCTCATTTTTAGCTTTGAGGACAAAGCTTCTTCAAGGAGAAGGGCATGTTAGGATCTCATCCTAACCCTTAATGTAATAACTTCCTTGATGTAATAATTCCTAGTGAACGTGGGTAGTACCCATGATTAATATTTTGTAATTTTCTAATTTTTAGCTTAGGTAGTGCCTATGACAAATGGCACCATTTTTATGTAACACATGGTAGATAGGTGGCATTGTGCATGTAATTCGTGTGGCATTATGCATGTAATTCGTGTGGCATTATGCATGTAATTCGAGTGGCATTGTGCATGTAATTCAAAGTGGCACTATGCATGTAATTCAGGTGGCATTATGCATGTAATCCAGGTGGCATTTTGCATGTAAGCCAACCTTGGAAGGAAACTCCTTAAATACCCGAAAAGGCACCAATGTAACCATCTTTTGCAAAATTAATGAAGTATTGAAGGAGGTTTCCCCCTCGAAGAGGCCTGCGATTTAGTCCTATTGTGAGATTGTTCTTTATGCAAATTTTTGTTAGATTAATGTGATGTTTATGTGAGTTTATTTCCAAGCAATTGTGTGAGAGTGTGTTAATTGAGTTTATTTTATAGCAGGATCTTAACAAAAAATAGAAGATATTTATTTTTATTTGCTTACATCAGAGGTAGATTCTATTCCTTTAATCAAGAGAATTAAAAAGAAATCATAAAAAATAATAGTAATGTAGACTTAAGACTCTTTACTTTGATTGTAATACTTTCAAAATTTATTGATTTCTATTCAGGCCTAGTGAAAAATATACATTAAATAAATATGGAAACTAGTTGTTTTACGTTATCTTAATAAATCTCAAATTCATTAGGGGATGGTGTGTGTTTGCAAACCTTTTCTTAGGCAAAATCCTTAGATACTACACACCATAGTTAATTTTGAGGAAATGCAACATAAAATTGTGGAATAGATAATATTAAAACGTAATCTAATGCTGTGGGTTGGACAACCTTGATAAAAATTCAATATTGTGGGAAGGACAATATTGTATACACAAATTTTAATGGTGTTGTAGGTAGGAAATCAACATGGAAAATAAATTTTAATGATGATGCAGGTAGGCAATAATCATGGATCAGGGCTATAATTGTACTTCTCATGGAAAAGGGTCATAATGGAAGGTAACTAAGGGTTGTACAGGCATCCCTTCTAGGTTATACTTGCTAGTGATGAGTGGTGAATTATGCTTGACTAGGTGTTAATGACAACACGATGGTATGGGACATCATGTTGGTTAATCAACACAAGATGTCAGGTGATTACCAGGGTCCTGGTAAGACCCTAGACGATGCTCCAAGGAGAATGGTTAATCGTCTATATCGAGTATGTATGTGCTAAGTCTTACATGATACAAAAATAAGATATAAATTTTGGAAATCATGTTAAGACATGGGAAAGTATGCATCACACCTCTAGGTGTTATGGGCCCTAGAGGAAAAGAAACCCACTACTTGAACTTAGGATCTCAGGAGGAGAGTGAAGTTCAAAATGGACAACTATACGAGATTTGGTTAATCTTGATTTCATGATTATTTTGACTGTAGTGGAATGACACTCATGAAGATGGATTTAACATGCTCATACTAGGAAATAAAGCAAAAATTAATAAAATAAAGAAAAAAATTCTCATATTGAATCCTCTGATATTAGATAACCAAATGAGAAGACTTGGGGTGAATGGACAACCAAGTCGGTAGACTTGGGGTGTTACTTTTGGTATCAGAGCCAAGGTTGAGAATATTTTAAGTAATAAAATTTTATAAAATCTATGTCAAATCTAATTTTATGTTACCAATGTGTTCACCTAAGGCTCAAAAATTTGATAAGGCTCTTTTTTTGCTAGGTAGGCAATGACATTCGGACAAAAAGCTAGTTCCTCGAAAATAACTATGGTGATTCAGTTGGAAGGGATGACCAAGAATCCTAGAAGGGTCATTCAAAAAATTATGAGGATTGGGGCATAAGAGGAAGCCATAGAACATCCTTGGGAAAAGAGGAAGGAAAAAGAAACAACTAATAAAGAGGATAAAATGTTCTGGATGGTAAAACTATTGCGAGAGCAAATGAGCCAATAGAAAGAACAAATGGAACAACAAAGTTCTCAAATGACTAAAAATATGGCACAACAAAATACTCAAATGGTAGAGCATATGGAGCAAAAAAATCTCAGCTACATCAATAGCAAGAAATGATTTCCCACCAATAGAAAACTATAGAAAATCTATCCAAAGGAAAAAAAATGGTAATAGTTGAAGATGAGACAACTATTGACCTAGGAAGGAAACAAGTAGGTTCAGAATTGGACAAGGATATGCAAATAATTGATATAGCCAAATTTGATGGTAAATGTTATTGGGAAGAAGCTAAAATATGGTTGAATAGTGTGGAAGCATATTTTGGGGTTAGGACCCTTTCATATAAATCAAAAACCTCATGGGCAATATTTCTATTGACTAGAGTTACCACTAATTGGTAGGAGACATATAGGAAAATCCATAATGTGGAGGCTATATATGTTCATTGGGACACATTTGTTTTGGCATTTAAGGATAGGTTCCTAACACCACAATTTTACCTTGAAAGGACTGCGTAATTTTCAAGGTTAACACAGGGCAGTATGTCTATAATTCAGTATTATCAGTGATTCGTGTAATTGCTCAAATATATGCCCGAATATGAACATAGGAATAAGATTAAAATTCAAAAATTTCTCTTAGGGTTACAACTAAAAATTGGACTTCTGATTTTATGTTAAAACCTGCTACCTTAACTGTTGCTTGTGACTTGGCTCGACAATAAGAGGATAATTTTAATGCCAAGAAATATTATTATCAATGATCTTCGAAAAAGGAAGAACCACAAAAAAATAAAAGCATGGGTCCAACAAAGGGAGACAGGGGTTGAAAAAAGAATCATGGAAATGGGAGTAGAAATATGTTTGAAAAGAATAATAATCGGTACCAAGTAAATAGGGGAAATAAAAATTATTGGGGTGGCCAAAGAAATTTCAAGGATAGGTATGAGCAAAGAGCTAATGCACCAAAAGCTGGTACATATGAAAATAACGAGGGAAATATTAAAGACAGGGCACCGTGGACTGGATGCTGGATTTGTAAAAAACCTCATTATAATGATAAATGTCCTTTACGAGAAGATAAGAGAGAAGAACCTAATGAACCTGCTCATAAGATATATGCAACAACATGTAACTCTAAACTTAGTGGTCAAGAAACACCTTTTCTATTGAAAGGTAAACATTATAATAAAAATGTTTGTATTTTTATTGATTTTGGAGCAACTGATAGTTTTGTTTCACCTAATATTATGAGGGACATACCATAAATACTTGGATTTATGGCTAATTTATGGAAAGTCTAGTATGGGGTTAGAATCCATATCATATAACTGCATTTGTAGGTGTGTATGATGTTTGTATGGCAATGAAAGTGCTTAATGCATGGGAGCCATAGTTTAAATTATTGGCGAGGAATGAAAGTGCTTAATGCTTAGGAGTCATAGTTTAAAAATTAATGAAATAAAATATAGAATAAAGATAAGGTTAACAATGTGCTAAGGTTTAAAAAGGAAAATGTATGTTGTTGAGAAGTTGATTTATTTAAAATTAATTTATATATATATATATATATATATATATATATATATATATATATATATATATTTATACATAAATATAACTAATTGTATAAATTTAAATATATAAGAAGATTAAAAATAAATAATATTAATGTTCTAAGGTTTTTATAGAAACAAGGAAAGTAAAGGAATTTAAACTATTGACATATTAAAGTATACAATAAAGTAATACGAAAATCAAATAATTATTGTTGGTTTTCTTTAAAAGGGTTATTTAGGGAATTTTAAGGATTATATGGAAGTTAGTATGGCTATTGAACATGGGAAAAGTGGACACCACTTGGCATTTGAAGAATAGACAAACTTGGAAACCAAAAACACCAATTTTTGCAGCAAGGAGTGGAGGAAAACCATATTTTAGATGGTGGATACGGAGAGGAGTAGAGTGAATGGTGTGGTGTACATGGTTTTGGTGAAAGAAGGGCTAGGCATTGGAGGTAAAGAAAGAACAGAGCACAACAAAAGGAGAGTAATGTATTGGGATCAAGAAGGAACTAGTAAGTCGATTCTAACTAATAAATTTAAGTAAAATTAAATGGAAAAGTTTGATTGTATGACAAAGTTAATATGATAATTCTTTGTGTGAGAATTCTAATTAGATTATGTATTTTAGAAAAATTAAAATTGTTTAGTGTAATTTGGATATTGCATGCGCTCGAAGGTTTGTTGGAAATATAAGGCAACAATGTGTTACTATGTGTTTGGTTGGTTGTGAACTAAAACTGAATTCATTCTACCTAAAATTTATTGTTGCATGTTGTGTTTTCATTGAGCTTAATTATGATGTTGTGGGATTGGTTGGATGTGAACCAAGTCTGAATTTATTCTTGTATGTTGTGTAAATAAAAATAATACTGTGATGTTGTAAAGCTCTGCATATTGAATAAAATAAGAAAATGATGTATGCATGTTAGTATTAGTTGCATTTCATGGTAGAATGATTGTTCTGACACTTGTAAGCACAGGATAATCAGTAAGAGGAGAAAGAAATATGATTTATGTTGTAAAACATAATGTATGTTGTTTTTTAATGGATTTGATAGCGTTCGGGCTTCAAAGAGTTGTATACAGGATGAAAGGAAATTTTTATACATTTGTGAAAATGGGATATTTTACTCAAGGGTAATTCAAAGCCTGAGTCATAAAAGAAATGTAGTCGAACCTGTTACATGCATTAATATATGGTTATGTAGCTTTTGGTTTAAATGCAGAACAACATTTGTAAATTTTGTATTGTTGTTTGGAAACATAGCGTGGAAACAAAAAAATGCTTTGTGGAATTTTGAGAACAAGGGTAAATTGCAATTTCAGATTAATATATTTCTATTCTCCTTCGCAACATACTATTTGATGAAATGTGCAATTGAGATTGTTTTAATTTGTTTATAACTTTGTCGTACAACAAAGAATGAATAATTTTTTGTAATCATGTTGTGAATGTATGCGAAAAGCAATGAGAGTAGTTTATATGGATTATTATATTTTAAAACATAACGTGGAAACTAATTAAGAAAGACTTGGTATGTAGGATGTATCTTTCTTTGGCATAAAGCTTTAGCTAAGTGATGATAACTCTGGTTAATATGAAGCTCTTCTAATTTATATATAAACTCAATACCTAGCATTTTGGAATCTTATGAATGTGTACAACAAATATCAACATTCTTATTATTTTAATTAGTTTTTATTTTACCTAGGGTCAATATTTAGTACACCTAGTTTTAGCTTACACTGTCACAATTTGGATGTAATATGTTATAGCTTAAACAATTTTTGTTTTAAAAAACTCTATAGTGGATTGATGAAATGAGCAATTTTTTGTATATAGGAAAAGGTTGGAATGTAACATCTAGTTCGAGGTTTTTAATATGTCTGCCATCATGTTCTATACAGATCTTAGGTTATGGGATAGATGTTGGAAAGCATGTAACGTGTATTAGAGAAACCATAACATAGAAGCAATGGCAACCTTGTCCTCTGATTAAGGAGTACCAACTTAAATCAAGGTCAAATTTGGAAGTGGTTTTTAAAAAAATAAATTTATGTAGAAACTAATGCGTAGGTATGGAAGAGCCCATGGTCAAAAATGTTAGTATGATTTTTGTATAACATCATTACTTTAGAACCAGACATCTAAAGGATTTTGGTGTATAATTATCTTATAATATTTGAGATGATGCTCCTAAGAGACCTCTACACACGGGCCTACTAAGACAACACCAAGCCGACACCTGTATGCAACAAATGGAGTATAAACCAAGGTCGGTTAACCTTCCTGAACGTGTTCCATTCTTTTAATCTAATGGTATGGCTCATAGTATCTTATGACTCCAGAGCACGCACCATTCATGAATTTAAAGGTTAGGAAGTTATCCAGGTGACGGCTGATAGAATTCGATAGTTTTTCATCTTGGCCACCGCTTCCAGGTTGGTATATTTTAAAACATTGGCCCTCTAGGCCAATTACATGATGAATACTATGTTCCCTTAGAACTTGTTGAAGAGAGGGAAAATGAGGCTAGCATATTTCCCCATCAGGAAGTTCTTGCTCCATCCTTGGGCACAAGATTACGTCAACATGATCAATCTGGCATTAGGGGAGAAGGACTTGGAGTCGATCACTAAGGAGGTGATGTTTTTAATTCTCTAATGTAATATAATGGATAAAAATCCTCTTTACCGATGGGAGGATATTATCAATGATAAGCTAGATGAAGAACTATGACTGCTGCAAGAGGCCATATTGGCTGAGAAGAGGGAGATGTCACCTTTTTCTTATTACTCATTTTTCATTCATTTGTTTATAGCATAGTTGGATAAAGCCCTGGTGGCCCAAGTGGGGGGAGTGAACACACCAACTGTACAGGATCGATTGTTATGCATCCAAGAGGGATGTTCTAGTTATACAACCTTCTTCGAGAAGGTCCTCCCCGTAGTGCACTTTCGGTTATGCGAGAACTCACCAGATATAATTGGGGTAGGAGTTAGAGATTTCTTGCATAACTATAAAGAAAAATATTACTTCTATGTGGAAGAATTCTCCTACATCATGATAGATGGATCAAAACTACCCCCTAAGGCATTATCGTTTCACTGACCAAATTCTATTGCCATCTTGGAGATCACTTGGCATATGATTGAAGAGGTAAAGATCAGACATCTAAGGAAGAAGGGACTAGTGAAGTGGTTTTCCATTCCCTGCACAATGGGCCATTACACCTATATTGGCCACTTTTCCACACTACGAGCTATATGGAATATGGATATCTACTATTTCCCAAAAGTTTCTTGGAGGTCCTATGAACCAAATGGCCACCACATAAGAGAAGTTACTGGCAAACTGGCCATTCTGTAAGTCACACACAATGGGGATGATTTCAAGGATGCAATATAGAATTCTTTTAGGAACAACCAGACTTTGGACCTACTTTTGAGGATGCCCAAGGATAAGCAGCCTTACAGTAAATTGGAGGTTGTTGGCAATTATAGCATGCAACTAAAATTACATCGAAGTCTGCTAGTGGATAAGATTGCCCCACTGGTCTTGGCGGTCCCTCCAGAAGAATTTGAATACCTCACTCTTCAACTAGCTCAAAAATACTCTGACCTCTTCAAGGTCATGATGAAGATAGTTGATGAATAGGCCAAACTCCCTTCTTCTTCTAGTTCCCTCGTCGCCACTTCAAAAGGGAAGGATTTGGCCATTGGTCCATCTCAATAGACTGCCACATCATCAACACTAACTTTTATAGGCCCACAAGAGCAAGGCCTATTGGTAGAAGGTCAATGTTCATTGTATTCTACCACCTTGGTGATAAATCAAGAAGAATGTCGAGTACAACCCAAGGTGATGAAAAGATAACTCAAGCTGGGAGACTCTCTAATAGTTTGAGAGGATACGAGGTGTAAAGCCCCACATTGTCCCCTACTCACAAAAATTCTAGGACTGAATCCTCGGATCAAGGAGTGGATACTTTTATAATAACAAGGGTCACTGACACCTGCCAGTTTACGATTGATGAAGAGGACCAGATATAGGATATGGAGGAGTAAAGATCTCCTAGGAAGGGGATAGTCAGGCATAGGGAGACAACTAGGCAAACAACCACTAAATCATTTTTTGCTACATTTAAGATCCATTTGCCACCTAGCATGAAAGAAGCCACTATTGATGTGAGTAAGGGTGTCATAATAGCACCCACTGCACCTATTGAAATGATGAAATCCCAAATGGCCTCTCAAGCATAGGTGGTGGAAGAAATAGAGAAAGAACTCAAAGAATTGAAATCCAATGCTATAGAAGTGGGGCCATTACAACTCAAGGTCAAGCAGCTTCAGGAAGAATTTGATAAACTGAAAATGCCCACTCCTTCCACTATGCAGAATAGTGTCCAAATCAGGTCAGAATATGAAATTAAACAAGATATGAAGGAGAAGATCCAAGAAAATATGGGGGATTTGGAGTCCATTATAATAGACATATATGTTGTGATGCGTGTAGTAGCCCTCATCCAAAACAACCTATAACAAGGGAGACAAAGAATAAATGCAAATATGACAAACTATAAGAGGTTTCAAGAGGACTATGTGCCTATTAGACTAACGACCACTTTTTCAGATGAATCCCTATGCTTATTTGCATAAGAATACATCAAGATCTCCATTTTCTTGAAAAATGAGTAGAATTGGCTCCAATGGAACCAAGAGGTGGCAGAGTCCAAGTATGGGGCCAATGATGAATTGGTCGATTGTAACCTCTCCATTGAGGACTTTGGACAGGCTCCAGACATAAAACATTTTGTGTTTCAAAGGATCCAAGATTTTAAGATAGAATCTAGTGATAGGTTGTCTAAATGCTTCATGACTTTGGTGGAGATGGTAGACTGCCTATGTGAGTTTACCACTAATTGGTAGGAGACATATAGGAAAATCCATAATGTGGAGGCTATCTATGTTCATTGGGACACATTTGTTTTGGCATTTAAGGATAGGTTCCTAACACCACAATTTTACCTTGAAAGGACTGCGTAATTTTCAAGGTTAACACAGGGCAATATGTCTATAATTGAGTATTATCAGTGATTCATGTAATTTCTCAAACATATGCCCAAATATGAACATAGGAATAAGATTAAAATTCAGAAATTTCTCTTAGGGTTACAACTAAAAATTGGACTTCTGATTTCTATGTTAAAACCTGCTACCCTAACTGCTGCTTGTGAGTTGGATCGACAATAAGAGGATAATTTGAATTCCAATAAAGCTTATTATCAATGATCTTCGAAAAAGGAAGAACCAAGAAAAAATAAAAGCATGGGTCAAAACAAGGGAGACAGGGGTTGGAACAAGAATCATGGAAATGGGAATAGAAATATGTTTGACAAGAATAATAATAGGTACCAAGTAAATAGGGGAAATCAAAATTATTGGGGTGGAAAAAGAAATTTCAAGGATAGGTATGAGCAAAGAGCTAATGCACCAAATGTTGGTACATATGAAAATAATGAGGGAAATATGAAAGAGAGGGCATCACAGAATGGATGTTGGATTTGTAAATAACCTCATTATACTGATAAATTTCCTTTACAAGAAGATAAGAGAGAAGAACCTGATGAACCTGCTCATAAGATATATGCAACAACATGTAACTCTAAACTTAGTTGTCAAGAAACACCTTTTCTGTTGAAAGGTAAACTTTATAATATAAATGTTTGTATTTTTATTGATTTTGGAGAAACTCATACTTTTGTTTCACCTAATATTTTGAGGGACATACCATAAATACCTGGATTTATGGCTAATGGATGGAAATTCGAGTATGCGTCTAGGCAAACCTATACTGTTGACTAATGTCTATTTGATACTTAGATAATCCTACATCAAGGACAAATCCGATGGCATTTATATGTTGCTCCATAGCATACCTTTGACATAATTTTAGGTATGGATTGGCTCAAAGCACATAAAGCATTGTTAAATTTTTAAGAAATATGGATGGAATACATTGATGACACCAAGCAAAGTATTCAGGGTCACTACATATGTGAATTAGTGGAACCACATATTTTGACTACAATGCAAGTTAAAAGAGCTTTGAGAAATGGTAGTAGAGTCTTTGTGGTTAAACTTAATAAAAAGGAAGAAAATGAATCCAGAGCGAGTCTTTTCCAAAACTATCCAGTGATAATTAACTTTCGTGATATTTTCCCTAAATAATTACCTGGTCTTCCACCCCAGAAGGAGTTTGATTTTACTATAGAACTAAAATTACTAGCAATTATAGCACGTAACTAAAATTACACTGAATACTTCTAGTGGATAATATGGCCCCACTGGTCTTGGCGGTCCCTCCAGAAGAATTTGAAGACCCCACTCTTCAACTAGCTCAACAAGACTCTGACCTCTTCGAGGTCATGATGAAGATACTTGATGAACAAGCCAAAATCCCTTATTCTTCTAGTTAACCCATCGCCACTTAAAAAGGTAAGGATTTGTCCATTGGTTCATCTCAAGAGATTGCCACATCATCGACACTAACTTTGATATGCCCATAAGAGCAAGGCCTATTGGAAGAAGGTCAATGTTCGTTGTATTCTACCACCTTAGTGATAAATCAATAAGAATGTCGAGTTCGATCCAAGGTGATGAAAACATAACTCAAGCTGGGGGACTCTCTAATATTTTGAGATGATACGAGATGCAAAGCCCCACATTGTCCCCTACTCGCAAAAAGGCTAGGACTGAATCCTGGGATCAAGGAGTGGATACTTTTATAATGACAAGGGTCACTGAAACCTACCAGTTTACCATCGATGAAGAGGACCAGATATAGGATATGGAGGAGTAAATATCTCCTAGGAAGGGGATAGTCAGGCATAGGGAGACAACTGGGCAAACAACCACTAAAACATTTGTTGCTACCTTTGAGATCTGTTTGCCACCTAGCATGAAAAAATCCACTATTTATGTAAGGGTGTCATAAGAGCACCCACTACACCTATTGAAATTATGAAATCCCAAATGGCCTCTAAAGTCTAAAGCATAGGTGGTGGAAGCAATAAAGAAAGAACTCAAAGAATTGAAATCCAAGGCTACAAAAGTGGGGCCATTACAACTTAAGGTCAAGCAGCTTCAGGAAGAATTTGATAAATTGATGATGCAGGAGCATCCAAAGGCAGCATAGCAATCTTGCATCACCAAAAAAAAAAAAAACAAAACAAAACAAAAATATTCTAAGTGTTTAAAAGTGTCACGATATCGCGACATACAAGATGTCGCAATATCACGACATGTTTTGAAAAATATTCTAAGTGCTGAAAAGTGTCACGATCTCACGACATAAAAGATGTCACGATATCGTGATGTATTTTGAACAAAGGCAGGGACCAAAGCAAGTGTCGCGATATCGCGACATATTTTGAACAAATGTAAGGGCCAAAGAAAGTGTCGCGATATTGTGACATAAAAGATGTCACGATATCACGACATATTTTGAACAATGGCAAGGGCCAAAGAAAGTGTCGCGATATCATGACATAAAAGGTGTCACGATATCACAACATATTTTGAACAAAGGCAAGGTCCAAAGAAAGCGTTGCGATATCGTGACATAGAAGATGTCGTGATATCGCGACGTATTTTGAACAAAGGCAAGGGCCAAAGAAAGTGTCGCGATATCGCGACATAAAAGGTGTCGCGATATCGCGACGTGTTTTTTACCAAAAGCTAGAGCAAAAGAAAGTGTCGTGATATCGTGACATAAAAGGTGTCGTGACATCACGACATGTTTTTACCAAAAGCAGAAGCAAAAGAAAGTGTCGTGATATCACGACATAAAAGGTGTCACGATATCGCAACAGGTTTTAAACAAAAGCCAAGGGCAAGGAAAGTGTCACGATATCGCGACACATTAACAAAGGACCAAAGCCAAAAAGGTGTCGCGATATCGCGATAGGGTGACTAAGGAGAAAAAGTGTCATGTTTTCGTGACCCGAAGAGGAGAGAGAAGAGCAGGATGAAGAGATGTCGCGATTTTGTGACATGTTACTTTTTTATGGACCATTACAGAACGACATTTGACAGTTACCAGAAGTCATTACAGTAGTTCCAAAAGTTGGTATAGTAGTTCCAGGGGATCGTGGCAGCGGTTACAGAGATCGTGACGAACGGTTGCTACAATGAGAAACTGACGCTATAAAAGGAGATTGCTCGAAAGATCTTGACAGGCTAGAAAGACGAAGACTGTGACTTTTTTTGCATTTTTTGTACTTTGTAAAATCTTCCATGTTTCGGAACTGTAAATCTTTCCATGCTTCTGAATAAAATTGAGTCTTTTCTTTGTGTTAAAAATTTGGCTCTCTATCAAGTGGTATCAAAGTGAGAAGATTCTGAGTGTGTAAGCAGAGCGTCGAATGTGAGGAATCTTGCACCAAGATATGGGGTTAAGGGTTGTAAGAAGAAGTGAAGAAGAATGCTGCCACAAAGAAATCGTGGTGCTGGCAGAAACGTGGTTCCTGAAGGAGACTTCAGAGTGTTGCAGAGGCAAGTGCAGGCCCTGCAAGAGGAATTGCGAAGAGGAGTAGAGCCAAGAGGATAAGACAAAAGTGATGATGAAGCTTGCAGGGTTGATGACCCGTCAAAAGAAGAAGAAGAAGCAATGAGTTCTACATAATCTCGAATGATTAAATCCATCTCTCAAATTGGGAAAAGGCCGAAGTTAGACGTCTCCACATATTCTGGAAATCTAAATCCAAAAGAGTTGA
Source organism: Wollemia nobilis (assembly GCA_028583015.1). Lineage (NCBI taxonomy): Eukaryota > Viridiplantae > Streptophyta > Pinopsida > Araucariales > Araucariaceae > Wollemia > Wollemia nobilis. Next base: position 3,299,423 of record JAQPPZ010017179.1, on the reverse strand, counting down.
TTGACTGGATCAACGATATGGAGAAGTATTTTGAATATGAAGAAGTTGAAGATCTGCATCAAATAAAATTTGCAAGAACAAAGTTGAAAGGCCATGCTGGCATATGGTGGAAAGGAGTGTAGCTGGAATGAAATCGACGAGGAAAGGAGAAGATCACCAGATGGGATCGAATGGTCAAAAAGCTAAAGCGACAGTTTATCCTAGTAGATTACGAATTGGATCTGTCGAGGAAAATGCAAACTTTATGACAGTCTAGCAAAACTGTCAAAGAGTATATCGAGGAGTTCTACAAAATTTCAATTAGAATTGGTCATACAAAAGCCAACAAGGAGAGAGTAGTCCGTTACATCAATGGGTTGAGAACCATTATGCAAGAAGAATTGAGTTTGGTTCGAATGAGCACCATTGAATATGCTTACCAATTTGCTCTGAAGGTGGAAGAGAAACTAAAACAAAGATTTGACAGTAAACAGAGAGGAAGAGGTCGTGGTGGAAGAACTGGTGACAGAACTAGAGGAGGTAAATATGATGACTAGAAGAATACTGGTGAAACAAGCAATCACCAAGAACAGAATGAGGAGAATGCATACCGGCCCCATAATTAGAACAATGATTATCAAGGGGGAAGAGGTAGAGGTGGACGCAGATATGGAAGAGGAAGATTTCGTGGAACCTGCTTCAATTGCGAGGAAGAGGGGCATCGATCATATGAGTGTCCCCAATACCAAGAGGCACCAAACAAAAATCCTGAAGCAAATGCTTGAGCTGCGGTCATTGAGGATGGTGTTGAATCTAAGCACTCTGAAGAAGCAGAGCAAGGAGAAGTTATGGTCACATGGAGAACCTTGTTAAACGAAGAGAGGGAACTAGACTAGTGAAAAATCCTGTTTCGCACAAGGTGCAAATGTTCAGGTAAAATCTGTCATATTATTATTGATAATGGTAGTACATATAACTTGGTATCTGAAGAGATGGTGACTAAGTTACGACTGGAGAGGAGGCAGCACCCGCATCCATACCGGATTGCATGGTTATAGAAGGATCATAGGGCATTGGTCAGTGAACAATGCTTGGTCAAGTTTTAGATTGGAAGATACCAGGATGAGGTCCTGTGTGATATTTTTCCTATGGATGCTTGCCATCTATTGCTGGGAAGACCATGGCAATTTGACAGACATGCGGTGCATGATGGGCATGCAAATACCTATTCCCTGAAAAAATATGGAGTGCGCCACAAACTGAAGACATTGAAGGAGGTTGAGGAAAAGGTATGCAATAATGCTAAAATTTGTTTAGTAGATGGCAAAAAAAATTTGGATGGTCTAAAGAGGGACTCAATGTGTTATGCATTAATTCCTACTGTAAAGAGAGAATAAACTACAGACATTCCAGCAGAAGTTGAACATCTATTAGTAGAATTTTTTGATATTATATCAGATAATGTGCCTGAGGGTTTTCTGCCAATGAGGAAGATTAGTCATCATATTGACTTAATTCCAAGATCTATCTTGCCCAATAAGGCTTCCCATAGAATGTCCCCTGTCGAGAATGAAGAATTGAATCACCAGGTTCATGAGTTGTTGAATAAGGGATTAATTCGAGTAAGTTTAAGTCCCTGTGCAGTACCTACCGTACTAGCACCAAAGAAGGATGGAGAATGGAGAATGTGCACTAATTCAAGGGAAATAAACAAAATTACCATTAAGTATCGATTTCCATTACCTCAAATGGATGATATAATGGATTATTTGAGTGGAGCTAAATACTTCACTAAGATTGATTTAAAGAGTGGATATCACCAGATACGCGTCAGAGAGGGTGACGAATGGAATACAACCTTTAAAACCAAAGAGGGTTTGTATGAGTGGTTAGTTATGCCATTTGGATTGACTAATGCACCCAGTATGTTCATGAGGCTGATGAATGAGGTATTGCGAGACTTCTTGGAAAATTTCATGATAGTTTGTTTGGATGATATTCTAATTTTTAGTAAAAACTTGGACGAGCATTTGATGCATGTTCAAATAGTTTTTGAAAAGCTGCGAGAAGAGCAGTTGTTGATAAATTTAAAGAAGTATAGTTTTGTACAGAAGAGCAGTCTGAAAATGGACCCAGAGAAGGTGAAAGCTATCATTGAATGGCCTACCCCAAGGAATGTAATAGAGGTAAGATCATTTCATGGTCTTGCAAGTTTCTATAGAAAATTTATTAGAAAATTTAGTAGTATTTGTGCACCCCTAACAAAAACTATGCGAGGGGACAAGAAATAATTTAAGTGGACTACCAAGGCAGGTACTAGTATGGACATATTGAAAAAGAAAGTGACAAAACAACCCATTCTGGCACTTCTAGATTTTAATAAAGTGTTTCAGGTTGACTATGATGCCAGTGACAGTGCCATTGGAGCTATATTGAGCCAAGAAGGTAAACTTGTTGCACACTTTAGTGAAAAATTAAATGATGCTAGAAATAAATACTCTATTTATGATCAAGAATTCTATTCTATCATTCAGGCTCTTAAGAAATGGAGATATTATTTGCTAGCCAAGGAATTTGTTTTATATACTGACCATCAAGCTTTGTAGTATATAAATAGTCAAGGTAAACTGAACCAGCGACATTTGAAGTGGGTTGAATTCCTATAGAGTTATACCTTTGTCCTGAAGCATAGAAGTGACAAATCTAATAGAGTTGCAAATGCCTTGAGTAGAAGGCATAATTTTTTGATAGAAATGAGAGTGCAAGTTGTTGGGTTTGATGAACTCAAGAGTTTATACCCAGTGGATCTATATTTTGTAGAGGCATGGACGGTATGTTTGTCTCCTACTACTGTGGATCGCACTAAGTGGTTGGATTTTGTGATCCAAGATGGGATGCTATTTCGTAAGAACCAGTTGTGCATTCCTAGGAGTTCCATGAGGGAAAATCTGATCAAAGAGAAACATAGCGGAGGACTAGCAGGACATTTTGGTCGAGATAAGACCATTGCTCTAGTTAGTGAAAATTACTTTTGGCCACAGTTGCAGCCGGATGTGACAAAATTTGTGTAGGGTTGTAGAGTGTGCCAGATGGTGAAAGGAGTAAGCCAGAATACAAGAATGTATCAGCCATTGCCTATACCAGAGAGACCATGGGAGGACATCAGTATGGATTTTGTTCTTGGTCTGCCAAGGACACAATGCAGAAATGATGCCATTTTTGTTGTCGTTGACAGGTTTTTGAAGATGGCCCATTTTATTCCATGTCATAAGACAAGTGATGATGTTCATGTTGCAGGCTTGTTTTTCAGGGAGGTCGAATATGGCCCATTTTATTCCATTGTCTCGGATAGAGATACCAAATTTGTGGGTTATTTCTGGAGAACTCTGTGGAAGAAGCTGAAAATAGAATTGAAGTTCAGTTCTGCGTACCACCCGTAGACTGATGGACAGACAAAAGTAGACAACAAAAGTTTGGGTAATCTTCTATGATGTCTGGTCGACGATAAACCCAAGGGATGGGATCTGATTTTACCATAGGCAGAGTTTGCTTACAATAATTTTGTCAATCAAAGTACTAGTAAATCCCCATTCCAGATAGTGTATGGGAACAGACCGAGAAACACTTTTGAGTTGAGGCCGATGGATAAAGGAGAAAAGCATAGTGCTGAAGCTAAAGACTTTGTAGCACACATGAAGAGGTCTAGTAGCATATCAGTAAAATGAATGCTATGAACAAAGCCAGAGCAGATCAGAAGTGGTGTTTCAAGGAATTCTAGATAGGAGATGAATTCATGGTTCATTTGCACAAGGAACAGTTTCCTAGAAAAACCTACAACAAGCTGAAGATGAAGAGGTTTGGACCATGCAGAATCATAGGTAAACGAGATTCAGGAAATGCCTATGAAGTAGATCTACCAAGTGAGCTGAATATTTTACCTATTTTCAATATTTCAGACTTGGTCGAATATCATGAAGAAAGTAACAGCGAGACACCAAGTCCGTATTTATGGAGTATTCCAGCGTCTACTCCAGTAAAAGAGGAAATCAAAGACATACTCGACACTCGCGAAGGCAGAAGTACCCGAAACAGACAATATTTTGAGTATTTGGTCAAGTGGAAGGGCCGACCTGTCGAAGATGCAACTTGGTTGTCCAGAACAGAGGTTGATCACTTGGGTTTTCCTCTGACCATTCAAAAGTGAAGATCACTTCTCAATATACCCTGGGTGTTTGATGCAGGAGCATCCAAAGGCAACATAGCAATCTTGCATCACCAAAAAAAAAAAAACAAAAGAAAAGAAAAATATTCTAAGTGTTTAAAAGTGTCGCGATATCGCGACATGTTTTGAAAAATATTCTAAGTGCTAAAAAGTGTCACGATATCATGACATAAAAGATATCGCGATATCGTGACGTATTTTGAACAAAGGCAAGGGCCAAAGCAAGTGTCATGATATTGAGACATAAAATATGTCACGATATCATGACGTATTTTGAACAAAGGCAAGGGCCAAAGAAAGTGTCACGATATCACGACATAAAATATGTCGCGATATCGCGACGTATTTTGAACAAAGGCAAGGGCCAAAGCAAGTGTCGTGATATCGTGACATAAAAGGTGTCACGATATCGTGACATATTTTGAACAAAGGCAAGGGCCAAAGAAAGTGTCGCAATATCGCAACATAAAAGATGTCACGATATCGTGACGTATTTTGAACAAAGGCAAGGGCCAAAGAAAGTGTCACGATATCGTGACATAAAAGATGTCGCGATATCATGACATTTTTTTACCAAAAGCTAGAGCAAAATAAAGTGTCGCGATATCACGACATAAAAGGTGTCGCGATATCGTGATGTGTTTTTACCAAAAGCAGGAGCAAAAGAAAGTGTCGCGATATCGCGACATAAAAGGTGTCGCGATATTGCGACAGGTTTTAAACAAAAGCCAAGGGCAAGGAAAGTGTCGCGATATCACGACACATTGACAAAGAAGGACCAAAGCCAAAAAGGTGTCGTGATATCGTGATAGGGTGACTAAGGAGAAAAGGTGTCGTGTTTTCACGACCCGAAGAGGAGAGAGAAGAGCGGGATGAAGAGATGTCGCGATTTTGTGACATGTTACTTTTTCATGGACCGTTACAGAATGACATTTGATAGTTACCAAAAGTCGTTATAGCAGTTCCAAAAGTCGGTACAGTAGTTCCAGGGGATCGTGGCAGCGGTTACAGAGATCATGATGAACGGTTGCTGCAACGAGAAACTGACGCTATAAAAGGATATTGCTCGAAAGATCTCGATAGGCTGGAAAGACGAAGACTGCGACTTCTTTTGCATTTTTTGTACTTTGTAAAATCTTCCATGGTTCGGAACTGTAAATATTTCCATGCTTCTGAATAAAACTGAGTCTTTTCTTTGTGTTAAAATTTTGGCTCTCCATCAATTGAGAATACCCGCTCCTTCCACTGTACATACTAGTGTCCAAATTGGGTCAGTAGATGAACTTAAACAAGATATGAAGGAGAAGATCCAAGAAAATATGGGGGATTTGGAGTCCATTATGATAGACATATATGTTGTGAGGCATGTAGTAACCCTCATCCAAAACAACCTATAACAAGGGAGACAGAGAATAAATGTAAATATGCCAATCTATAAGAGGTTTCAAGAGGACTATGTGCCTATTTCTAGAGTACCGACCACTTTGTCAGATGACTCCCTATGCTTATTTGCATAAGATACGTCAAGATCTCAATTTTCTTGAAAAATGAGTAGAATTGGCTCCAATGGAACCAAGAGGTGGCAAAGTCTAAGTATGGGGCCAATGGTGAATTGGTCGATTACAACCTCTCCATTGAGGACTTTGTACAAGCTCCAGACATAAAATATTTCATGTTTTAAAGGATCCAAGATTTTGATATAGAATATGGTGATAGGTTGTCAAAACGCTTCATGACTTTGGTGGAGATGGTAGACTATGTATGTGAGTTTACCACTGATTGGTAGGAGACATATAGGAAAATCCATAATGTGGAGGCTATCTATGTTCTTTGCGACACATTGTTTTTGGCATTTAAGGATAGGTTCCTAACACCGTAATTTTACCTTGAGAGGACTACGTAATTTTCAAGGTTAACACAGGGCAATATGTCTATAATTGAGTATTATCAGTGATTCGTGTAATTGCCCAAATATATGCCCGAATATGAACAGAGGAATAATATTAAAATTCAGAAATTTCTCTTAGGGTTACAACTAAAAATTGGACATCTGATTTTTATGTTAAAACCTGCTACCCTAAATGTTGCTTGTGACTTGGCTCGACAATAAGAGGATAATTTTAATTCCAAGAAAGCTTATTATCAATGATCTTCGTAAAAGGAAGAACCATGAAAAAATAAAAGCATGGGTCCAAACAAGGGAGACAGGGGTTGGAACAAGAATCATGGAAATGGGAATAGAAATATGTTTGACAAGAATAATAATAGGTACCAAGTAAATAGGGGAAATCAAAATTATTGGGGTGGACAAAAAAATTTCAAGGATAGGTATGAGCAAAGAGTTAATGCCTTTTCTGTTGAAAGGTAAACTTTATAATATAAATGTTTGTATTTTTATTGATTTTGGAGAAACTGATAGTTTTGTTTCACCTAATATTTTGAGGGACATACCATAAATACCTGGATTTATGGCTAATGGATGAAAATTCGAGTATGGGTCTAGGCAAACCTATACTATTGACTAATGTCTATTTGATACTTAGATAATCCTTCCTCAAGCACAAACCCGATGGCATTTATATGTTGCTCCATAACATGCCTTTGACATGATTTTAGGTATGGATTGGCTCAAAGCACATAAAGCATTGTTACATTTTTAAGAAATATGGATGGAATACATTGATGACACCAAGTAAAGTATTCGGGTTCACTACAGATGTGAATCAGTGGAACCACATGTTTTGACTGCAATGCAAGTTAAAAGAGCTTTGAGAAAGGGTAGTAGGGTCTTTGTGGTTAAAATTAATAAAAAGGAAGAAAATGAATCTAGAGTGAGTCTTCCAAACCTATCCAGTAATAAATAACTTTTGTGATATTTTTCGTAAAGAATTACCTGGTCTTCCGACCAAGAGGGAGTTTGATTTTACTATAGAACTTTTACCAAAACCAATGCAAATAGCTCGAGCACCCTATAGTATGACCACAATAGAACTACAAGAACCTGAGACTTAGCTGCAAGAAAGTTTAGAAAAATGACATAATAATCCTGATGTTTCATCATGGGGTGAACCAATGTTATTTCTAAAAAAGAAACATGGGACACTAAGGCTATGTATTTATTACAAAATGTTAAACAATATGACTATTAGGAATAAGTACTCTCTACCTAGAATAGATCATTTTTTTGATCAACTTAAAGGATCCAAAATTTTCTACAAAATTGATCTTAGATCTGGCTATCATCTATTGAGTATCTGGGAAGAAGATACTCATAAATCTGCTTTTCACACTAGATACAGTCATTATGAATTCACAATGTTGCCTTTTGGATTGACCAATGCCCCAAAAACTTTTATGAATTTTATGAATAGTGTTTTGAGAACAATTAGATTGGTTTGTGTTGGGTTTCCTGGATGATATACTAATGAGAACTATTCTTAAAAGAGCATGATATTCATATGAGAACTATTCTTAAAATACTTAGAAATAATCAATTATATGGAAATATTTCCAAGTTTGAGTTTTATGCAACCTAGGTACAGTATTTGGGTCATATAATTTCTGTTGAAGGAGTTTCTATTGATCTAAAGAAAATTGAGGCTATTCTTGATTGGCCTACTCCTACAAATGTTTTTGAGGTGAGAAGTTTTATGGGGATGGCTGGATATTATCTTCGTTTTATACAAAAAATTTCTAAGATAGAGTCTCCAATAACCAATCTCCAAAAGAAATGAAAAGATTTTAAATAGATAGAACGATGTGAGGAAGCTTTCAAAATACTTAAATAAAAGCTAACATCAGCACCTATTCTCAAAATAGCAGATCCAAAGCAAACATTTGTGGTATACTGATGATTATTTGGAAGGTTTAGGTGGGTTCTCATGCAAGAGGACAATGTTATTGCCTATGAATATTGAAAACTCATGAAACATGAATTAAACTATGCCTCACATGACCTAGAGTTGGTTGTGGTTGTGCATGCTTTGAAAATGTGGTAACATTATCTACTTGGTAAAAATTTTAAGCTTAGAATAGATCATCAAAGCTTAAGATATATTTTTACTTAGCCAATGCTTAATACTAGACAAAGGCACTGGATGGAGTTTTTGGTGGGATATGATTTTAGCATAGAATATTTTAAATTAATAGAAATAAATCAGGATATGAATTAAGTAGAATAAGGCATATCAATGCTATGTCACATTGTCAATCTGCTATAATTTATCAAATAAGGAAACTATAGATTCAATATGAATATTCCAAGAAGTATCGAGAATTGGTTTATCAAGATTCTAATAAAGCAAAAGGATTTAGAATCTAGTAAGATACGTTATTATTTAAAAATAGGATGGTGGTACCAAGCGACCATGACCTATGAAATATAATACTACAAGAGGCACATAGTGCTCCATATTCTGCTCATCCAGGCTATGTGAATATGTACAAAAATTTGAATAAAGAGTATTATTGATCGGGAATGAAAAAGGACATTACTGAATTTTTGGCTAAATTTTTAGAATGTCAAAAGGTGAAAGTGGAACATCTACATCCAAATGGATGTTTATTTTTGCATGAAATTCAACAATACAAATGGCAAGTGGTAACTATGGATTTATTGTTGGATTGCCTAAGAATCATTTTCAGCATGATGCCATTTTGGTAGTAGTGGTGAAATTGACTAAAGTGGCACATTTTCTGCCTAGAAATATAAAATATGAAGCTCCTACTATAGTCCAAAAATTTGCCAAGGAAGTGGTACATGTACATGGATTCCCTAAAACAATTATATCAGATAGAGAATCTCATTTCACATCTGAGTTTTGACAGGTATTGCATTAGGCATGGGGCCAAAAACTTAATATTATCATTGCTTATCATCTAGAATGATTGGACAAACTAAAAGAGTAAATCAAGTCTTAGAGGATATCCTCTGCATGTATTGTATGGACCATCAGACGAAGTGGGAAGATTATATTTTTCTAGTTGAATTTTCTTATAATAATAGCTATCATATTTCTTTAGGTATGACTCCATTTGAGCCTCTATACGGGAGGATGTGCAAAACACCATTGTCATGGAGTAATTCGGAGGATCGGCTGATGATCGAGTCAAATATGGTCAAGGAAATGGAACATCATCTTAATGAAATTTATCAAAGGGTTAAATAAACCTTGGATCGACAAAAGAGTTATGCATACCTGAATAGAACACCAAGGGAATTCTCTATGGGAGACAAAGTATTCCTAAGAGTTAAACCTACTAAAATTTCTATTAAATACACTAAGCTTAGTCCATTATTTGTAGGACCTTTTGATATTGTTGAAAAACTAAACTCAGTGGCCTATAAATTAGACATGCCATCCAATTTGTCCAAAATTCATGATATATTCCATGTCCCTTCTTAAGAAATATATTTTTGATCCCTCACATGTTTGGAATGTTGATCAATTGCAGATGGATGATTCCCTATGCATTGAAGTACGACCAGTTAGGATCCTTGGATATCATACAAAATAGTTGAGAAAAAGGAACATTGAACAGTGCAACGTCCATTGGGACTAGTTTTCTAAAAATAGTGCCACGTGGAAAAATGTGGCCATCATGAAAAGATAGTTTCACTTATTTTTTGAATAGTGCTTGGACATTGTTATCATCATGACATAGTTTTATTTTGACTAAACAGTAACATTATCATATCTTGGTTTATGAAGTATGATACACATACTTGGTATTTATGCATGTTTTATGTCATAGTTTTATTTTCAATATTATCATATCTTGGTTTGTGAATAATGATACATGAACTTCTGCATGTTTTAATAATAGAATATGAATCAAATTGGGAAGAATGTGAATTTGTTGATGTGTTGAATTGATTTTTTATTATCATGGCATTATTTTTCTTCAATCTATTCTTTAAATGGTCAATGCAAAAACAAGGATTGTGTTTAATATTAAGTGGGGTTATGTAACAACCCTCCAAAAATAATTTTTTTATACACCTAATTTGTTTTCAAGGATAAGATATTGCTAATGTATCTGTGGATGCAGGAGACAGGTATTGTTTCTGGTAGGTTAGTGCAAAGGAAGGAGATCTCCTCAATAGGTAGAAGGATTATTTCAATGTAAGGTAAGTCAAGGGAGATGATGAGAGATGGTGTATTTTCCAGTTGATATAGTCAAAGAACCCTATAGACAATGAATTTGCTAGCGGTCCATATAGAATCCATATCATATAACTGCATTTGTAGGTGTGTATGATGTTTGATAATTTGTGAATTATGATCTTTGTATGGCAATGAAAGTGCTTAATCCATGGGAGCCATAGTTTAAATTATTGGTGAGGAATGAAAGTGCTTAATTCTTAGGAGTCATAGTTCAAAAATTAATGAAATAAAATATAGAATAAAGATAAGGTTAACATTGTGCTATGTTTTAAAAAGGAAAATGTATGTTGTTGAGAAGTTGATTTATTTAAAATTAATTTCTATATATATATATATATATATATACATAAATATAACTAATTGTATAAATTTCAATATATAATTAGATTAAAAATAAATAATATTAATGTTCTAAGGTTGTTATAGAAACAAGGAAAATAAAGGAATTTAAACTATTGACATATTAAAGTATACAATAAAGTAATACGAAAATCAATTAATTATTGTTGGTATTATTTAAAAGGTTTATGTAGGGAATTTTAAGCATTATCTAGAAGTTAGTATGGCTATTAAACATGGGAAAATTTGACACCACTTGGCATTTGGAGAATAGACAAACTTGGAAATCAAAAACACCAATGTTTGCATGCAAGGAGTGGAGGAAAACCATCTTCTAGATGGTGGATACGAAGAGAAGTAGTAAAGTGAACGGTGTGGTGTACATGGTTTTGGTGAAGCAAGGGATAGGTATTGGAGGTAAAGAGAGAAAAGAGCACAACGAAAGGAGAGTAACGTATTGGGATCAAGAAGGAACTAGTAAGTCGATTCTAATTAATAAATTTAAGAAAAAGTAAATGGAAAAGTTTGATTGTATGACAAAGTTAATATGATAATGCTTTGTGTGAGAATTCAAATTAGATTATGCATTTTAGAAAAATTAAAATTTTTTAGTGTAATTTGGATATTGCATGCGCTCAAAGGTTTGTTGGAAATATAAGGCAACAATGTGTTACTATGTGTTTGGTTGGTTGTGAACTAAAACTGAATTCATTCTACCTAAAATTTATTGTTCCATGTTGTGTTTTCATTTAGCTTCATTATGATGTTGTGGGATTGGTTGGATGTGAACCAAGTCTGAATTTATTCTTGCAAGTTGTGTAAATAAAAATAATACTGTGATGTTGTGAAGCTCTGCATATTGAATAAAATAATAATATGATATATGCATGTTAGTATTAGTTGCATTTCATGGTAGAATGATTGTTCTAACACTTGTAAGCACATGATAATGGATAAGAGGAGAAATAAATATGTTGTATGTTGTAAAACATAATGTATGTTGTTTTTTAACGGATTTGATAGCGTTCGGGCTTCAAAGAGTTGTATACAGGATGAAAGGAAATTGTTATACATTTGTGAAAATAGGATATTTTACTCAAGGGTAATTCAAATCCTAAGTCATAAAATAAATGTAGTCAAACCTGTTACATGCATTAATATATGGTTATGTAGCTTTTGGTTTAAATGCATAACAAAATTTGTAAATTTTGTATCGTTGTTTGGAAACGTAGCTTGGAAACAACAAAATGATTTGTGGAATTTTGAGAACAAGGGTAAATTGTAATTTCATATTAATATATTGTTATTCTCCTTCACAACATACTATTTCATGAAATGTGCAATTGATATTGTTTTGATTTGTAGATAACTTTGTCATAGAACAAAGAATGAATAATTTTCTCTAATCATGTTGTGCATGAATGCAACAAGCAATGAGAGTAGTTTATATGGATTATTATATTTTAAAACATAACATGGAAACTACTTAAGAAAGACTTGGTATGTAGGATGTATCTTTCTTTGGCGTAAAGCTTTAGCCAAGTGATGATAACTCTGGTTAATAGGAATCTCTTATAATTTATATATAAACTCAATACCTACCATCTTGGCATCTTATATGTGTACAACAAATATCAACATTCTTCTTATTTTTATTAGTTTGTATTTTACCTAGGGTCAATATTTAGTACACCTAGTTTTAGCTTACACTATCACAATTTGGATGTAATATGTTATAGCTTAAACAATTTTCGTTTTAAGAAACTCTATAGTGGATTGATGAAACAAGCAATTTTTTGTATGTAGGAATAGGTTGGAATGTAACATCTAGTTCAAGTTTTTTAATATGTCTGCCATCATGTTCTATACAGAGCTTATGTTATGGGATAGATATTGGAAAGCATGTAACATTTATTAGAGAAGCCATAACGTAGAAGCAATGGCAACCTTGTCCTCTGATTAAGAAATACCAACTTAAATGAAGGTCAAATATGGAATTTGTTTTTAAAAAAATAACTTTATATAGAAAGTAATGCGTAGGTATGGAAGAGCCCATGGTCAAAAATTTTAGCATGATTTTTGTATAACATCATTACTTTAGAACCAGATAGCTAAAGGGTTTTGGTATATAATTATCTATAAGAGGTTTCAAGAGGACTATGTGCCTATTTCTGGACTAACGACCACTTTGTCAGATGACTCCCTATGCTTATTTGTAGAAGAATACATCAAGATCTCCATTTTCTTGAAAAATGAGTAGAATTGGCTCCAATGGAACCAAGAGGTGGGAGAGTCTAAGTATGGGTCCAATGATGAAATGATCGACTAAAAACACTCCATTGAGGACTTTGTACAGGCTCCAGACATAAAATATTTTGTGTTTCAAAGGATCCAAGATTTTGAGATAGAATCTAGTGATAGGTTGTCTCAACGCTTCATGACTTTGGTGGAGATGTTAGACTGCCTATGTGAGTTTACCAATGATTGGTAGGAGACATATAGGAAAATCCATAATGTGGAGGCTATCTATGTTCATTGCGACACATTTGTTTTGACATTTAAGGATAGGTTCCTAACACCACAATTTTACCTTGAAAGGACTGCGTAATTTTCAAGGTTAACACAGGGCAATATGTCTATAATTGAGTATTATCAGTGATTCGTGTAATTGCTCAAATATATGCCCGAATATGAACAGAGGAATAAGATTAAAATTCAGAAATTTCTCTTAGGGTTACAACTAAAAATTGGACTTCTGATTTTTATGTTAAAACCTACTACCCTAACTGTTGTTTGTGACATGGCTCAAAAATAAGAGGATAATTTTAATGCCAAGAAATCTTATTATCAATGATCTTAGGAAAAGGAAGAACCATGAAAAATAAAAGCATGGGTCCAACCAAGGGAGACAGGGGTTGGAACAAGAATCATGGAAATGGGAATAGAAATATGTTTGACAAGAATAATAATAGGTACCAAGTAAATTGGGGAAATCAAAATTATTGGGGTGGCCAAAGAAATTTCAAGTATAGGTATGAGCAAAGAGCAAATGCACCAAAAGCTGCTACATATGAAAATAATGAGGTAAATATGAAAGAGAGGGCACCACGGACAGGATGCTAGATTTGTAAAGAACCTCATTATACTAATAAATGTACTTTACGAGAAGATAAGAGAGAAGAACCTGATGAACTTGCTCATAAGATATATGCAACAACATGTAACTCTAAACTTAGTGGTCAAGCAACACCTTTTCTATTGAAAGGTAAACTTTATAATATACATGTTTCTATTTTTATTGATTTTGGAGCAATTGATAGTTTTGTTTCACCTAATATTTTGAGTGACATACCATAAATACCTGGATTTATGGCTAATGGATGGAAAGTCGAGTATGGGTCTAGGAAAACCTATACTGTTGACTAATTTCTATTTTATACTTAGATAATCCTACATCAAGGACAAATTCGATGGCATTTATATGTTGCTCCATAGCATGCCTTTGACATAATTTTAGGTATGGATTGGATCAAAGCACATAAAGCATTGTTAAATTTTTAAGAAAGATGGATGGAATACATTGATGACACCAAGCAAAGTATTCGGGTTCACTACATATGTGAATTAGTGGAACCACATATTTTGACTCCAATGCAAGTTAAAAGAGGTTTGAGAAAGGGTATTAGAGTCTTTGTGGTTAAACTTAATAAAAAGGAAGAAAATGAATCCAGAGCGAGTCTTTTTCAAAACAATCCAATGATAAATGACTTTCATGATATTTTCCCTAAAGAATTACCTAGTCTTCCACCCTAGAGGGAGTTTGATTTTACTATAAAACTTTTACCAAAACCAATGCAAATAGCTTGAGCACCCTATAGTATGACCACAATAGAACTACATGAACCTGAGACTTAGCTGCAATAAATTTTAGAAAAAGGACATATTAAACCCAGCGTTTCATCGTGGGGTGAACTAATGTTGTTTCTGAAAAATAAATATGGGACACTAAGGCTATGTATTTATTACAAAATGTTAAACAAGATGACTAGTAGGAATAAGTACTCTCTACCTAGAATAGATCATTTTTTTTATCAACTTAAAGGAGCCACAATTTTCTACAAAATTGATCTTAGATTTGGCTATCATAAATTGAGTATCTGGGAAGAAGATACTCATAAAACTTCTTTTCACACTAGATATGGTCATTATGAATTCAAAATGTTGCCTTGTGGATTGAAAAATGCCCCAAAAACTTTTATGAATTTTATGAATAGTGTTTTGAGAACAATTAGATCGGTTTGTGTTGGTGTTCCTGGATGATATACTAATCTTCTCCAAAATCAAATAAAAGCATGATATTCATATGAGGATTGTTCTTAAAATACTTATAAATAATCAATTATATGGAAAAATTTCCAAGTTTGAGTTTTATGCAACCCAGGTACAGTATTTAGGTCATATAATTTCTATTGAAGGAGTTTCTATTGATCCAAATAAAATTGAGGCTATTATTGATTGGCCTACTCCTACAAATGTTTATGAGGTGAGATGTTTTATGGGGATATCTGGATATTATCTTCGTTTTATCCAAAAAATTCTAAGATAGCGTCTCCAATAACCAATCTCCAAAAGAAATGAAAAGCTTTTAAATAGATAGAACGATGTGAAGAAGCTCTCAAAATACTTAAATAAAAGCTAACATCAACACCTATTCTCAAAATAGCATATCCAAAGCAAACATTTCTTGTATACTGATGCTTCTTTGGAAGTTTTATGTGGGTTTTTCATGCAAGAGGACAACATTATTGCCTATGAATCTTGAAAACTCATGAAACTTGAATTAAACTATGCCTCACATGACCTAGAGTTGGTTGTGGTTGTGCATGATTTGAAAATGTGGTAACATTATTTGCTTGGTAAAAATTTTAAGCTTAGAATATATCATCAAAGCTTAAGATGTATTTTTACTTAGCCAATGCTTAATACTAGACAAAGGCGCTGGATGGAGTTTTTGGTGGGAAATGATTTTAGCATAAAATATTTTAAATTAACAGAAAATAAATTAGCATATGCTTTAAGTAGAATAAGGCATATCAATGTTATGTCACATTGTCAATCTGCTATAATTTATCAAATAAGGAAACTATAGATTCAAGATGAATATTCTTAGATGTATCGAGGATTGGTTTATCAAGATTCTGATAAAGCAAAAGGATTTAGAATCTGGTAAGATACGTTATTCTTTAAAAATAGGATGGTGGTACCAAACGACCATGACCTATGAAATATAATACTACAAGAGGCACATAGTGCTCCATATTTTGCTCATCCAGGCTATGTGAAGATGTACAAAACTTTGAAAAAAGATTATTATTGACCGGGAATGAAAAAGGACATTACTGAATTTGTGGCTAAATTTTTAGAATGTCAAAAGGTGAAAGTGGAACATCTACATCCAGATGGATGCTTATTTTTGCATGACATTCAATAATACAAATTGCAAGTGGTAACTATGGATTTATTGTTGGATTTCCTAAGAATCATTTTCACCATGATGCCATTTTTGTAGTAGTGGTGAAATTGACTAAAGTGGCACATTTTCTTCCTAGAAATATAAAATAAAAAGCTCCTACTGTAGTCCAAAAATTTGCCAAGAAAGTGATACATCTACATGGATTCCCTGAAATAATTATATCAGATAGGGAATCTCATTTCACATCTGAGTTTTGGCAGGTATTGCATTAGGCATGGGGCCAAAAACTTAATATTAGCACTGCCTATCATCTAGATTGAATTGACAAACTAAAAGAGTAAATCAAGTCTTAGAGGATATGCTCTGCATGCATTGTATGGACCATCAGACGAAGTGGGAAGATTATATTTTTCTAGTTGAATTTTCTTATAATAATAGCTATCATATTTCTTTAGGTATGACTCCATTTGGGCCTCTATACGGGAGTAGGTGGAAAACACCATTATCATGGAGTAATTCGAAGGATTAGGTGATGATAAGGTCAAATATGGTCATGGAAATGGAAGATCAACTTAATGAAATTTATCAAAGGCTTAAAGAAACCTTGGATCGATAAAAGAGTTATGCGTACCTGAAGAGAACACCAAGGGAATTCTCTATGGGAGACAGATTATTCCTAAGAGATAAACCTAATAAAATTTCTATTAAATACTCTAAGCTTAGTCCATAATTTGTAGGACCTTTTGAGATTGTTGAAAAACTAAACTCGGTGGCCTATAAATTAGACATGCCACCTAATTTGTCCAAAATTCATGATATATTCCATGTGTCCCTTCTTAAGAAATATATTTTTGATCCCTCACATGTTTGGAATGTTGATCAATTGCAGATGGACGATTCCCTATGCATTGAAGTATGACCAGTTAGGATCCTTGGATACTGTACAAAACAGTTAAGAAAAAGGAACATTGAACAGTGCAAGCTCCAATGGGGCTAGTTTTCTAAAAATAGTGCCACATGGAAAAATGTGGCCATCAATTAAAGATAGTTTTCCTTATTTTTTGAATAGTGCTTGGACATTGTTATCATCATGACATAGTTTTATTTTGACTGAAAAGTAACATTATCATATCTTGGTTTGTGAATTATGATACACATACTTTGTATTTGTGCATGTTTTATGTCATAGTTTTATTTTCAATATTATCATATCTTGGTTTTTGAATGATGATAAATGAACTTATGCATGTTTTAATAATAGAATATGAGTCAAATTGGGAAGAATGTGAATTTTATGATGTGTTGAATTGATTTTTTATTATCATGGCATTATTTTTCTTCAATCTATGCTTTAAATGGTCAATGCAAAAAAAAGGATTGTGTTTACTATTAGGGGGGATTATGTAACAACCCTCCAGAAACCTTTTTTTATACACCTAATTTGTTTTCAAGGATAAGATACTGCTAATGTATATGTGGATGCAGGAGACAGGTACTGTTACTGGTAGGGTAGTGCAAAAGAAGGAGATCTCCTAAACAGGTAGAAGGATTATTCCAGTGCAAGGTAAGTCAAGGAAGATGATTAGCGGTGGTGTATTTTCCAATTGATAGAGGCAAAAAATGCTATAGACAATGAATTCGCTAGTGGTCCATAGAGAATCCATATCATATAACTACATTTATAGGTGTGTATTATATTTGATAAATTGTGAATTATGATGTTTGTATGGCAATGAAAGTGCTTAATGCATGGGAGCCATAGTTTAAATTATTGGTGAGGAATGAAAGTGCTTAATGTTTAGGAGTCATAGTTTAAAAATTAATGAAATAAAATATAGAATAAAGATAAGGTTAACAATGTGCTAAGGTTTAAAATGGAAAAAGTATGTTGTTGAGAAGTTGATTTATTTAAAATTAATTTCTATATATATATATATATATATATATTTATACATAAATATAACTAATTGTATAAATTTCAATATATAAGTAGATTAAAAATAGATAATATTAATGTTCTAAGGTTGTTATAGAAACAAGGAAAATAATGGAATTTAAACTATTGACATATTAAAGTATACAATAGAGTAATACGAAAATCAAATAATTATTGTTGGTATTCTTTAAAAGGGTTATGTAGGGAATTTTAAGCAATATATGGAAGTTAGTATGGCTTTTTAACGTGGGAAAAGTGGACACCACTTGGCATTTGGAAAATAGAAAAACTTGGAAACCAAAACCACCAATTTTCGCATGCAAGGAGTGGAGGAAAACCATCTTCTAGATGGTGGATACAAAGAGAAGGAGTAGAGTGAATGGTGTGGTGTACATGGTTTTGGTGAAGGAAGGGCTAGGCATTGGAGGTAAAGAGAGAACAAAGCACAACGAAGGAGAGTAACGTATTGGGATAAATAAGGAACTAGTAAGTCGATTATAATTAATAAATTTAAGAAAAAGTAAATGGAAAATTTTGATTGTATTACAAATTCAATATGATAATGCTTTGTGTGAGAATTCTAATTAGATTATGCATTTTAGAAAAATTAAAATTGTTTAGTGTAATTTGGATAGCGCTCGAAGGTTTGTTGGAAATATAAGGCAACAATGTGTTACTATGTGTTTGGTTGGTTGTGAACTAAAACTGAATTCATTCTACCTAAAATTTATTGTTGCATGTTGTGTTTTCATTGAGCTTCATTATGATGTTGTGGGATTGGTTGGATGTGAACCAAGTCTGAATTTATTCTTGTATGTTGTGTAAAGAAAAATAATACTGTGATGTTGTGAAGCTCTGCATATTGAATAAAATAAGAATATGATGTATGCATGTTAGTATTAGTTGCATTTCATGGTAGAATGATTGTTCTAAAACTTGTACGCACATGATAATCAGTAAGAGGAGAAATAAATATGATGTACGTTGTAAAACATAATGTATGTTGTTTTTTAATGGATTTGATAACGTTCAGGATTCAAAGAGTTGTATACAAGATAAAAGGAAATTGTTATACATTTGTGAAAATGGGATATTTTACTCAAGGGTAATTCAAATCTAGAGTCATAAAAGAAATGTTGTCGAACCTGTTACATGCATTAATATATGGTTATGTAGCTTTTGGTTTAAATACGGAACAACATTTGTAAATTTTGTATTGTTGTTTGGAAATGTAGCTTGGAAACAAAAAAAATGCTTTGTGGAATTTTGATAACAAGGGTAAAATGCAATTTTAGATTAATATATTGCTATTCTCTTTCACAATATACTATTTGATGAAATGTGCAATTGATATTGTTTTGATTTGTAGATAACTTTGTCGTAGAATAAAGAATGAATAATTTTCTGTAATAACGTTGTGCATGTATGCGACAAGCAATGAGAGTAGTTTATATGGATTATTATATTTTAAAACATAATGTGGAAACTACTTAAGAAAGACTTTGTATGTAGGATGTATCTTTCTTTGGCGTAAAGCTTTAGCTAAGTGATGATAACTCTGGTTAATAGGAAGCTCTTCTAATTTATATATAAACTCAATACCTAGCATCTTGACATCATATGTACGTGTACAAAAAATATCAAAATTCTTCTTATTTTAATTAGTTTGTATTTTACCTAGGGTCAATATTTAGTACACCTAGTTTTAGCTTACACTGTCACAATTTGGATGTAATATGTTATAACTTAAACAATTTTTGTTTTAAGAAACTCTATAGTGGATTGATGAAACAAGCAATTTTTTGTATATAGGAATAGGTTGGAATGTAACATCTAATTCAAGGCTTTTAATATGTCTACCATCATGTTCTATACAGAGCTTAGGTTATGGGATAGATATTGGAAAGCATGTAATATTTATTAGAGAAGCCATAACATAGAAGCAATGGCAACCTTGTCCTCTGATTAAGAAATACCAATTTAAATGAAGATCAAATATGGAAGTTGTTTTTAAAAAAATAACTTTATATAGAAAGTAATGCGTAGGTATGGAAGAGCCCATGGTCAAAAATGTTAGCATGATTTTTGTATAACATCATTACTTTAGAACCAGACAGCTAAAGGGTTTTGGTGTATAATTATATATAAGAGGTTTCAAGAGGACTATGTGCCTATTTCTAGTAACGACCACTTTTTCAGATGAGCCCTATGCTTATTTGCAGAAGAATACATCAATATCTCCATTTTATTGAAAAATGAGTAGAATTGGCTCCAATGGAACCAAGAGGTGGCAGAGTCTAAGTATGGGGCCAATGATGAATTGGTCGACTACAACCTCTCCATTGAGTACTTTGTATAGGCTCCAGATATAAAAGATTTCGTGTTTCAAAGGATCCAAGATTTTGAGATAGAATCTGGTGACAGGTTGTCTAAACGCATCATGACTTTGGTGGAGATGGTAGACTGCCTATGTGAGTTTACCACTGATTGGTAGGAGACATATAGGAAAATCCATAATGTGGAGGCTATCTATGTTCATTGGGACACATTTTTTTTTGGCATTTAAGGATAGGTTCCTAACACCACAATTTTACCTTGAAAGGACTTGCGTAATTTTCAAGGTTAACACAGGGTAATATGTCTATAATTGAGTATTATCAGTGATTCGTGTGATTGCTCAAATTTATGCCCGAATATGAATAGAGGAATAAGATTAAAATTCAGAAATTTCTCGTAGGGTTACAACTAAAAATTGGACTTCTGATTTCTATGTTAAAACCTGCTACCCTAACTGCTGCTTGTGAGTTGGATCGACAATAAGAGGATAATTTTAATTCCAATAAAGCTTATTATCAATGACACCAAGAAAAGTATTCGGGTTCACTACATATGTGAATTAGTGGAACCACATATTTTGACTGCAATGCAAGTTAAAAGAGCTTTGAGAAAGGGTAGTAGAGTCTTTGTGGTTAAACTTAATAAAAAGGAAGAAAATGAATCCAGAGCGAGTCTTTTCCAAAAATATCTAGTGATAAATGACTTTCGTGATATTTTCCCTAAAGAATTACCTGGTCTTCTACCCCATATGGAGTATTATTCTACTATAGAACTTTTACCAAAACCAATACAAATAGCTCGAGCACCTAGAATGACCACAATAGAACTACAAGAACCTGAGACTTAGCTGCAAGAAATTTTAGAAAAAGGACATATTAAACCTAGTGTTTCATCGTGGGGTGAACCAATGTTGTTTTTGAAAAATAAATATGGGACACTAAGGCTATGCATTTATTACAAAATGTTAAACAATATGACTATTAGGAATAAGTACTCTCTACCTAGAATAGATCATTTTTTTGATCAACTTAAAGGAGCCACAATTTTCTATAAAATTGATCTTAGATCTGGCTATCATCTATTGAGTATCTGGGAAGAATATACTCATAAAACTACTTTTCACACTAGATACGGTCATTATGAATTCACAATGTTGCATTTTGGATTGACCAATACCCCAAAAACTTTTAATGAATTTTATGAATAGTGTTTTGAGAACAATTAGATCGGTTTGTGTTGGTGTTCCTGGATGATATACTAATATTCTCCAAAATAAAATAAGAGCATGATATTCATATGAGGAATTCTCTTAAAATACTTTGAAATAATCAATTATATGGAAAAAATTCCATGTTTGAGTTTTATGCAACCCAGGTATAGTATTTGGGTCATATAATTTCTGTTGAAGGAGTTTCTATTGATCCAAAGAAAATTGAGGCTATTATTGATTGACCTTCTCCTACAAATGTTTTTGAGGTGAGAATTTTTATGGGGATGGTTGGATATTATCTTCATTTTATCTAGAATTTTTCTAAGATAGAATCTCCACTAACCAATATCCAAAAGAAATGAAAATCTTTTAAATGGATAAAACGATGTGAAGAAGCTTTCAAAATACTTAAAGAAAAGCTAACATCAGAACCTATTCTCAAAATAGCAGATCCAAAGAAAACATTTGTGGTATACTGATGCTTATTTTTAAGGTTTAGGTGGGTTTTTCATGCAAGAGGACAACGTTATTGCCTATGAATATTGAAAACTCATGAAAAATGAATTAAACTATGCCTCACATGACCTAGAGTTGGTTGTGGTTGTGCATGATTTGAAAATGTGGTAACATTATCTGCTTGGTAAAAAAATTAAGCTTAGAATATATCATCAAAGCTTAAGATATATTTTTACTTAGCCAATGGTTAATACTAGACAAAGGCATTGGATGGAGTTTTTGGTGGAATAGATTTTAGCATAAAATATTTTAAATTAACAGAAAATAAATTAGCATATGCTTTAATTAGAATAAGGCATATCAATGCTATGTCACATTGTCAATCTGCTATAATTTATCAAATAAGGAAAGTATAGATTCAAGATGAATATTCTTAGAAGTATCAAGAATTGGTTTATCTAGATTCTAATAAAGCAAAAGGATTTAGAATCTGGTAAGATACGTTATTCTTTAAAAATAGGATGGTGGTACCAAATGACTAGGACCTATGAAATATAATACTACAAGAGGCACATAGTGCTCCATATTTTTCTCATCCAGGCTATGTGAAGATGTACAAAACTTTGAAAAAAGATTATTATTGACCGGGAATGAAAAAGGACATTACTGAATTTGCGGCTAAATTTTTAGAATGTCAAAAGGTGAAAGTGGAACATCTACATCCAGATGGATGTTTATTTTTGCATGACATTCAACAATACAAATGGCAAGTGGTAACTATGGATTTATTGTTGGATTGCCTAAGAATCATTTTCACCATGATGCCATTTTTGTAGTAGTGGTGAAATTGACTAAACTGGCACATTTTTTGCCTAGAAATATAAAATATAAAGCTCCTAATATAGTCCAAAAATTTGCCAAGGAAGTGGTACATCTACATGGATTCCCTAAAATAATTATATCACATGGGGAATCTCATTTCACATCTGAGTTTTTGCAGGTATTGCATTAGGCATGGGGCCAAAAACTTAATATTAGCACTGCTTATCATCTAGATTGAATTGACAAACTAAAAGAGTAAATAAAGTCTTAGAGGATATGCTCTGCATGTATTGTATGGACCATCAGACAAAGTGGGGAGATTATATTTTTCTAGTTGAATTTTCTTATAATAATAGCTATCATATTTCTTTAGGTATGACTCCATTTGAGCCTCTGTACAGGAGGAGGTGCAAAACACCATTGTCATGGAGTAATTCGAAGGATCAGGCGATGATCGGGTCGAATATGGTCAGGGAAATGGAAGATCAACTTAATGAAATTTATCAAAGGCTTAAAGAAAACTTGGATCGACAAAAGAGTTATGCGTACCTAAAGAGAACACCAAGGGAATTCTCTATGGGAGATGGATTATTCCTAAGAGATAAACCTAATAAAATTTCTATTAAATACTCTAAGCTTAGTCCATAATTTGTAGGACCTTTTGAGATTGTTGAAAAACTAAACTCGGTGGCCTATAAATTAGACATGCCACCCAATTTGTCCAAAATTCATGATATATTCCATGTGTCCCTTCTTAAGAAATATATTTTTGATCCCTCACATGTTTGGAATGTTGATCAATTGTAGATGGGCGATTCCCTACACATTGAAGTACGACCAGTTAGGATCCTTGGATATCGTACAAAACAGTTGAGAAAAAGGAACATTGAACAGTGCAAGGTCCATTGGGACTAGTTTTCTAAAAATAGTGCCATGTGGAAAAATGTGGCCATCATGAAAAGATAGTTTTTCTTGTTTTTTGAATAGTGCTTGGACATTGTTATCATCATGACATAGTTTTATTTTGCCTGAACAGTAACATTATCATATCTTGGTTTGCGAAGTATGATACACATACTTGGTATTTGTGCATGTTTTATGTCATAGTTTTATTTTCAATATTATCATATCTTGGTTTTTGAATGATGATACATGAACTTATGCATGTTTTAATAATAGAATATGATTCAAATTTGGAAGAATGTGAATTTGATGATGTGTTGAATTGATTTTTTATTATCATGGCATTCTTTTTCTTCAATCCATGCTTTAAATGGTCAATGCAAAAAAAATGATTGTGTTTAATCTTAGGGGGGATTATGTAACAACCCTCCAAAAACCTTTTTTTATACACCTAATTTGTTTTCAAGGATAAGATACTGCTAATGTATTTGTGGATGCAGGAGACAGGTATTGTTATTGGTAGGGTAGTGCAAAGGAAGGAGATCTCCTCAATAGGTAGAAGGATTATTCCAGTGCAAGGTAAGTCAAGGAAGATGACTAGCGGTGGTGTATTTTCCAATTGATAGAGGCAAAAAACCCTATAGACAATGAATTCGCTAGCAGTCCATATAGAATCCATATCATATAACTACATTTGTAGGTGTGTATGATGTTTGATAATTTATGAATTATGATGTTTGATTGGCAATGAAAGTGCTTAATGCATGGGAGCCATAGTTTAAATTATTGGTGAGGAATGAAAGTGCTTAATGCTTAGGAGTCATAGTTTAAAAATTAATGAAATAAAATATAGAATAAAGATAAGGTTAACAATGTGCTAAGGTTTAAAATGGAAAAAGTATGTTGTTGAGAAGTTGATTTATTTAAAATTAATTTCTATATATATATATATATATATACACATAAATATAACTAATTGTATAAATTTCAATATATAAGTAGATTAAAAATAAATAATATTAATGTTCTAAGGTTGTTATAGAAAAAAGGAAAATAAAAGAATTTAAACTATTGACATATTAAAGTATACAATAGAGTAATATGAAAATCAAATAATTATTGTTGGTATTCTTTAAAAGGGTTATGTAGGGAATTTTAAGCAATATCTGGAAGTTAGTATGGCTATTGAACATGGGAAAAGTGGACACAACTTGGCATTTGGAGAATAGACAAACTTGGAAACCAAAAACACCAATTTTTGCATGCAAGGAGTGGAGGAAAACCATCTTCTAGATGGTGGATATAGAGAGAAGGAGTAGAGTGAACGGTGTGGTGTACATGGTTTTGGTGAAGGAAGGGCTAGGCATTTGAGATAAAGAGAGAACAGAGCACAACGAAGGAGAGTAACGTATTGGGATCAAGAAGGAACTAGTAAGTCGATTCTAATTAATAAATTTAAGAAAAAGTAAATGGAAAAGTTTGATTGTCTGACAAAGTTAATATGATAATGCTTTGTGTGAGAATTCAAATTAGATTATGCATTTTAGAAAAATTAAAATTGTTTAGTGTAATTTGGATATTGCATGCGCTTGAATGTTTGTTGGAAATATAATGCAACAATGTGTTACTATGTGTTTGGTTGGTTGTGAACTAAAACTGAATTCATTCTAACTAAAATTTATTGTTGCATGTTGTGTTTTCATTGAGATTCATTATGATGTTGTGGGATTGGTTGGATGTGAACCAAGTTTGAATTTATTATTACATGTTGTGTAAAGAAAAATAATACTGTGATGTTTTGAAGCTCTGCATATTGAATAAAATAAGAATATGATGTATGCATGTTAGTATTAGTTGCATTTCATGGTAGAATGATTGTTCTAAAACTTGTAAGCACATGATAATCGGTAAGAGGAGAAATAAATATGATGTATGTTGTAAAACATAATGTATGTTGTTTTGTAATGGATTTGATAACGTTCGGGATTCAAAGAGTTGTATACAGGATGAAAGGAAATTGTTATACATTTGTGAAAATGGGATATTTTACTCAAGGGTAATTCAAATCCTGAGTCATAAAAGAAATGTTGTCGAACCTGTTACATGCATTAATATATGGTTATGTAGCTTTTGGTTTAAATACGAAACAACATTTGTAAATTTTGTATTGTTGTTTGGAAACGTAGCTTGGAACCAAAAAAATGCTTTGTGGAATTTTGATAACAAGGGTAAAATGCAATTTTAGATTAATATATTGCTATTCTCCTTCACAAAATACTATTTGATGAAATGTGCAATTGATATTGTTTTCATTTGTAAATAACTTTGTCATAGAATAAAGAATGAATAATTTTCTGTAATAACGTTGTGCATGTATGCGACAAGCAATGAGAGTAGTTTATATGGATTATTATATTTTAAAACATAACGTGGAAACTACTTAAGAAAGACTTGGTATGTAGGATGTATCTTTCTTTGGCGTAAATATTTAGCTAAGTGATGATAAATCTGGTTAATAGGAAGCTCTTCTAATTTATATATAAACTCAATACCTATCATCTTGGCATCTTATGTACGTGTACAATACATATCAACATTCTTCTTATTTTAATTAGTTTGTATTTTACCTAGGGTCAATATTTAGTACACCTAGTTTTAGCTTACACTGTCACAATTTGGATGTAATATGTTATAGCTTAAACAATTTTTGTTTTAAGAAACTCTATAGTGGATTGATGAAACAAGCAATGTTTTGTATATAGCAACATATTGGAATGTAACATCTAGTTCAAGGTTTTTAATATGTCTGCCATCATGTTCTATACAGAGCTTAGGTTATGGGATAGATATTGGAAAACATGTAACATTTATTAGAGAAGCCATAATGTAGAAGCAATGGCAACATTATCCTCTGATTAAGAAATACTAACTTAAATCAAGGTCAAATCTGGAAGTTGTTTTTAAAAAAATAGCTTTAAGTAGAAACTAATGCATAGGTATGGAAGGGGCCATGGTCAAAAATGTTAGCATGATTTTTGTATAACATCATTACTTTAGAACCAGATAGCTAAAGGGTTTTGGTGTATAATTATCTTATAATATTTGAGAAGACGCTCCTAAGAGACCTCTACGCACGGGCCTACCGAGACAACACCAAACCGACACCTATATGCAACAAATGGAGTACAAACCAAGGTCAGTTAACTTTCTCGAAGGTGTACCATTCTTCTAATCTAATGGTATGGCTCACAATCTCTTATGACTCCAGAGCACGCACCATTCATGACTTAAAAGGCTAGGCAGTGGCCTGGGTGATGGCTGATAGAATTCAAAAAGTTTTCATCCTGGCCACCACTTCCAGGGTGGTATATTTTAAAACATTGGCCCTCCAGGACAATTACATGATGACTACTAATTTCCCTTAGAACTTGTTGAAGAGAGGGAAAATGATGCCAGCATATTTCCCCATAAGGAAGTCCTTACTCTATCCTTGGGCACAAGATTACGTCAACATGATCAATTTTGCATTAGGGGAGAAGGACTTGGAGCTGATCACTAATGAGGTGATGTTTTAAATCCTCTAATGTATTATAACAGATAAAAATCCTCTTTATCGATGGGAGGATATTATCAACGACAAGCTAGATGAAGAACTGCGACTGCTACAAGAGGCCATATTGGTCGAGTAGAGGGAGATGTCACCTTTTTATTATTACTCATTTTTCATTCATTTCTTTATACAATAGTTGCATAAAGTCCTGGTGGACCAAGTGGAGGAAGTGAACACACTAACTGTACAAGATCAACTGTTATGCATCCAGGAGAGATGTTCTAGTTATACAACCTTCTTCGAGAAGGTCCTCATCATAGTGCACTTTCGGCTATGTGGGAACTTACCAGATATAATTGGGGTAGGAGTTAGAGATTTCTTGCATAAGGATAAAGTAGAAGATTATTTCTATGTGGAAGAATTCTCCTACATCAGGATATATGGATCAAAACTACCCCCTAAGGCGTTGTCATCTCACTAACTGAATTCTATTGCCATCTTGGAGATCACTTGGCAGATGGTTGAAGAGGTAAAGATCAGACATCTAAGGAAGAAGGGACTAGTGAAGTGGTTTCCCATTCCCTACAAAATGGGCCATTACACCTATATTAGCCACTTTGACACACTATGAGCTATCTGGAATATGGATATCTACTATTTCCCAAAAGTTGCTTGGAGGGCCTATGAACCAAATGGCCACCACATAAGAGAAGTTACTCGCAAACTAGCCCTTCTTGCAGTCACACACAGTGGGGATGATTTCAAGGATGCAATGCAGAGGCTTTTAGGAACAACCAGACTTTGGACCTGCTTTGGAGGGTGCCCAAGGATAAGCAACATTACAGTGAATTGGAGGTTGTTGGAAATTATAGCACGCAACTAAAATTACACCAAAGCCTTCTAGTGGATAATATGGCCCCATTGGTCTTGGTGGTCCCTCCAGAAGAATTTGCAGACCCCACTCTTCAACTAGACCAACAAGACTCTGACCTCTTTGAGGTCATGATGAAGATAGTTGATGAACAGGCCAAACTCCATTCTTCTTCTAGTTCCCCCATCGCCACTTCAAAAGGGAAGGATTTAGCCATTACTCCATCTTAGGATACTACCACATCATCGACACTAACTTTGATATGCCCATAGGAGCAAGGCCTATTGGCAGAAGGTCAATGTTCATTGTATTCTACCACCTTGGTGATAAATCAAGAAGAATGTTGAGTACGACCCAAGGTGATGAAAAGATAACACAAGATGGGGAACTCTCTAATATTTTGAGAGGATACGAGGTGCAAATCCCCACATTGTCCCCTACTCGCAAAAATTCTAGTACTGAATACTCGGATCAAGGAGTGGAGACTTTTATAATGACAAGGGTCACTGACACCTGCCAGTTTGCCATCGATGAAGGGGACCAGATACAAGATATAGAGGAGTAAATATCTCCTAGGAAGGGGATAGTCAGGCATAGGGAGACAATTGGGAAAACAACCACTGAAACATTTGTTGCTACCTTTGAGATCTGTTTGCCACCTAGCATGAAAGAAGCGACTATTGATGTGAGTAAGGGTGTCATAAGAGCACCCACTACACCTATTGAAATGATGAAATCCCAAATGGCTTTTAAACCACAGGTGGTGGAAGCAATAGAGGAAGAACTCAAAGAATTGAAAGCCAAGGCTACAGAAGTGGGGCAATTACAACTCAAGGTCAAGTAGCTTCAGGAAGAATTTGATAAACTGAGAATGCCCACTCCTTCCACTGTGTAGACTAGTGTACAAATCAGGTCAGCAGATGAACTTAAAAAAGATATGAAGGAGAATATCCAAGCAAATATGGGGGATTTGGAGTCCATTATGATAGACATATATGTTGTGAGGCATGTAGTAACCCTCATCCAAAACAACCTATAACAAGGGAGATAGAGAATAAATGCAAATATGCCAATCTATAAGAGGTTTAAAGAGGACTATGTGCCTATTTCTAGACTAACGACCACTTTGTCAGATGACTCCCTATGCTTATTTGTAGAAGAATACATCAAGATCTCCATTTTCATGAAAAATGAGTAGAATTGGATCCAATGGAACCAAGAGATGGCAGAGTCTAAGTATGGGGCCAATGATGAATTGGTCGACTGCAACCTCTCCATTGAGGACTTTGTACAGGCTCCAGACATAAAAGATTTCATGTTTCAAAGGATCCAATATTTTGAGATAGAATCTGGTGATAGGTTGTCTAAACGCTTCATGACTTTGATGGAGATGGTAGACTGCCTATGTGAGTTTACCACTGATTGGTAGGAGACATAGAAAAATCCATAATGTGGAGGCTATCTATGTTCATTGGGACACATTTGTTTTGGCATTTAAGGATAGGTTCCTAACACCGCAATTTTACCTTGACAGGACTGTGTAATTTTAAATTTTAACACAGGGAAATATGTCTATAATTGAGTATTATCAGTGATTCGTGTAATTGCTCAAATATATGCCCGAATATGAATAGAGGAATAAGATTAAAATTCAAAAATTTCTCTTAGGGTTACAACTAAAAATTGGACTTCTGATTTTTATGTTAAAACCTACTACCCTAACTACTACTTGTGACTTGGCTCGACAATAAGAGGATAATTTTAATTCCCAGATTATCAATGATCTTCAAAAAAGGAAGAACCACAAAAAAATAAAAGCATGGGTCCAAACAAGGGAGACAGGGGTTAGAACAAGAATCATGGAAATGCAAATAGAAATATGTTTGACAAGAATAATAATAGGTACCGAGTAAATAGGGGAAATCAAAATTATTGGGGTGGACAAAGAAATTTCAAGGATAGGTATGAGCAAAGAGCTAATGCACCAAATGCTGGTACATATGAAAATAATGAGGGAAATATGAAAGAGAGGGCATCGCAGAATGGATGCTGGATTTGTAAATAACCTCATTATACTGATAAATGTCCTTTACAAGAAGATAAGAGAGAAGAACCTGATGAACCTGCTCATAAGATATATGTAGCAACATGTAACTCTAAACTTAGTGGTCAAGAAACACCTTTTCTTTTGAAAGGTAAACTTTATAATATAAATGTTTGTATTTTTATTGATTTTGGAGAAATTGATAGTTTTGTTTCACCTAATATTTTGAGGGACATCCCATAAATACCTGGATTTATGGCTAATGGATGGAAATTTGAGTATGGGTCTAGAAAAACCTATACTATTGACTAATGTCTATTTGATACTTAGATAATCCTACCTCAAGCACAAACCCGATGGCATTTATATGTTCCTCCATAGCATGCCTTTGAAATAATTTTAGGTATGGATTGGCTCAAAGCACATAAAGCATTGTTAAATTTTTAAGAAAGATGGATGGAATACATTGATGACACCAAGCAAAGTATTCGGGTTCACTACAGATGTGAATTAGTTGAACCATATATTTTGACTGCAATGCAAGTTAAAAGAGCTTTGAGAAAGGGTAGTAGAGTCTTTGTGGTTAAACTTAATAAAAAGGAAGAAAATGAATCTAGAGCGAGTCTTTTCCAAACCATCCAGTGATAAATGACTTTTGTGATATGTTCCCTAAAGAATTACCTGGTCTTCCATCCTAGATCGAGTTTGATTTTACTATAGAACTTTTACCAAAACCAATGAAAATAGCTCGAGAACCCTATAGTATGACCACAATAGAACTAAAAGAACCTGAGACTTAGCTACAAGAAATTTTAGAAAAAGGACATATTAAACCTAGTGTTTCATCATGGGGTGAACCAATGTTGTTTCTAAAAAAGAAATATGAGACACTGAGGCTATGTATTTATTACAAAATGTTAAACAAGATGACTTTTAGGAATAAGTACTCTCTACCTAGAATAGATCATTTTTTTGATCAACTTAAAGGAGCCACAATTTTCTACAAAATTGATCTTAGATATGGCTATCATCTATTCAGTATCTGGGAAGAAGATACTCATAAAACTGCTTTTCACACTAAATACGGTCATTATGAATTCACAATGTTGCCTTTTGGATTGACCAATGCCTCAAAAACTTTTATGAATTTTATGAATAGTGTTTTGAGATAAATTAGATCGGTTTGTGTTGGTGTTCCTGGATGATATACTAATCTTCTCCAAAATCAAAGAAGAGCATGATATTCATATGAGGATTGTTCTTAAAATACTTTAAAATAATCTATTATATGGAAAAAATTCCAAGTTTGAGTTTTATGCAACCCCGGTATAGTATTTGGGTCATATAATTTCTGTTGAAGGAGTTTCCATTGATCCAAAGAAAATTGAGGCTATTATTGATTGGCCTATTCCTACAAATGCTTTTGAGGTGAGAAGTTTTATGGGGATGGCTGGATATTATCTTTGTTTTATCCAAAAATTTTCTAAGATAGAGTCTCCAATAACCAATATCCAAAAGAAATGAAAAGCTTTTAAATGAATAGAACGATGTGAAGAAGCTTTCAAAATACTTAAAGAAAAGCTAACATCAACACCTATTCTCAAAATATTAGATCAAAAGCAAACATTTGTGGTATACTGATGCTTGTTTGGAAGGTTTAGGTGGGTTTTTCATGCAAGAGGACAACGTTATTGCCTATGAATTTTGAAAACTCATGAAACATGAATTAAACTATGCCTCACATGACCTAGAGTTGGTTGGGGTTGTGCATTCTTTGAAAATATGGTAACATTATCTGCTTGGTAAAAATTTTAAGCTTAGAATAGATCATCAAAGCTTAAGATATATTTTTACTTAGCCAATGATTAATACTAGAGAAAGGCGCTGGATGGAGTTTTTGGTGGGATATGATTTTAGCATAGAATATTTTAAATTAACAAAAAATAAATTAGCATATGCTTTAAGTAGAATAAGGCATATCAATGCTATGTCACATTATCAATCTGCTATAATTTATCAAATAAGGAAACTATAGATTCAAGATGAATATTCTAAGAAGTATCAAGATTTGGTTTATCAAGATTCTGATAAAGCAAAAGGATTTAGAAACTAGTAAGATACGTTATTCTTTAAAAATAGGATGGTGGTACCAAGCGACTAGGAATGAAAAAGGACATTACTAAATTTGTGGCTAAATTTTTAGAATGTCAAAAGGTGAAAGTGGAACATCTACATCCAGATGGATGCTTATTTTTGCATGACATTCAATAATACAAATGGCAAGTGGTAACTATGGATTTATTGTTGGATTGCCTAAGAATCATTTTCAACATGATGTCATTTTGGTAGTAGTGGTGAAATTGACTAAAGTGGCACATTTTCTGCTTAGAAATATAAAATATGAAGCTCCTACTGTAGCCCAAAAATTTGCTAATGAAGTGGTACATCTACATGGATTCCCTAAAAAAATTATATCAGATAGGGAATCTCATTTCACATCTGAGTTTTGGCAGGTATTGCATTAGCCATGGGGCAAAAAACTTAATATTATCACTGCCTATCATCTAGAATGAATGGACAAACTAAAAGAGTAAATCAAGTCTTAGAGGATATGCTTTGCATGTATTGTATGGACCATCAAACGAAGTGGGAAGATTATATTTTTCTAGTTGAATTTTCTTATAATAATATCTATCATATTTCTTTAGGTATGACTCCATTTGAGCCTCTATGCGGGAGGAGAAGCAAAACACCATTGTCATGGAGAATTCGGAGGATCGGGTGATGATCGGGTAGAATATGGTTAGGGAAATGGAAGATCAACTTAATGAAATTTATCAAAGGCTTAAAGAAACCTTGGATCGACAACAGAGTTATGCATACCTGAAGAGAACACCAAGGGAATTCTCTATGGGATACAGAGTATTCCTAAGAGTTAAACCTAATAAAATTTCTATTAAATACTCTAAGCTTAGTCCATAATTTGTAGGACCTTTTGATATTTTTGAAAAACTAATCTCGGTGGCCTATATATTAGACATGCAACCCAATTTGTCCAAAATTCATGATATATTCCATGTGTCCCTTCTTAAGAAATATATTTTTGATACCTCACATGTTTGGAATGTTGATCAATGGCAGATGGATGATTCCCTAAGCATTGAAGTACGACCATTTAGGATCCTTGGATATCATACAAAATAGTTGATAAAAATTAACATTGAACAGTGCAAGGTCCATTGGGACTAGTTTTCTAAAAATAGTGCCACGTGGAAAAATGTGGCCATCATGAAAAGATAGTTTCCCTTATTTTTTGAATAGTGCTTGGACATTGTTATCATCATGACATAGTTTTATTTTGACTAAATAGTAATATTATCATATCTTGGTTTGTGAAGTATGATACGCATACTTGGTATTTGTGCATGTTTTATGTCATAGTCTTATTTTGAATATTATCAAATTTTGGTTTGTGAATAATGATACATGAACTTATGCATGTTTTAATAATAGAATATGAATCAAATTGGGAAGAATGTGAATTTGATGATGTTTTGATTTGATTTTTTATTATCATGGCATTTATTTTCTTCAATCTATGCTTTAAATGGTCAATGCAAAAATAAGGATTGTGTTTAATCTTAGGGGGGATTATGTAACAACCCTCCAAAAGCATTTTTTTTATACACGTAATTTGTTTTCAAGGATAAGATACGTCTAATGTATTTGTGGATGCAGGAGACAGGTATTGTTACTGGTAGGTTAGTGCAAAGGAAGGATATCTCCTCAACAGGTAGAAGGATTATTTTGGTGCAAGGTAATTGAAGGGAGATGATGAGCGATGGTGTATTTTTTCAGTTGATAGAGGCAAAGAACCCTACAGACAATGAATTCGCTAGTGGTCCATAGAGAATCCATATCATATAACTGCATTTTTAGGTGTGTATGATGTTTGATAATTTGTGAATTATGATGTTTGTATGGCAATGAAAGTGCTAATGCATGGGATCCATAGTTTAAATTATTGATGAGGAATGAAAGTGCTTATTGCTTAGGAGTCATAGTTTGAAAATTAATGAAATAAAATATAGAATAAAGATAAGGTTAACAATGTGCTAAGGTTTAAAATGGAAAAAGTATGTTGTTGAGAAGTTGATTTATTTAAAATTAATTTCTATATATATATATATATATATATATATATAATTTATACATAAATATAACTAATTGTATAAATTTCAATATATAATTAGATTAAAAATAAATAATATTAATGTTCTAAGGTTGTTATAGAAACAAGGGAAATAAAGGAATTTAAACTATTGACATATTAAAGTATACAATAAAGTAATACGAAAATCAAATAATTATTGTTTGTATTATTTAAAAGAGTTATGTAGGGAATTTTAAGCATTATATGGAAGTTAGTATGGCTATTTAACGTGGGAAAACTAGACACCACTTGGCATTTGGAGAATAGACAAACTTGGAAATCAAAAACACCATTTTTTGTATGTAAGGAGTGGATGAAAACCATCTTCTAGATGGTGGATATGAAGAGAAGGAGTAGAGTGAACGGTGTGGTGTACATGGTTTTGGTGAAGGAAGGGCTAGGCATTGGAGGTAAAGAGAGAACAGAGCACAACGAAAGGAGAGTAACGTATTGGGATCAAGAAGGAACTAATAAGTCGATTCTACTTAATAAATTTAAGAAAAAGTAAATGGAAAATTTTGATTGTATGACAAAGTTAATATGATAATTCTTTGTGTGAGAATTCAAATTAGAT
The DNA here is from genome assembly GCA_028583015.1 of Wollemia nobilis. Classification (NCBI taxonomy): domain Eukaryota; kingdom Viridiplantae; phylum Streptophyta; class Pinopsida; order Araucariales; family Araucariaceae; genus Wollemia; species Wollemia nobilis. The sequence continues at coordinate 3,264,327 of JAQPPZ010017179.1, read as the reverse complement.
TATGCATTTTAGAAAAATTAAAATTGTTTAGTTTAATTTGGATATTGCATGCGCTCAAAGGTTTGTTGGAAATATAAGGCAACAATGTGTTACTATGTGTTTGGTTGGTTGTGAACTAAAACTGAATTCATTCTACCTAAAATTTATTGTTGCATGTTGTGTTTTCATTGAGCTTCATTATGAGGTTGTGGAATTGGTTGGATGTGAACCAAGTCTGAATTTATTCTTACATGTTGTGTAAAGAAAAGTAATACTGTGATGTTGTGAAGCTTTGCATATTGAATAAAATAAGAATATGATGTATGCATGTTAGTATTAGTTGCATTTCATGGTAGAATGATTGTTCTAAAACTTGTAAGCACATGATAATTGGTAAGAGGAGAAATAAATATGATGTATGTTGTAAAACATAATGTATGTTGTTTTTTAATGGATTTCATAACGTTCAGGATTCAAAGAGTTGTATACAGGATGAAAGGAAATTGTTATACATTTGTGAAAATGGGATATTTTACTCAAGGGTAATTCAAATCCTGAGCAATAAAAGAAATGTAGTTGAACCTGTTACATGCATTAATATATGGTTATGTAGCTTTTGGTTTAAATACGTAACAAAATTTGTAAATTTTGTATTGTTGTTTGGAAACGTAGCTTGAAAACAAAAAATGCTTTGTGGAATTTTGATAAAAAGGGTAAATTGCAATTTCAGATTAATATATTGCTATCCTCCTTCACAACATACTATTTGATGAAATGTGCAATTGATATTGTTTTGATTTGTAGATAACTTTGTTGTAGAACAAAGAATGAATAATTTTCTGTAATCACGTTGTGCATGTATGCAACAAGCAATGAGAGTAGTTTATATGGATTATTATATTTTAAAACATAACGTGGAAACTACTTAAGAAAGACTTGGTATATAGGATGTATCTTTCTTTGGCATAAAGCTTTAGCTAAGTGATGATAACTTTGGTTAATAGGAAGCTCTTCTAATTTATATATAAACTCAATACCTAGCATGTTGGCATCTTATGTACATGTACAACAAATATAAAAATTCTTCATATTTTAATTAGTTTGTATTTTACCTAGGTTCAATATTTAGTACAGCTAGTTTTAGCTTACACTGTCACAATTTGGATGTAATATGTTATAGCTTAAACAATTTTTGTTTTAAGAAACTCTATATTGGATTGATGAAACAAGCAACTTTTTGTATATAGGAACAGATTGGAATGTAACATCTAGTTCAAGGTTTTTAATATGTCTGCCATCATGTTCTATAAAGAGCTTAGGTTATGGGATAGATATTGGAAAACATGTAACATTTATTAGAGAAGCCATAATGTAGAAGCAATGGCAACATTATCCTCTAATTAAGAAATACCAACTTAAATCAAGGTCAAATCTGGAAGTTGTTTTTCAAAAAATAGCTTTACATAGAAACTAATGCGTAGGCATGGAAGAGGCCATGGTCAAAAATGTTAGCATGATTTTTGTATAACATCATTACTTTAGAACCAGACAACTAAAGGGTTTTGGTGTATAATTATCTTATAATATTTGAGAAGACACTCGTAAGAGACCTCTACGCATAGGCCTACTAAGACAACACCAAGCCGACACTTGTATGCAACAAATGGAGTACAAACCAAGGTCAGGTAACTTGCTCGAAGGTGTACCATTCTTCTAATCTAATGGTATGGATCATAGTCTCGTATGACTCTAGAGCGCGCACCATTCATGAATTTAAAAGCTAGGTAGTGGCCCAGGTGACGGCTAATAGAATTCAACAAGTTTTCATCCTGGCCACCACTTCCAGGGTGGTATATTTTAAAAAATTGGCCCTCCAGGACAATTACATGATGAATACTGTGTTCCCTTAGAACTTGTTGAAGAGAGGGAAAATGAGGCTAGCATATTTCCCCATCAGGAAGTCCTTGCTCTATCCTTGGGCACAAGATTACATCAACATGATCAATCTGGCATTAGGGGAGAAGGACTTGGAGCTGATCACTAAGGAGGTGATGTTTTAAATCCTCTAATGTAATATAACGGATAAAAATCCTCTTTACCGATGGGTGGATATTATCAATGACAAGGTAGATGAAGAACTACGACTGCTGCAAGAGGCCATATTGGACGAGTAGAGGGAGATGTCACATTTTTCTTATTACTCATTTTTCATTCGTTTGTTTATAGCATAGTTGGATAAATCTCTGGTGGACCAAGTGGAGGGAGTGAACGCACTAACTGTACATGATCAACTGTTATACATCTAGGAGAGGTTCTAGTTATACAACCTTCTTCTAGAAGGTCCATCACACCTATATTGGCCAATTTGACACACTATGAGTTATCTAGAATATGGATATCTACTATTTCCCAAAAGTTGCTTGGAGGGCCAATGAACCAAATGGCCACCACATAAGAGAAGTTACTGGAAAACTGGCCCATCTGGCAATCACACATAGTGGGGATGATTTCAAGGACAAAATGCATAAGGCTTTTAGGAACAACCAGACTTTGGACCTGCTTTGGAGGGTTCCCAAGGATAAGTAGCCATACAGTGAATTGGAGGTTGTTGGCAATTATAGCATGCAACTAAAATTACACCGAACCCTTCTAGTGTATAATATGGCCCCACTGGTCTTGGCGGTCCCTCCAGAAGAATTTGAATACCCCACTCTTCAAATAGCCCAACAAGACTCTGACCTCTTCTAGGTCATGATGAAGATAGTTGATGAACAGGTCAAACTCCATTCTTCTTCTATTTCCCCCATCGCCACTTCAAAAGGGAAGAGTTTAGCCATTGGTCCATCTAAGGAGACTGCCACATCATCAACACTAACTTTGATATGCCCAGAGGAGCAAGGCTTATTGGCAGAAGGTCAATGTTTATTGTATTCTACCACCTTGGTGATAAATCAAGAAGAATGTTGAGTATGACCCAAGGTGATGAAAATATAACTCAAGATGGGGAACTCTCTAATATTTTGAGAGGATACGAGGTGCAAATCCCCACATTGTCCCCTACTCACAAAAATTCTAGGAATGAATCCTCGGATCAAGGAGTGGAGACTTTTATAATGACAAGTGTCACTAACACCTGCCAGTTTACCATCAATGAAGAGGACAAGATATAGGATATAGAGGATTAAAGATCTCCTAGGAAGGGGATAGTCAGGCATAGGGAGACAACTTGGAAAACAACCACTAAAACATTTGTTGCTACCTTTGTGATCCGTTTTCCACCTAGCATGAAATAAACCACTATTGATGTGAGTAAGGGTGTCATAAGAGCACCCACTACACCTATTGAAATGATGAAATCCCAAATGGCTTTTAAACCACAAGTGGTGGAAGCAATAGAGGAAGAACTCGAAGAATTGAAAGCCAAGGCTACAGAAGTGGGGCAATTACAACTCAAGGTCAAGTAGCTTCAGGAAGAATTTGATAAACTGAGAATGCCCACTCCTTCCACTGTGCAGACTAGTGTCCAAATCGGGTCAACAGATGAACTTAAACAAGATATGAAGGAGAATATCCAAGCAAATATGGGGGATTTGGAGTCCATTATGATAGACATATATGTTGTGAGGCGTGTAGTAGCCCTCATCCAAAACAACCTATAACAAGGGAGATAGAGAATAGATGCAATTATGCCAATCTATAAGAGGTTTCAAGAGGACTATGTGCCTATTTCTAGACTAACGACCACTTTTTCAGATGACTCCCTATGCTTATTTGCAAAAGAATACATCAAGATCTCCATTTTCTTGAAAAATGATTAGAATTGGATCCAATGGAACCAAGAGGTGGTAGAGTCTAAGTATGGGTCCAATGATGAATTGGTCGACTGCAACCTCTCCATTGAGGACTTTGTACAGGCTCCAGACATAAAATATTTCATGTTTCAAAGGATCCTAGATCTTGAGATAGAATCTGGTGACAGGTTGTCTAAACGCTTCATGATATTGGTGGAGATGGTAGACTGCCTATGTGAGTTTACCACTGATTGGTAGGAGACATAGAAAAATCCATAATGTGGAGGCTATCTATGTTCATTGGTACACATTTGTTTTGGCATTTAAGGATAGGTTCCTAACACCACAATTTTACCTTGAAATGACTACGTAATTTTCAAGTTTAACACAGGGCAATATGTCTATAATTGAGTATTATCAGTGATTCGTGTAATTTCTCAAATATATGCCCGAATATGAATAGAGGAATAAGATTAAAATTCAGAAATTTCTCTAAGGGTTACAACTAAAAATTGGACTTCTGATTTTTATGTTAAAACCTATTACCCTAACTGCTGCTTGTGACTTGGCTTGACAGTAAGAGGATAATTTTAATTCCAAGATTATCAATGATCTTCAAAAAAGGAAGAACCATGAAAAAATAAAAGCATGGGTCCAAACAAAGGAAATAGGGGTTGGAACAAGAATCATGGAAATGAGAATTGAAATATGTTTGACAAGAATAATAATAGGTACCGAGTAAATAGGGGAAATCAAAATTATTGGGGTGGACAAAGAAATTTCAAGGATAGGTATGAGCAAAGAGCTAATGCACCAAATGCTGGTACATATCAAAATAATGAGGGAAATATGAAAGAGAGGGCACCACGGAATGGATGCTGGATTTGTAAATAACCTCATTATACTGATAAATGTCCTTTACAAGAATATAAGAGAGAAGAACTTGATGAACCTTCTCATAAGATATATGCAGCAACATGTAACTCTAAACTTAGTAGTCAAGAAACACCTTTTATGTTGAAAGGTAAACTTTATAATATAAATGTTTGTATTTTTATTGATTTTGGAGAAACTGATAGTTTTGTTTCACCTAATATTTTGAGGGACATACCATAAATACCTGGATTTATGGCTAATGGATGGAAATTCGAGTATGGGTATAGAAAAACCTATACTATTGACTAATTTCTATTTGATACTTAGATAATCCTACCTCAAGCACAAACCCGATGGCATATATATGTTGCTCCATAGCATGCCTTTGACATAATTTTAGGTATGGATTGGCTCAAAGCACATAAAGCATTGTTAAATTTTTAAGAAAGATGGATGGAATACATTGATGACACCAACCAAAGTATTCGGGTTCACTACATATGTGAATCAGTGGAACCACATATTTTGACTGCAATGCAAGTTAAAAGAGCTTTGAGAAAGGGTAGTAGAGTCTTTGTGGTTAAACTTAATAAAAAGGAAGAAAATGAATCTAGAGCGAGTCTTTTCCAAACCATCCAGTGATAAATGACTTTTGTGATATGTTCCCTAAAGAATTACCTGGTCTTCCACCCCAGAGGGAGTTTGATTTTACTATAGAACTTTTACCAAAACCAATGCAAATAGTTCGAGCACCCTATAGTATGACCACAATAGAACTAAAAGAACCTGAGACTTAGCTGCAAGAAATTTTAGAAGAAGGACATATTAAACATAGTGTTTCATCGTGGGGTGAACCAATGTTGTTTCTAAAAAATAAATATGAGACATTGAGGCTATGTATTTATTACAAAATGTAAAACAAGATGACTTTTAGGAATAAGTACTCTCTACCTAGAATAGATCATTTTTTTAATCAACTTAAAGGAGCCACAATTTTCTACAAAATTGATCTTAGATCTAGCTATCATCTATTGAGTATCTGGGAAGAAGATACTCATAAAACTGCTTTTCACACTAAATACGGTCATTATGAATTCACAATGTTGCCTTTTGTATTGACCAATGCCCCAAAATTTTTTATGAATTTTATGAATAGTTTTTTGAGATAAATTAGATCGGTTTGTGTTGGTGTTCCTGGATGATATACTAATCTTCTCCAAAATCAAAGAAGAGCATGATATTCATATGAGGACTGTTCTTAAAATACTTAGAAATAATCAATTATATGGAAAAAATTCCAAGTTTGAGTTTTATGCAACCCAGGTATAGTATTTGGGTCATATAATTTTTGTTGAAGGAGTTTTTGTTGATCCAAAGAAAATTGAGGCTATTATTGATTGGCCTACTCCTACAAATGCTTTTGAGGTGAGAAGTTTTATGGGGATGACTGGATATTATCTGCGTTTTATCCAAAAAATTTCTAAGATAGAGTCTCCAATAACCAATATCCAAAAGAAATGAAAAGCTTTTAAATGGATAGAACGATGTGAAGAAGCTTTCAAAATACTTAAAGAAAAGCTAACATCAACACCTATTCTCAAAATAGCAGATCAAAAGCAAACATTTGTGGTGTTCTTTTGCTTATTTGGAAGGTTTAGGTGGGTTTTTCATGCAAGAGGACAACGTTATTGCCTATGAATTTTGAAAACTCATGAAACATGAATTAAACTATGCCTCACATGAATTAAAGAATTGGTTTATCAAGATTCTGATAAAGCAAAAGGATTTAGAATCTGGTAAGATACGTTATTCTTTAAAAATAGGATGGTGGTACCAAGTGACTAGGACCTATGAAATATAATACTACAATAGGCACATAGTGCTCCATATTATGCTCATCCAGGCTATGTGAAGATGTACAAAAAATTGAATAAAGAGTATTATTGACTGGGAATGAAAAAGGACATTACTGAATTTGCGGCAAAATTTTTAGAATGTCAAAAGGTGAAAGTGGAACATATACATCCAGATGGATGCTTATTTTTGCATGACATTCAACAATACAAATGGCAAGTGGTAACTATGGATTTATTGTTGGATTGCCTAAGAATCATTTTCAGCATGATGCTTTTTTGGTAGTAGTGGTGAAATTGACTAAAGTGGCACATTTTCTGCTTAGAAATATAAAATATGAAGCTCCTACTGTAGCCCAAAATTTTTCCAAGGAAGTGGTACATCTACATGGATTCCCTAAAACAATTATATAAGATAGGGAATATCGTTTCACATCTGAGTTTTGGCAGGTATTGCATTAGGCATGGGGAAAAAAACATAGTATTATCATTGCCTATCATCTAGAATGAATGGACAAACTAAAAGAGTAAATCAAGTCTTAGAGGATATGCTCTGCATGTATTGTATGGACCATCAGACGAAGTGGGAAGATTATATTTTTCTAGTTGAATTTTCTTATAATAATAGCTATCATATTTCTTTAGGTATGACTCCATTTAAGCCTCTGTGTGGGAGGAGATGCAAAACACCATTGTCATGGAGTAATTCGGAGGATCGGGTGATGATTGGGTAGAATATGGTCAGGAAAATGGAAGATCAACTTAATGAAATTTATCAAAGGCTTAAAGAAACCTTGGATCGACAATAGAGTTATGCATACCTGAATAGAACACCAAGGGAATTCTCTATGGGATACAGAGTATTCCTAAGAGTTAAACCTACTAAAATTTCTATTAAATACTCTAAGATTAGTCCATAATTTGTAGTACCTTTTGAGATTGTTGAAAAACTAATCTCGGTGGCCTATAAATTAGACATGCCACCCAATTTGTCCAAAATTCATGATATATTCCATGTGTCCCTTCTTAAGAAATATATTTTTGATCCCTCACATGTTTGGAATGTTGATCAATGGCAGATGGATGATTCCCTAAGCATTGAAGTACGACCATTTAGGATCCTTGGATATCATACAAAACAGTTGAGAAAAATGAACATTGAACAATGCAAGGTCCATTAGGACTAGTTTTCTAAAAATAGTGCCACATGGAAAAATGTGGCCATCATGAAAAGATAGTTTTCCTTATTTTTTGAATAGTGCTTGGACATTGTTATCATCATGACATAGTTTTATTTTGACTGAACAGTAACATTATCATATCTTGGTTTGTGAAGTATGATACACATACTTGGTATTTGTGCATGTTTTATGTCATAGTTTTATTTTCAATATTATCATATCTTGGTTTGTGAATAATGATACATGAACTTATGCATGTTTTAATAATAGAATATGAATCAAATTGGGAAGAATGTGAATTTGATGATGTGTTGAATTGATTTTCTATTATCATGGCATTATTTTTCTTCAATCTATGCTTTAAATGGTCAATGCAAAAATAAGTATTGTGTTTAATATTAGGGGGGATTATGTAACAACCCTCCAAAAACAATTTTTTTATACACCTAATTTGTTTTCAAGGATAAGATACTACTAATGTATCTGTGGATGCAGGAGACAGGTATTGTTACTGGTAGGTTAGTGTAAAGGAAGGAGATCTCCTCAACAGGTAGAAGGATTATTTCGGTGCAAGGTAATTCAAGGGAGTTGATGAGCGATGGTGTATTTTCCAGTTGATAGAGGCAAAGAACCCTATAGACAATGAATTCGCTAGTGGTCCATATAGAATCCATATCATATAACTGCATTTTTTAGGTGTGTATGATGTTTGATTATTTGTGAATTATGATGTTTGTATGGCAATGAAAGTGCTTAATGCATGGGATCCATAGTTTAAATTATTGGTGAGAATGAAAGTGCTTATTGCTTAGGAGTCAAAGTTTATAAATTAATGAAATAAAATATAGAATAAAGATAAGTTTAACAATGTGCTAAGGTTTAAAAAGGAAAATGTATGTTGTTGAGAAGATTTATTTAAAATTAATTTCTATATATATATATATATATATATATATATATTTATACATAAATATAACTAATTGTATAAATTTCAATATATAATTAGATTAAAAATAAATAATATTAATGTTCTAAGGTTGTTATAGAAATAATGAAAATAAAGGAATTTAAACTATTGACATATTAAAGTATACAATAAAGTAATACAAAAATCAAATAATTATTGTTGGTATTATTTAAAAGGGTTTTGTAGGGAATTTTAAGCATTATCTGGAAGTTAGTATGGATATTGAACGTGGGAAAAGTGGACACCACTTGGCATTTGGAGAATAGACAAACTTGGAAATCAAAAACACCAATTTTTGCATGCAAGGAGTGGAGGAAAACCATCTTCTATATGGTGGATATGAAGAGGAGTAGAGTGAACGATGTGGTGTACATGGTTTTGGTGAAGGAAGGGCTAGGTATTAGAGGTAAAGAGAGAACAGAGCACAACGAAAGGAGAGTAACGTATTGGGATCAAGAAGGAACTAGTAAGTCGATTCTAATTAATAAATTTAAGAAAAAGTAAACGGAAAATTTTGATTGTATGACAAAGTTAATATGATAATGCTTTGTGTGAGAATTCAAATTAGATTATGCATTTTAGAAAAATTAAAATTGTTTAGTGTAATTTGGATATTGCATGCGCTCGAAGGCTTGTTGGAAATATAAGGCAACAATGTGTTACTATGTGTTTGGTTGGTTGTGAACTAAAACTGAATTCATTCTACCTAAAATTTATTGTTGCATGTTGTGTTTTCATTGAGATTCATTATGATGTTGTGGGATTGGTTGGATGTGAACTAAGTCTGAATTTATTCTTGCATGTTGTGTACATAAAAATAATACTGTGATGTTGTGAAGCTCTACATATTGAATAAAATAAGAATATGATGTATGCATGCTAGTATTAGTTGCATTTCATGGTAGAATGATTGTTCTGACACTTGTAAGCACAGGATAATGGGTAAGAGGAGAAATAAATATGATGTATGTTGTAAAACATAATGTATGTTTTTTTTTTAATGGATTTGATAGCGTTCGGGCTTCAAAGAGTTGTATACAGGATGAAAGGAAATTGTTATACATTTGTGAAAATGGGATATTTTACTCAAGGGTAATTCAAAGCCTGAGTCATAAAAGAAATGTAGTCGAACCTGTTACATGCATTAATATATGGTTATGTAGATTTTGTTTTAAATGCAGAACAACATTTGTAAATTTTGTATTGTTGTTTGGAAACGTAGCTTGGAAAAAAAAATGCTTTGTGGAATTTTGAGAACAAGGGTAAATTGCAATTTCAGATTAATATATTGCTATTCTCCTTCACAACATACTATTTGATGAAATGTGCAATTGATATTGTTTTGATTTGTAGATAACTTTGTCGTAGAACAAAGAATGAATAATTTTTCGTAATCACGTTGTGCATGTATGCGACAAGCAATGAGAGTAGTTTATATGGATTATTATATTTTAAAACATAACGTGGAAACTACTTAAGAAAGACTTGGTATGTAGGATGTATCTTTCTTTGCCATAAAGCTTTAGCTAAGTGATGATAACTCTGGTTAATATGAAGCTCTTCTAATTTATATATAAACTCAATACCTAGCATTTTGGAATCTTATGTACGTGTACAACAAATATCAACATTATTCTTATTTTAATTAGTTTGTATTTTACCTAGGGTCAATATTTAGTACACCTAGTTTTAGCTTACACTGTCACAATTTGGATGTAATATGTTATAGCTTAAACAATTTTTGTTTTAAAAAACTCTATAGTGGATTGATGAAATGAGCAATTTTTTGTATATAGGAAAAGGTTGGAATGTAACATCTAGTTCGATGTTTTTAATATGTCTGCCATCATGTTCTATACAAAGCTTATGTTATGGGATAGATATTTGAAAGCATGTAACATTTATTAGAGAAGCCATAACGTAAAAGCAATGGCAACCTTGTCCTCTGATTAAGGAATACCAACTTAAATCAAGGTCAAATTTGGAAGTGGTTTTTAAAAAAATAATTTTATGTAGAAACTAATGCGTAGGTATGGAAGAGCCAATGGTAAAAAATGTTAGCATGATTTTTGTATAACATCATTACTTTAGAACCAGACAGCTAAAGGGTTTTGGTGTATAATTATCTTATAATATTTGAGATGGTGCTATTTATATTATTAAAAACATAATGAGTTAGACTTATTTTAAAAACTCATTTAGATTAAATATTATAGAACCATTGTCACAACACATAAACTGGTGCAGGTAGACCGATTTATTTTTTATTTATATAGCAAAATTTTATGGATTAAAACAAAAATAGAAGATTTTTATTTTTATTTTCTTAAATCAGAGGTAGTATTTATTCCTTTAATTAAGAGAATTAAAAAGAAATCATAAAACCTAACGGTAATTGAGACTTAAGGCTCTTTACGTTGATTGCAATACTTTAAAAATTTATTGATTTCTATTCAACCTTAATGATAAATATACATTAAATAAAGATAGAAACTAGTTGTTTTACGTTATCTTAATAAATATCAAAGCCACTAGGGGATGGTGTGTGTTTTCAAACCTTTGCTAAGACAAACTCCTTAGATACTACACACCATAGTTATGTTTGAGGAAAGGTAATTTAATATTGTGGAATAGATAATATTAAAACGTAACCTAAGGTTGTGGGTAGGACAACCTTGATAAAAATTCAAAATTGTGGGAGGACAATATTTTATAGACAAATTTTAATGGTTTTATGGGTAGGCAATCACCATGGAAAATAAAATTTAATGATGATGCAGGTAAGCAATAATCATGGATGAGGGCTCCAACTGTACTTCTAATGGAAAAGCATCAGAATGGGAGGTAACGAAGGGTTGTATGGGTATCCCTTCTAGGTTATCCCTACTAGTGATGAGTGGCAAATTGTTCTTGAGTAGGTATTACCGATAATACAATGGTATCAGATATCATATTGGTTAATCAACACAAGAAGCCAGGTGGTTACCAAGGTATTGGTAAGACCCTAGATGATGCTCCAAGGAAAATGGTTGATTGTCTAGCTCGATCATGTATGCGCTAAGTATTACATGATACAAAATAAGATATACATTCTAAAAATCATGTAAATACATGGGAAAGTATGCATCACACCTCTAGGTGTTATGGGCCATAGAGGAAAAGAAACCCACTACCTGAACTTAGTATCTTGGCAGGAGAGTAAAGTTCAAAATGGACAACTATGTGAGATTTGGCCAATATCAATCTCACGAGTATTTCAACTACAATTGAATGACACTCATGAAGATGAATTTAACATGCTCATACTAGGAAATAAAGAAAAAATAAATAAAATAAATAAAAACAATTCTCATATTGAATCCTCTGATTAACCAAATGGGAAGACTTGGGGTGAATGGACAATCAATTGGGCAAACATGGGGTGTTACATTTGGTATCATATCCAAGGTTGCGAATATTTTAAGTAATAAAATTTTAGAAAAACTATGTCAAACATAATTTGATGTTACCAATGTGTTCACCTAAGACTCCAAAATTTGATAAGTTTATTTTTTTTGTTGGGCAGGCAATGCCATCCAAAAAAAATCTAGTTCCTCAAAAATAACTCTGGTGGATCACAATAAGGGTTGATCGAGAACCCTAGAAGGGTCATTCAAAAATTTATATGGATTGGGGCATTAGAGGAAGCCGTAAAACATCCTCAATAAATGAGGAAGAAAAAAGAATCGGATAATAAAGAGGATAAAATGGTTTGGATTGTACAAATTTTCCAAGAGCAAATGAGCCAATAAAAAGAATAAATGGAGAAGCAAAGTTCTCAAATGGCTGAACACATGGCATAGAAAAATTCTCAAATGATAGAGCATATGGAGTAGCAAAAATCTCAGCTGGCTCAATAGCAAGAAATGATTTCCCATCAACAAAAAACAATAGAAAACTTGTTCAAAGGAAAAGAAACGGTAATAGTTGAGGATGAGACAATCATTGACCCAGGAAGGAAACAAGTAGGTTCAAAATTGGACAAGGATATGTGAAGAATTGATATAGCTAAATTTTATGGTAAAGGTGATGGGAAAGAAGCTGAAAGATGACAAAATAGCGTGGAAGCATATTTTGCGGTTAGGACCCTTTCAACTAAATAAAAAACCTTGTGGGCAATATTTTGATTGACTGGAGCTACCACTGATTGGTGGGATACATATATAAAACCCATAATGTGGAGGCTATTGATGTTCATTGGGACACATTTATTTTTGCATTTAAGGATAGGTTCCTAACATCGTAATTTTACCTTGAAAGGATTGTGTAATTTTCAAGGTTAACACAGGGTAGTATGTCTGTAATTTATTATTATCAGTGATTCGTGTAATTGCTCCAATACATGCCCAAATATGAATAGAGGAATGAGATTAAAATTCAGAAATTTCTCTTAGGATTATATCCAAAAATTGGACACCTAATTCTTATGTTAAAATTTGCTACCCTAACTTTTGCTTGTAACTTGGCTCAAAAAGAAGAGGATAATTTTAAGGTCAAGAAATCTTATTATCAATAATATTCAAAAAAAGAAGAACCACAAAAAAATAAAAGTGTGGGTCCAACCAATGGAGACAGTGGTTGGAACAAGAATCATGGAAATGTGAATAGAAACATGTTTGACAAGAATAAGAATAGGTACAAGGGAAACATGGAAAATCAAAATTATCGGGGTGGCCAAAGAAATTTTAGGGATATGTATGAGCAAAGAGCTAATGCACCAAAATTTGTTACATATGAAAATAATGAGGGAAATATGAAAGAGAGGGCACCATGGACTGGATGTTAGATTTGTAAAGAACCTCATTATGCTGATAAATGTCATTTGAGAGCATATAAGAGAAAATAACTTGAAGAACTTGCTCATAAGATATATGTAGCAATAGGTAACTCTAAACTTAGTGGTCAAGCAACACCTTTTCTATTGAAAGGTAAACTTTATAATAAAAATGTTTATGTTTTGGTTGAATTTGGAGCAACTGATAGTTTTTATTTCACCTAATATTTTGAGGTACATATCAGAAATACCTGGATTTATGGCTAATGGGTGGAAAGTCGAGTTTGGGTCTGGGTAAACCTATACTATTGACCAATATCTATTTGATCCTCAGATAATCCTACCTCAAGGACAAACCCGATGTCATATATATGTGGCTCCATTGCATACCTTTGACATAATTTTAGGCATGGATTGGCTCAAATCATATAAAGCATTGTTAAATTTTGAAGAAAGATAGATGGAATTCACTGATGACACCAAGTAAAGGATTCGGTTTCATTGTGAACGTCAATCAGTGGAACCACATATTTTGACTGTAATGCAAGTTCAAATAGCTCTGATAAAGGGTAGTAGAGTCTTTGTGGTTAAACTTAATAAAAAAGAAATAAATCTGGAGTGAGCCTTTTCCAAACCTATCCAGTGTTAAATGACTTTCACGATGTTTTTCTTGAATAATTACCTGGTATTCCATCCTAGAGTAAGTTTGATTTTACTATAGAATTTTTTCCATGACAAATACCAATAGTTTGAGCACCCTATAGGATGACCAAAATAGAACTACAAGAACTTAAGACTCAGCTGCAAGAACTTTTAGAAAAAGGATATATTAAACCTAGTGTTTCACCATAGTATGCACTAGTGTTGTTTGTGAAAAATAAATATGGGACACTAAGGCTATGTATTGATTATAGAATGTTAAACAAGATGGTTGTTAAGAATAAGTACTCTCTACCCAGAATAGATGATTTTTTTGATCACCTGAAAGGAGCCACAATTTTCTCCAAATTTGATCTTAGATCCGGTTATCATCAATTGAGGATCTGGGAAGAATACACTCATAAAACTACTTTTCATAATAGATATGGTCATTATGAATTCCCAGTGTTGCATTTTTTATTGACCAATGCCCCAACAACTTTTATGAATTTTATGAATAGTGTGTTTCGAGAACAATTACACCGGTTTGTGATGGTGTTTTCGGATGACATACTCATATTATCCAAAATAAAAGAAGAGCATGAACTTCATATGAGGATTGTCCTTGAAATACTTGGAAAGAATCAATTATATGGAAAAATTTCCAAGTGTGAGTTTTATGCAACCCAAGTACAGTATTTGGGTCATATAATTTATGCTAAAAGAGTATTTTTTGATCCAAAGAAAATTGAGGCTATTATTTATTGGCCTGCTTCCACAAAATTTTTTGAGGTGAGAAGTTTTATGGGGATGGCTGGATATTATCTTTGTTTTATCCAAAACAATTCTAAGATAGCCTCTCCAATAACCAATCTCCAAAATAAAGGAAAAACTTTTAAATGGACATAATGATGTGAAGAAGCTTTAAAAATACTTAAAGAAAAGCTAACATCAACACCTATTCCCAAAATAGCATATTCCAAGTAACCATTTGTGGTATGTACTAATTCTTATTTGGAAGGTTAAGGTGGGGTCCTCATGTAAGAGGACGTCATTATTGCCTATGAGTCTCGAAAACTCAAGAAACATGCATTAAAATATATCATGACCTAGAGTTGGCTATGGTTGTGCATGCTTTGAAAATGTGGTGACATTATCTGCTTAGTAAACTTTTTAAGCTTAGAGAATATCATAAAATCTTAAGATATATTTTTATTCAGCCAATTCTTAATGCTATACAAAGGAAAATAAATAAATTAGCATATGCTTTAAGTAGAAGAAAGCATATCAATAGTATGTCACATTGTCAATCTGCTATAATTGAGCAAATAAGGAAACTACAAATTTAAGATGACTATTATCAGAAGTATCGATAATTTGTTCAACAAAATTCTGATAAATCAAAGGGATTTAGAATCTAGGAAGATACATTATTCTATAAAAATAGGATGGTGGTACCAAACGACTAGGACCTGTGAAATATAATACTACAAGAGGCACATAGTGCTCCATATTCTACTCATCCAGGCTGTGAAGATACACAAAACTTTGAAAAAATAGTATTACTGGTTGGGAATGAAAAAGGACATTGCTAAATTTATGGCTAGTTGTTTAGAATGTCAAAATGTGAAAGAGAAACATGTACATCCAGCTAGACACTTATTTTCGCATGACATTCCACAATACAAATGATAAGTGGTAACTATGGATTTTATTGTTGGATTGCCTAAGAATAATTTTTAGCATGATGCCACTAGTAGTAGTGGATAAATTGACTAAAATGGCACATTTTCTACTTGGAAATATAAAATATGGAGCTCCTACTGTAGCCCAAAAATTTACCAGGGAAGTGGTATGGCTAAATGGATTCCCTAAATAATTATATCAGATAAAGATTCTCATTTAACATCTGAGTTTTTGTAGGTATTACTTCAGACATGGGGCACAATACTCAATATTAGCACTGCCTATCATCCAAAAATGGATGGAAAAATTTAAAGAGGAAATCAAGTCTTATAGGATATGCTCTGCATGTATTGTATAGACCATCAGATAAAGTGGGAATATTATCTTTTTCTAGTTGAGTTTGCTTATAATAATAGTTATAATACTTCTTTAGTTATGGCTCCATTTGAGGCTCTGTACGAGAGGAGGTGCATAACGACATTGTCATGGAGTAATCTAGAGGATTGGGTGATGATCAGGTCAGATATGGTCAAGGAAATGGAAGACCAACTTAATGAAATTTTTCAAAGGCTTAAAGAAGTATTGGATCGACAAAAGAGTTATGCGGACCTAAAGAAAACACCAAGGGATTTATCTATGGAAGATATAGTATTCCTAATATTTAAACCTACTAAAAGTTCTATTAAATCCTCTAAGATTAGTCCATGATTTGTAGGACCTTTTGAATTTGTTGAAAAAATGAACCTGATTGCCTACCAATTAGACTTGCCACCCAATATGTCCAAAATTCATGATACATTCCATGTGTTCCTTATCAAGAAATATATTTTTGATCCCTCACATGTTTGAAATGTTGATCAATTACAGATGGATGATCCCCTGTGCATTGAAGTGTGACCATTTAGGATCCTTGGATATCACATAAACAACTGATAAAAAAGAACATTGAACAATGCAAGGTCCAGTGGGACCAATTTTTTAAAAATAGTGTCATGTGGGAAGATGTGGCCATCATGAAAAGATAGTTTCCCTTCTTGTTTGAATAATGCTTGGATATTGTTATCATCATGACATAGTTTTATTTTGATTGAACAGTAATAGTATCATATATTGGTTTGTAAATTATGATACATATACTTGGTATTGTGCATGTTTTAAGTCATAGTTTTATTTTGAATATTATCATATCTTTTTTGTGAAGAATTATACATGAACTTATGCATATTTTGATAATAGAATATGAATCAATTTGGGAAGAATGTGAATTTTATGATGTGTTAAAATAATGTTTTATTATCATGGTTTTATTTTTCTTCTATCTATGATTTAAATGGTAAATGCAAAAACAAAGATTGTGTTTAATCTTAGGGGGGAGTATGTAACAACCCTCCAAAAATCTATTTTGTTATACACATAATTTGTTTGCAAGTATGAGATACTGCTAATGTATCTGTGGATTCAGGAGACAGGTATTGTTACTGGTAGGGTAGTGTAAAGGAAGGATATCTCCTCAGCAAGCAGAAGGATTATTCTAGTGTAATGTAATTCAAGGGATATGATGAGCGGTGGTGTATTTTCTAGTTGATAGGGGTAAAGAACCCTAAAGGCAATGCATTCACCAACGGTCCATGTAGAATGTATATCATATAGCTCCATTTGTAGGTGTGTATGATGTTTGATAATTTATGAATTATGATGTTTGTATAGCAATGAAAGTGCTTAATGCATGGGATCCATAGTTTAAATTATTTATGAGAAGTAAATGTGCTTAATGCTTAGGATTCATAGTTTAAAAATTAATGAAATAAAATATAGAATAAAAATAAGGTTAACAATGTGCTAAGGTTTAAAAAGGAAAATGTGTGTTGTTGAGAAGTTGATTTATTTAAAATTAATTTCTATATATATACATAAATATACCTAATTGTATAAATAAAAATATATAAGTATATTAAAAATAAATAATACTTAATGTAATAAGGTTTCTATAGAAACAAGGAAAATAAAGGAATTTGAACTACTAGCATATTAAAGTATACAATAAAGTAATACAAAAATCAAAAAATTATTGTTAGCATTCTTTAAAAGGGTTATGTAAGGAATTGTCGATATTATCTGGAAGTTAGTATGGGTTTTGAATGTGGGAAAAGTAGACACCACTTGGCATTTGGAGAATAGATAAACTTGGAAACCAAAAATACCAGTTTTTGCATGCAAGGAGTGGAGTAAAACCATCTTCTAGATGGTAAATACGGAGAGAAGGAGAAGAGTGGATGGTGTGGCGTGCATGGTTTTGGCGAAGGAAGGGCTAGGTGCTGGGGGTGATGAAATAATAGAACATGGAAAAAGGAGAGTGATGTATTGGGAGAAATAAGTAACTAGTAAGTCGATTCTAATTAACAAAATTAAGAAAAACAAATGGAAAAGTTTTATCGTATGGCAAAGTTAATATGATAATTCTCTGTGTGAGAATTCAAATAAGCTTATGCATTTTAGAAAAAATAAAAATAGTCCATGTAATTTGGATATTGCATGCGCTCGAAGGTTTTTTGGAAACATAAGGCAACAATGTGTTACTGTGTGTTTGGTTGGTTGTGAACTAAAACTGAAATTCATTCTACCTGAAATTTATTGTTGCATGTTGTATTTTCATTGAGATTCATTGTGATGTTGTGGGATTGGTTGGATGTGAACCAAGTCTGAATTTACTCTGGAATGCTGTGTAAAAAAATAATAATACTATGATGTTGTGAAGCTCTGTATATTGAATGAAACAAGGATATGATGTATGCATGTTAGTATTAGTTGCATTTCATGGTAGAACGATTGTTCTGACCCTTGTAAGCATAGGATAATCAGTAAGAGGAGAAATAATTCTGATGTACGCTACAAAAAATAATGCATGCTATATTTTAATGGATTTGATAGCGTTCGGGCTTCAAAGAGTTGTATACATGATGAAAGGAAATTGTAATATATTTGTGAAAATGGGAAATTTTACTTAGGGTTAATTCGAATCTTGAGTCATAAAATAAATGTTGACGAACCTATTATACTCATTAATAGATGGTTATGTGGATTTTCGTTTAAATGCAAAACAATGTCTGTAATTTTTTTATTGTTTTTTGGAAACGTAGCTTGGAAAAAAAAATAAAAAAATCTTTGTGGAATTTTGAGAGAAAAGGTAAATTACAATTTCAAATAAATATATTGTTATTCTCCTTCAAAACATACTATCTTATGAAATGTGAAATTGATATTATTTTTCTTTTTACATAGCTTTGTCGTAGAACAAAGAATGAATAATTTTTTTGTTATCATGTTGTGCATGTATGTGACAAGAAATGAGAGTATTTTATATGGATTATGATATTTTAAAACATAAAGTGGAAATTTCTCAAAAAATCCTTGGTATGTAGGATGTATCTTTCCTTGGCGCAAATCCTTAGCTAAGTGATGATAACTTTGGTTAATATAAAGCTCTTCTATTTTAGATATAAACTCGATACCTAGCATGTTGACGTCTTACATATGCATACATAAAATATCATCTTTCTCCTCATTTTAATCAATTTATATTTTGCCTAGGGTCAATATTTAGTACACCTATTTTTAGCTTACATTGACATTGTTTGGATGTAATATGTTATAGCTTAAACAATTTATGTTTTAAGAAACTCCGTAGTGGATTGAAGAAATGAGCAATTCGATGTGTATAGAAATAGGTCAGAATGTAACATCTAGTTTGAGGTTTGTAATGTGTCTACTATCATGTTCTATACAGAGCTTAGGTTATGGGGTAGACATTGGAAATCATGGAATATTTATTAGAGAAGCCATAACGTAGAAGTAATGGCAAAATTATCCTCTGATTAAGGAACACAATATTTTTTTAAATAATTTTTTTTTTGTAGAAACTAATGCATAGTTATGGAAGAGCCGATGGTCGAAAACGTTAGCATGATTTTTTATAACATCATTACTTTACAACCAGACAGCTAAATGTTTTTAGTGTATAATTATCTTATAATTTTTGGGATGGTGTTATTTATATTATTAAAAAAAGAATGAGTTAGACTTCTTTTAAAAACTTATTTAGATTAAATATTATAGAACCTTTGTCACAACACATACACTGGTGTAGGCAGACGACTTTATATTTTATTTATATAGCATAAATTTTATGGAGTAAAACAAAAATAGAAGATATTTATTTTTATTTACTTAAATCATAGGTAGCACCTATTCCTTTAATTAAGAGAATTGAAAAGAAATCATAAAACATAATAGTAATGTAGACTTAAGACTCTTTACTTTTATTTCAATACTTTCAAATTTTATTTTTCTATTCAGCCTTAGTGACAAATATACATTAAAGAAAGACGAAAATTAGTTATTTTACGTTATCTTGATAAAAATCAAAACCATTAGGGGATGGTGTGTATTTGCAAACCTTTTCTTAGCCAAACTCCTTAGATACTACACACCATAGTTAAGTCTGAGGAAAGGGCATTTAATATTGTGGAATATATAATCTTAAAACGCAACCTAAGGTTGTGGGTAGGACAACCTTGATAAAAAATTAACATTATCGAAAGGACAATATTTTATAGATAAATTTTAATGGTGTTGCGGGTAGGAAATCACCATGGAAAACAAATTTTAATGATGATGTGGATAGGCAATCATAATGGATCGAGGCTCTAACTGTACTTCTAATGGAAAAGGGTCAAAATGGGAGGTAACGAAGGGTTGTATGGGCATCCCTTCTAGGTTATCCTTTCTAGTGATGAGTGGTGAATTGTGCTTGACTAGGTGTTACCGATAATACAATGGTATGGAACATCATGTTGGTTAATCAACATAAGATGCCATGTGGTTACCAGGGTATTTGTAAGACCCTAGATGATGCTCCAAGAAGAATGGTTGATCGTCTAGCTCGAGCATGTATGCGATAAGTATTACATGATACAAAAATAAGATATAAATTATGGAAATGTGTCACACCTCTAGATGTTATGAGCCCTGGAGGAAAAGAAACCCACTATTTGAACTTAGGATCTTGGGAGGAGAGTGAAGTTCAAAATAGACAACTATGTGGTATTTGGAAAATCTCGATCTCATGAGTATTTTTACTGCAGTGGAATGACACTTATGAAGATGAATTTAACATTCTCATACTAGGAAATAATACAAAAATGAATAAAATAAAGAAAAAAATTCTTATATTGAATCCTTTGATATTAGACAACCAAATGGGAATACTTGGGGTGAATGGACAATCAAGTGGGTAGAATTGGGATGTTACACCTCTCACACTGCTAATTTTCTCATAAGAGTGTTGTGAAATATAATCTATAGACAATGATTACTTATGGTGCTTAGGGTATGCATCATATCTATATCTATCTTTCATATCTTTACACTTTTTTATAGAAACTTTGATTGTATGATTTACTTTGATTCATTTCAAGAGAATAATATCAATTTCAACATGGTATCAAAGAAAATATAGAGTAGTGTTGCTTTATCATGCAAAAAATATTCTCCATGCCTCAAAATTTTCATCTGAGTTTTAGGGCAATATGTTTAAAAATTTAGAAGCATTTTATCATAATTAGAAACAAGATTTTACCTTCCATATTTTGTCATCCATAATTCATCCATTTTTTTTGGATTCATCTCTTCATATATTTTATTTCATTGTGCTAGAAGATTCAATTATTTGAATTTAATTTTAATCTAGTTCCTTGTTCTTTTGAATAGATATTACTCTCAAATGGAATCATTGGTGTTAATTTTGAAATTTAAAATTTTAGAATTTTGTGTGTACATGAAGATTTTGTCACTTGTACACCATTCTATAGATATGGTTGTAGTTTTTGAGCATGCTTGATTCCATATATGGGAGGTATTAACCTAAATAGAATGGTGTATGCTAAGGTATAGGAGGAAATATGTTATAATTTTAAACTAGTCATTACACATTTGTTTCTCTTTTGGAAGCAAAATTTAGGATAAATGGTGTCCTATCATAGTTTTAACCCATCTATGTGGTTACTCAATTGGATAGTTGAGTTCTATTTGTTGATTGAGGTAGATAAAATGTCATGTTTGATTATCAAAAACACTATTTTTGGCTTGATCACTTGGATTGAATAACAACCTTCAAAGAGATATTCTTATCATCAATACTACCAATAATGAGTCCTTTTTGGATAGAAAATATTTATTAGGAAACAGAGTGCACGGGTTTGAATTTCCATCACTTATTTTTCCAAGGAGTAGGGAGGAGTCTTGTCCAAAAAGAAAACATACCCTTTTCAACTCAAAAGCAATAGAGGCTTGGTGTTAGCATGTGCACTTTATGTTCACATTAATCCAATTTTATATTATGATTTTTTAATAAAAATGGAAAAATGGATGGCTTTGTTTCTAACAGGGTGGCCTTGGCACTTGGGTGTCACATCAATTTATTTTTCAACTATTAATGTAATTCAACCAATAAAATCAAAGTAGGTGGTAGCAATATAGCAATACAAAAAAGCTGAGGTGGTTAATAAGGTTAGAGGCTTTAATTTTTAAATGTTTAGGGTCCATTAGGGTAAATATTATAGAGGCCATTAATTGTACATAAAAAATATTTTGAATTTTTTTTGTTAAATTACATGATTTTTTGAGCTCTAGTCATTGGTGATATCAGTTTATAAATATCTTATAGTTTTAGGGATTAGATTGTGTAAAATGGACAACAAATCCCTAGTTAATATGTATAATTATAGTATTTTATCAACTCAAATAATCAAACTACTATGAAATAAGAACCTATGGTGTCTTTTGAAGTAGGATAAAATAATTATTCTTGATGATAAATCTCGACACCAAAAGCTAAAAGAGGTCCTACATTTATTTTCCTTGTTAATTAAATTAGAGTTGATTATCCATATCAAAGAAGAGAGCAACCCTAGAAAGGTATGACCAAAGTTGCATGAATATTTTGAAAAGGTTAATGCTACTAAAATAAGTTACTTGGAATTAGACCTTTCTTTGCTTCAACTACCAAATTTTGATAAAGTTGGGGACTATATTGTAAGATTCAAGGATTTGATGCTAGATATTGCATATTTTAGATGTAAAAAGAAATATTATGTAGAATAAATTAAGAATACTATTGCCCATATCTAGCCCTTCTTTTAGATATTTAACCTAATAGTTCATATGATTCCTATGTTCTTAAAATCCCAAAATACTCTTGCACTTGATTAGCTTTTATCTCTTTTTAGTTCACTTTTACATTGCAATGTAGAATTATGATGCTTTAACTCCTCACATACATGATCATGCAAAGGAATTTTAGTCTAAGGATACTAATACCTAGAGGCCCATGGGCAAGGCTAGGTATTCATATAAAACAAATACCACTTGTGGATATTGTAACATGGAGGGACATCCTATGAAGAATTTTTTATTGAAGCTAAAAAATATTGAAGCTAAGTTCTTGAAGCAAGGTGGATATCTTTCAGATGATGAAGGAGATTTGTATGTATGTGCCTAAACTAAAAAGACCCTTTAGAGCATATATTATGAGGGGAAGATAATATTATCACTAATTTATTCTCTTAATGGCCCCTTAATTTAGACTATGAGGAATTAAATTTATAATCTAATGCATAGTCAAGAGCTAACATTGACAATGTATTGGATAGGCCTACGAGCATCTCATTGTGCAATGTATTTAATATTTTGTAATATTTTATTATATAAGCCCAATGGGCCATGATTAACCTTATTATGGCTAAACCTTATTTAATGGTTGTAGTTAACCTAAAGCCCACTTGTTATGTTGTCTTAAGTTAATATTTATGATGTAATTAGATATTTTGATATTGTTACAAATACACCTCACATTCTTTATTTTCTCATAGGAGTGTTGTGCAATATAATATGTAGATGATTATTATTTATGGTGCCTATGGGTGGTCATCATATCAATTTCTTCATTTCATTTAAAAAAAAATGTATAATATTTTGTGGACGATTTGCTTTTGTTCATTTCTGGGATCTATTGTGCATTTCAACAGTAAATAGTACTTTAAAACCAATACCTCTAGTGCACAATTACCTTAGATTACCCATTTAGAACTAAAAACCATAAAATTCCATCCCTTATTCTTTACACTTGCTCACTGAGAAATGCATGCCTTTGTCATATAACATATAAATAGAAATTTATATAGGAATTGGAACTAGTGGCATCTCCTAAAAAATATCTCATCTCTATCATGCTAACACAATGTTGTATGCTCCACATGTTGGCAGTTACATATTTTATATCCTATCCCATGATAATATTTCTGCACTCTTCCAAAACAAAAGCACACCTCTATAATTGTATTGATTTAAATGCACCACCTCTATTTTACAGATAGAAACCTTTGCATTTCACTATGGCATCTTACAAACATGCCACCTACCACTATTTTTTTATATTTAGTTGAAGGTATCAAATGAAATACAAAAAAGAGAATAGTCACATCACATCATGAACACATGAACTTAGTCATATCATAAATTTTCCTTTTCATTATGTCATTTCATTCTATCAAATAGAATACTTGCTAGTGAAATAGAGTGTCAATTTCAACTACATATACCATAGTGGAACAAAGCCTTTAGGCATTCCCAATGTTGACATGCCCATGAAATTCCATTAAATGAATCCATTGTGTATGAAAAACTTATTACCAAGCTTCAAACTAAAAACTAGCATCATGGAAGATAAGTGGACTAACACTATGCCATAACCCATGAATTCACATAGAATGTTCCCATGATATTAAAATGAATACACCCAAAGCATTAATATTTACTTACATGTGCAATCCATGTCATGCCTCACTTTTCTACCATTTTTATCATCACCAAAGGATCAATACGTAAATTATTCCATTTGTTAAATCAAATTTGAAGGAGAATAGGATTATATATTGCATGCAAAAATAGGCATCAAAATGGTAAAATTATAAAATATGTTGAATTAGGACTATCTAAAGTTTGTTAATCCAAAAAATTTAATGATTTATTCATATCTACCATAGTTTACCTTGTACAACCCTCTTATAGAATACAACATATTAAGAAATCCTCTCCCATAAATGTATCATAAAAGGTTTCTACACAATTCAACCAAATTTTTAAGTGGCTTTAAGGTCAATCTCATTCAACAACTATGGTCGATCTATCAAATTTTCAAACACTTTATTCTTAATATTTGTGAACATTATAGATTTCTCTCATTTAATGCTACACTAGTACCAAAACAAAATTTCAACTAGAGAAGTTAGTGGATTGTTTATTAAAAGTTTGTAAAACACAAGTATTGACAAAAAAAAACTCAAAAAAATCAATCCACTAGATTTGACAAAAATTGCTTTGTCAAGGTATCACTCGAATTGTCCATAAAAAATAATTAATCAAATAATTGGGTTAAACATAAAAAGTGGTAAACATGGTAAAAATTATTAGCGAATATGTTTCCTAAACAAATCAACCACTATCACATAGGAGAACCTCTTGATCCAAGTTTCCACTAGGATTTTTTTTTTAAATATAACCTAAAAATTGTTGAAAAATATCATCCTCAAAAACTATGGTAGAAGTTATATCTTCACATAATGAGTGAAGATATTCCATCCTTGCTCTAATACCTTGTATTTTATATTAATTTGTACTATTCACATGAAATATAACATTCATCCCAAGTATTGTTAAGAGAATAGAGAAGTGAAATAGAAATATAAAGAATATGAAATAAGATGGATGGGTTCTTGGAGGTCAGCCTCAAACAACTAGGATAAGCATGTCATAATACACACTGATCAAATGGGTACATTGACCAAGATCAAATTAGGTTTAAGGTTAAATCAAGTTTATTATACCTTTAATCAAGTTTTGGTTAAGGTTAACAAAGTAGATTGATTAATCAATCCACAAGGGATAAATATAGTAATATTGTCCATATGCTTACATCAAAGGTTACCCTTAGTCTTACATCATCATCTATAAAACTTAGAATAGTATTAGATTACTCTTGGTCCAAAATCTTCCTAAGTGGATGAGTTGTACCCTCAAGACCTCGACAAATATTGGAAGACCTAGAAAGGTTTCTAATTCATCCTTTGGAGTAGGTTGGATCCTATGGTTCTAGCTAATCTAACAAAGCCATGTTGTAGACTAAAGTAAGAAATGCCTAAGGTTAGAAGCTAGGACTTAGAGTGTCATTCCCTTAGTTAAACTAAAATTTCTAATAGACCAAATATCATCACATGTAAAATATTAAACTATTAAGTACACACATATAAGCATTCTAGGAATTGAAAAACAACAATCTAGTGAGAAATACAGATAGCAAAATAACTCTTTACAAAATAAATCATTCTTTAAAATTTTATGAAAGCTTTTAAAGATAATGTATTACATACACATTCTATAATAGTATTTGATAGAGTCCAAACAACACATTAACTTTCATTATGGGACATAGAGAATAAAATATTACAAATGTGAATTTGTAAAAGCTAAAGAGCTAACCATTTGAATGAGCTAATTTCAAGTATATACAAATTTACATTTGCATTTGGTTATCTTAGAATCATTGTTTTTGGAGTGGACTATGGGCTTGTCAGGTTTGTGCAACATGTGTGCTTCCCTTTCTAGATCATTTATTGCAACTATTTTGGCACCATGATTTTGATGTGGTTTTCTTTGACTTCATCTGAGAGAGTAGCATTTGAAGTGTATTCATATAATTTGTAGGATCATTTGACATATTTTTTCTCATGGTTATCCCATGACTAGTCTACTTGCATTGGTATATGTGTCAATCAAGAAATATTTTAGCTATTGATATTCTCTAATAGCATATTATTACTAGTAAGAGAATGCTTGGGAACTTTACTATCTTTCAAGATTCCTCTTTTCATAGCTATAATCAATCCATCCTTATACAATGCAAGCATCATAAAATTTATTATCTATCTAGAACTTCTCAACACTTAGCTTAACCTTTTGTTGAATTTCAGGTTTCTTAAGTTATCTTGATGACATCAATACCTTTATAATATGACCATCCTTTTTTCTTAGACACACACTTATGCACGACTCTAGATGTTCAAATATAGATACTTTATCATTAGGCTTTATTTCTTATCAAATATTCATATAGAACTACTTCATATCTATATCAAACTTTTAAGTACCTTATGATGACATCAACATTTGAAACTTCTAGGGCTCTTTGACACTTAGCCAATCTTCTATAAAACATTATACCAGATATTGGATGAGCTTCCAATTTATATTTTCCTTGTGTCAGGATTTTTTGAAGCCTATTCTAACATCAACACATTCAAAAATTTGGTCCTCTTTCCTACGTAGCCATAATTTTGCTACACCTGTAGGCTCTACTACAATGCCATATGCAAAATTATTATCCATACCTAGCAAAAATTATTTCATAATACATTAGATTTTGGATTTTTTCAAGCCTTTACTAACATTAGCCTTTTAAGTTTTTGGTAATGCCTTATACTTAGTCAAAACTCAAATCTAGCCCTAGAACATAAATTAGATTATTTTTCCTTGGTTGAAACATGAGCTTCAACCATGAGGGATTCCAAATACATTTATGCTTATTGATGATATCATTGTCTCAAAAATCTGGTATCTCTCTATATTTAGTAAAATTTAGCATTGTGGTGATACTTTGGGTTAGTTGAGCCTTACCTGTGTTATTTTTGTGTGATGGTTGTTTTACATTCCTGAATGAGTATTTGAAACTATCTTACCTAGAAAAATTGTAAATAATTGATAGAAAAAATTCTCTTCCTCTAAATAGATAGATGTTGGCAAGTTATCTTACTCATATTATTGGTGCCTTATAGGGGGTTTCTACTTGCAAAAGAATGGAACCCATATAGTCTTATCCTATTGGGTAATAGAGTCAAAATGAAACAAAAGGGGCAAAGTGGAATCCAAATTAATTTGTACAAGGGCTTACCAACTATATGCTTCCTATGTTTGAGTTCCCAATAGTTCCACTACATTCTTCATATTCTTCTTCTATGGCTAATCTAGATGTCTTACCTTCTTAAATGGTTACTTGAATTACTGAAGGACGGGGTTATGCATAGTGGCGAATATTCACAAATTGGGTGAATATTAGGATTTTAAAAATTGAAAATTAACGAATATGAGGACCCTCAACATCGTCTCATTCACCTAAAATTTTTAGGACCAATGTTTTATTAGGGTAAATTCACCACAATATATATCCAAACATAGGAATATTTATACTCGTTGGAAAGATCTTTTCGAGCCTGATCTAATGGTGGTGTTTTTATGAAGTTATAAGGTGATTTAATAGGTCAAAATTTGCACCAAATATGACCTTAATTTTTAGGGTTTCAAATACCCCAAATTTTGGTGTGAAGATGATTGATTTGATTTTCTTAGGATTCATCATGATTCATATTTATTTCGATTAGGATTCATCATTTTTTTACAAGTATATTTTGAGTCCAACCCCTTATGCATAACCATGCTCTATATGGAAGAGAGTAATAATTTTCTCTATTTTTAGAGGTTTAAGAAATGCATCAATTTAATTTCCATCATTGAGCTACTAATCTAGTCATTGGATAAGTTTTTTTGCATTGTAAAAGTGGCTATTCGTATCCCAAAATTATAGGAATCCAAGATCCATGACCTTTTGAACTATCAATTTTATCTTATCTATGTTCACTTTGAGGGTGCTAATTATTTCTCCTCCTATGATTAGTTGACTTCTAGATATGGATTGGGTTGAGAAAAATCTTAACTCACTTAGGTATCTCTTTGAGTGTTTTTCTAGGAGGGGGTATTCCCCTCTATTTCATAGCATATGGAGTGTGGCCTCTACATTTTGCACTTTACTCATTAATTACTCTCTTTCTTTGCTAAATTCTCTTTTTGTTTATTGGGTCAATTTTGCAATGTATGTCATTCTTTTGACCAAAGGGAAATCTTTCTTTATAACATCATTAATTTTGACCCAATACTAAACTCTAAACTATTTTACAAAATCTTTGAATATGACCAAACTCTGAGGCTTTTCCCTTTCCTTTTCTAGCTCTTATTGTACTATGACCAAAATTTCTTCCTAGCTCTAGAGTTTGGACCTCAATTCTTGCAATTCTTTCTCCTATTTTTGAATATTAGTGCTCTCTTATTGCAACTACTCTTCTAAGTTCTATATAATTTTATCCTTCTATTGTAGTTTCTAAACTCTAAACTATTTTACAAAATCTTTGAATATGACCTAACTCTGAGGCTTTTCCCTTTTATTTTCTAGCTCATATTAGACTATGACCAAAATTTCTTCCTAGCTCTAGAGTTTGGACCTCAATTCTTGCAATTATTTCTCCTCTTTTTGAATATTAGTGCTCTCTTATTGCAACTACTCTTCTAAGTTCTATATAATTTTATCCTTCTATTGTAGTTTCTCTTTAGTGGGATATTTATCTAGCAAGCATTTCAAGTCCTAAATATCATTTTTTAGACCATATTTTTCTATTTTTTCTTTATTATATTCTGCTTCATGCCTTCAAGCTTCTTATTTGTAATCATAGGATTTACATTTGGATGATTTCTCTAAAGGATAAACCTATCTACTTCAGTATGAAGTACCCTAAGTGTATCTATTTTAAATTTTTTGTAAAATTCATGCCTTTGAATCTTGATATGATAATCCTCTACTACCATTTCTACTATCGACTTCCTTACTTTAGGGTGTGCAACCTATAGACATGGAAAATTAACCCACCTGAGTGAGTCATTTTACCTAGATAATTAGATAGACCCTCCAACTTGTCCAAGTGCAAGTTTGGTATTCTATACTCCTCTTTTTTCCTAGTTTTTCTAAAATCGTGGTTGGTCCTTATGGGGCATAATTTTTGTAAGTTATGGTATTCTATTAGAAATCCTATTTTTTGGGCCAACATCGTTTAGTTCGGTCCTCCCTTAAGGTTATCCTATGTATTTGTGTCTTGAAACCCCTATAAGTAGAGATTTTTAGGCCTCATTTTCCCTTGGCAAGTTAAAATCAAGGAAGCTAAGTTTTCAAAGATTCCAAGTAATAACAAGCATTCTACCTAGAAAGTAAATTGCAAGCTATTTGGCAAGTTTCTTCTAATATTATTTTACTACATTGTTGATTTGTTGTATTTGGTGGAAAAGTGTTGGATACTTGAGGAGGATTCAACCATCTTGTGGAGGTCTTCATCCTCTTGTATTCTAATTTTGCTATCACCTGGTTGTTTCATGCATTTCATAATTCTTAGATTATTAATTTGTAATATTATTGTGCTTCATTTTGCATTGTTTTATTCTGTCCTTCGTGTTTTGTGAAATCATGCCCTATAATTACATGATACAATTTTTTCAAAGCTAAAATCATAATCACTTGTATAAGGCATTATTTCAACTGCATTAATTTTGGGTAAAATATTCATTTACAAAACCTCAAATCTTAGTTTACATGTTGCATTTAGGATTTAACACTATTTTGTTTCAATGCATATTTTTGATCTATTTTCAAATAAGGTCAACGTTCATTCATGATTTCTAAAGGTCAACTAAAAGGACCTATGGGGCTTGACTACTATACTCATAATATCTACTATACAATTGCCTAAGCAGAACCCCTAGCACTGATCATATTTTCTAAGATTTCAAAAAAACTATTTACAGATTAAAGTTGTGGGATATTTTTGGACACAAGATCAAAGACCAAAATAAATAAGTGTCCTTGGTAAATATTTAGGTTATTTACTATTTTGATATTTTTTATTTTTGTTTTAAACATAAACACAGAAATAAAAGAAAATTACTTCGATTTTTTTCTAGGCATTTAAAAAAATAAGAGCATATAGTGTGCATCTAGGATTTAGTTTTGTTTTTGCACTTCACTTGTGCCCTTGATCAAGAGACAAAGAATTTTATTTCTTGCAATATAGGGTTATAAATAATTGAATACAAGAATCAATATATGGCTAGTCATTATTATCTTACATCTTGTGTGTTTTGCATTGTTATTTTATTTACATAGTTTAGTTTATAGAGGCCAAAAATAGATGATTTGCTTAAATTGCACACATTAAATATTTCCACCTTGGACTTGGAACAGGTCCTAAAACCGTTCTTGGTGAACCCATCCTTTTTTGTATCCCCAAGTGTAGAGAATATAACACACCCCCATAGTTCACCTCAACTCCTATGGAATGCAACTGAGAATCATACACGGTAAGGCAGTTTTTCCCCTCTACATCTTATATGAACTCAATGTGAAGACATGTCTTAGTTTCCAAGATATGAAGCCTCTTCATTTGCTCTTTTGAAAACTTAAATAATACCACTAATTCTATTTGTTTAAATAATAAAACATTTGTTTACATCTTAAAGTCTTCTTATGTGCCTTTCCTTAGTTTTGTCCTCTATCCTCTTATTTCTTCTAATGGATCCATTCCTTAGGATTCAATTAAGTCATCTAGAATTTAATCAATTTTCTTAAGAAGGTGATTAAATTGAAAAGGAGAATCCTAATATTAATGCAAAAGAGAAAGAACATGTTTAAATTGATACTAACTATGATTCCTTTGAGGGTCCTAATGGTGGTTTCACTTTGATATCAATTTATCATTTATGGGGTTTCATAAAACACCACAGATAGAATTTATCTAGAGTTATGGATCAGGACTTTGAACTCAAAAGAGGTGAGGTACCTCCTATTTATATTGTCTCTCCTACGAATGCTCACAAAACCCCTTTTTTGAATCTTTACATCGTGGCAATCATTTTCAAAATCAAACTTATACTACTACTATAATCACCAATGTTGGAAGGGTTTTACAAGTCCCGCAAACTAGTACTACATGTCAAGATCATGTTAAATGTACTCCTTATTTATATAATCTCAACATTCATGCTTATATATCACTAAATTTTAGTTATCCTTTGCATCAAGATACCACATATCATAACCCATACCATAATAGTGTCAATATCTCCATCATGAGCCATGTTCCTTTTCAACAACCTAACCATACCCCTCCCATAGGGAATCTAAGGGTATTGCACATAAACAATCCTGAAGTGCAGAGTTTAATAAATGTGGTGACAAAATTAGTTTCAAGAGTGGACATGATTCAGCCATCTAGTTTCACCTACAATTATAGATAAATGTGCAACCAACTTTTAGACCCTATCATTACCTCTAGGCCCTACCCTAAGTATTTTCTAATGTTGGTTTTACCTATTGATAAGGGAGTGGAATATCCAATTGAACATCTAAGAATGTTTAGTACTACATGTCATGCTATCATATATGATGACATGTTATTGCTAAATATATTCCCTAAGAACCTTGGTGGTATGACATTAGAGTGGTATTATCAACTACCCAATTATTCTTTGAGCAACTTTGAAGAGATAGCTGAAATGTTTGTTCAGCAATTTGGTGGTTACATTGAAAAGAATGTGACTATGAAATATGTTTACATGTTGAAACAAGTTAAAGATAAAAGTTATTCAAAAATAGTGTCTTTGTGGAGGGGTTTAGTTGGATGAGTAAGATATGTTGTGCCTCCTCAAGACATGCTTGAGATATTTATTGGAAACTTACAAGAACAAATATCTTATGAATTGGAAACTACAACTATCACATATTTTGACCAAGCTATAGATATAGAAAGAAGGGTAGAGCAAATCCTTATTAGAAGAGTTCAAATTAAGATAAAGGAATATAGTACCACCAAAGTGTAGTACAAGAACAAACATGTAGTTGGTGATGGGGTAATGCATAGTAGACCTTTTAATAGTGTTGTTAAAACCCTATAAAATATGGTGCTTTACCATCGTTAAAATATCACACCAAGAAATTTCAAAAGACTCAACATGCCTATGAATGTGGTCCTACAATAGCTTCTAAAAGCTAAAATTATTGAGTTACCCCCATAAGGCAACTGGATACTATGAATAATTGGTATAAGCCCGATCGACATTGTGAGTATCATAGAGTGGAGGGGCATTGGACAAAATCTTGTAAGAGGTTGAAACATGTGGTCCAAGATATAATTTATGAAGGACAACTTGTCATATAAGGTTCTCAACCCAATCCTCCAATAAAAAATCAACCTCCTACTCAATAAGCACCAAACAACTAATCAAGACATGGGGATATTTCAAGTATCATACAAGAATGTGAAACCCCCCTATAATATATGGTTGGTATGATAGTAGAAACTACAAGGCAATAAGCACATAATCAACTGCCTAAACATTCTCAATAGGAGATGAGTTCTTCATCCAACCCACCTTAGTTTTGAAGAACACCCTAAAAAGTAGCACAATATTAGAAACCCCAGATTTACTGTTAAAACATCAACCTAAAGTCTCCTTCGAAATTCAATAACAACTAGCTTGTACCTCAACCAAGATCTCTCTCTTAGAACTTTTACAAACTTCTCCTATGCATAGGGAAAGCCTTGTTGAATCTTGTCAGACAACAATCTATTCCTTAAGATATTTCACCTGGTGTTATAGCTAATGTTGTATGTTCTCTTGGGATAGATCATATCATAATTTTGAATTATAATATGTGTTCCTTAGATTTACAAGGGAATTCTTCCCTCTATATTACTACATTTATTAGGAAAACTTGTATCAAATAAATTTTTATTTATAATGGTTCTTACCTCAATTTATGAACTTATTTATTTATTTTTTATTTTGGATTAAAATAGGAAAACATAACTAAAGTTGATATCATCGTAAAAGCTTTCAACAATGAGTCCCAAGAACCTTGCAACGTTATATTGCTCCCCTTAGTGTTGGAGCTAAGATATTAGAAACCTTGTTTTATGTGGTGTATTATCTTGTATATTTTAATATTTTTTTTGGTTTCTTGTAATGAGGGTGGTCTCATATAATTTTCATCAATATTTGAAGTTTGAATCTAAGAATCAACTTGTCACCATTCTAGGAAACTCTCATCCATTCAAATATTATTCAATAGTTGATAAAGCTCAATCTGATCTCAAATGTCCTTTAGTTTTCTCATCTCACATAACCAAGTAACTTGAAAATTTAAGGGTGAGTGAGGAACCTATCATCAATGTTTCATCATGAGATCAAGCTAATCATATTTTTTTAGAGCCTCTTTTGG
Organism: Wollemia nobilis; assembly: GCA_028583015.1. NCBI lineage: Eukaryota > Viridiplantae > Streptophyta > Pinopsida > Araucariales > Araucariaceae > Wollemia > Wollemia nobilis. Next base: position 3,230,283 of record JAQPPZ010017179.1, on the reverse strand, counting down.
ATCTTACAAAGCTACCACATTCACAAAGAACTTTGGGTCTACCTCATAAGAAGGGTGAAATAGTACATGTTGGCACGTGTACCTTTAGCTTCATTGGTAAAAAATTTAAAGAAAATATCCATGCTAGAAACCCTCTTATAGAATGTTATTTTACCCATTGTTACATGTACAATGAACCCACTTCCCAAGAAAATCCTATCTAGCATAGAATATGCTGATAAATATTTGGGTTCATGATAGAAACGTATTCAAGAGCCTTTGGATGTGGATATTGTCAGGAGGGAAACTTGAAGGGATTTATTATTGATAAAACTGTGTTACATATATAGGCAGAAGGCCTATATGATAAACTGACAAATATCAGTATAAACTGACAAGTGTCAAAACAGAGGCATAATGCACTTTAACTCTAACATTCCCCCTTAAAGTGCACTATCCTAACTAAAGAAGAAACAAAACAAGTCAACATTAGGTAACATTCCCCCTTAATGTTGACTTCTCTAAAAGTAACTTATCATCCTCCTTTATTGTTGATTTGGTCTTAGGCTCTTGCTCTTTGTGCTTGGCTCTCCAACTGTGAATAATGCTAGATTCATTGTGTATACATCTCAGTCTGTTGCCTCAGGGTCAGCCACTTCCACGGGTCTGTTGCCATTGGGTCAACCGTCTAAGTGCCTCAGGGTCATCATGGGTGCCTCAGTGGTCACCACTTCGGGTCTCGTTGCCTCTACTGGGTAATCCTCAGAGGATGTTGCCTCTTGTAGGTCACTGACTAGATTCACCATGAGTATGAAATCCCTCCTCATGGTGAACTCAATCTAGAAGGTGTCAGTATCTACCGAAAATGCACCTAATGAAAGGAAAAACGAGCCATAATCATAAAACTCAATCTAGAAGGTGTCGGTCTCTGTTGAAGGGATTTATTATTGATAAAACTGTGTTACATATATAGGCAGAAGGCCTATATGATAAACTGACAAATGTTAGTATAAACTGACAAGTGTCAAAACAGAGGCATAGTGCATTTTAACTCTAATAGATATTTGGCCTAGGAGATGTCGTGTAGGCTACATCCCTAATAAAAACCAACATTTTTGCTACAATAATGATGATCGTATTGTTACTTATGTTTAATATTTATATCATCAAATCTTAGATTCGAGTGATGACGATGAGGGACATCTTTCTTTCTCAAATATTTTGTTTTGCAATATAGTAACCACTATGCATATTGAGTCTCATATGACTCCAAAGAAGAATACTAAAATGAATACCCATTGTGACATAGCTCATTAGGATATTTTCTAGAATAACTTCTCCTTTGATGGGTCTATCCCTTGTATTGCATATTTCGAGTCTTCTTGTTGTCAAGGGTACCCTATTTATCTATCTTACAGAGATCTTTCAAAGTTGGGAATTGCTCTCCTTTTCATCAAAAACAATGGCACAATCATAGTTTGCATTGATTTTTATATGACATATCTTGAATAAAGTTCTATGGTGGATCCCCTTCATGATATGAATCATGAAGATACCCTCCATCATAGTTCTTTCTTTGATGGGTCAAATGCTTTCACTATCATCATGTTTGTTAAAATATGTAGCATGCTCAGAATTTATGTTGACTTTAAAAACCAATGAGTGTCATTTAATATTCTAAAAAATAAAACAACAAAACAATATATTATGCATCACATCACATCTTCATCTATTTAAGTTTACATATTGCATCTATACTTGCTTGTTCATACTGCATGACTTTATATCATACTTTTACATGTTTTGCTTGATATTTTGTTAATTACAATTTGCTTATCATACTTACTGCATTATTTCTTGCTCATATGTGCATGCCTGCTTGATCATATAGACTTTGGGTATCCATGAAAATAGCAGTTGATGAAACCTAGTTAGGTCATAGCTCACATTCATTACACTAACACTAGGGCTCTGATGCCTAGCGAATCCTCAAAAATAGGTCTCATTTCCATGCATTTCCATCATTCCATATGCTCATACCATTATGTATTCCTTGACCTTAAAAGTTTTAATGATCATAAATTTATCTTCCCCAAGCCAAGGAATATAGTTATTCTTCTATGTATACTTTTCCTTTGCATGTTTTATTTCTCTTTTTGTCAAGTTATTTTATCTACGAATCTTACCTTTTGTTCACACTTTCCCCTTTATCAAATTTTTAATTATTAAAGAATCTTGATGGGATAGGATAGATAAAAAAATTGGAGGTCTAAGGAGAAGGTCCCATTGCAATATTGTAGACCTATAGATTGTAGAAGAAAGAAAAATGCTAGAGGATCCTTATTATAGATTGAATAATAAGAGACTCTAGAGAAGATTCTAGGATAATATTGGAATTTGGTGATCTCCATTAAAGGTTGAAGACTACAAATTACAGATTGAAGGAAGAGAAGAAAATAAATCAAGAAGCTAAAGAGATCCACAAGAGTTCCCATTGAATAACTTCTAGTTTTGTAATATTGATATAGAGAAGTACTAGCAAAAGTTCTATTCTAGATTTCAAAACGAGTAGATTTTGGAGATCAAAGAGGGAGATCTCATTGCAAGATTTCATAGTTTAATATTGAAGGAAATGTCTCATTGAGAATTCTAGAGAAGCTACAAATTTTAAATACCCTAGAGAAGATATCTCAAGGAAGGAGAAGACTAATAAAACCACATTACATAATTTTAAGAAGACCATTGAAGGATTTTCTAGAGACCTCATTAGAGAAATTTACAATCAATAAGGAGTTCCTGATATATTAAGTTTTGAGATAATTCTTGCCATATGAAAAAAAGCCAAAAAGGAGAAGAATTTGACAAGGAGTTTGCCAAATTTTGAAGGATAATAGTAAAGAACTCAAGATAGTCAAAATATTGAGAAGAAGGCCAAATTCAAAATTTGACAAGGAGGTTGAAGGAGAAAGTAGTTAGAAAAACCACCAAACATGAGATATTTGGGGATTGACATTGAAGGCTTGAATATTTGCCCTTTTATTAATGGTATATTATTTAGTTATTGTAAAATTTTATTACCTAGTTTTCTTGCATATTATAGTGCCATTATCATATAGTTATCATAGCTTCCTTATTTTACATCTTGTAATTGCATTTGCTTAATATACATCCTAAAAAGTTAACACTAGGAACTTCTCTGTATAAATAGACTTTGATAATATACTAATAAATTATTTTCTAATGTACATATCTAGATTTCAATTTTGAAATCACCGACTTTTACATTATTTTTTGAAAAAAAAATTGAAAAACTTATATTAAAAAAAGATCATTTGCAAGTTGGGATGAGACTCCTCATAGTCTTAGCCAACGAGAACACTTGTTTATAATAGTAAAATAAGATCTACAATGGATCCAAATATCCTAAATAATATTTCTATAATGGCTATCCAAATTAGTATTAAGTGGATTTTCTCACCAACCTACCTAATCCTCTCATCCTCAATAGTTATGCCACTTGTTAGAATATTATAATGTTTATAATGTGCACTATACCTCTTTTATGCATGTTTTATCTTATGCATGATACTTGGAGTGCAGATTATGACACTTGTCAAATCTCACATAGGCTTGATGCCTATATATTGTAACTCATTTTCATCAATACATGTGACTTTTGTTGGTCCCAACATTTAGTATCAGAGAGGTGAGATCCACCTGTGGGGACTCTTAGGGTTTGTGGATTTTGTTTTGGCATTGATTTTTTTCTTCCCCATTATCCTCTTCACTTGCTAAGTAGATCCTGTGAATGAGAAAAGGAAGAAAAAATACTGCCATTTGAAAGCTTTGTCATTAGTTTGGATCTATTTAGTCTATTTTTTCTATGTGGTTGTTATTGTTTGATGTCCCCTCCCTCATGACTGCAAAACAATGATCTATGTGAGTTATCCACAAATATGACTGTGAGTGTTCTGGTTGTGAGTTATCCATGAGCTACCTTATTGAAACCACCCCGTGAATAGTGCAAACATTGTTTTTTTCCAAGCCTTATAGATCTGATATATTGTAGAGCTATGTTCAGATCCATTTTTTTTGGTATCCATTGAAAAAGATCTAAGATCCATAAAATTTGGTGCTAGTTTCAACCCTAAAAATAAATCCTAAACCTTGCATTTGACTAAAAATTGTGATTGCTTCAAAAAAAAAAATTAGCTGGCAATAAGCTTTGATGAGCACATCAAAAACCATGGGGCCTGAATGGTATTCTAGCCACTTCAACAATGCTATGAGCGACTTACATACTTTCACTTTGTATAGTATTTTGATAATTTTGTGGTAAATGACATCATCGTGATAGAAATTTTAATGTTTGGAGGCCCAGCAGAAGAAAAGGAGGGTCTATATCATGTCTATTTGATGGGTGAGGACTTTTCAAGTGCATTTTGCCATAATAAGTTGAGGCCCAAGTCAGCATTTTAGGCTTTCTTCCCATATGAGGCTATTCCACATGATTCATAGGTGGTTTTTGCTATTTTTGGTGTACTTTCCATCATCATTGTATCCCGAGCTCAAATCCAACTGGTTTGGCGGTAATGATCAATTGGTTTGTTGAGGGTGCAGATCCTAATGACATTGAGGAGTCTATGGATCAGGCCTTATTTGGTTCTAATTTGATGAAGTTAAACTAGGATATCTCATCTGATGCACACCCCTTGAAGAATTTTTTTTTTTTTTTGTTGATCTGTGCTAAATGAGTGTGCATTATTTCAGTGTTTTTCCTAGAGATTGATGAAATTTTTTTTTTTATGATTTCACTCGGAGCCTATTTTCCAAAAGACCATATGGCTTTTTTTCTCCATAGAGTGGCCCCATATCATAAGCACCACAATGGTCCATTGTGTAGATGTGTTGAGACCTGCGTGCCTCCATCCCTGCATGTGAACCCCTACATAATTACTTTGAAAGTTTTAAAATAATGTCTGATGATTTCATTTGTTATCCACCTCCCAGGGACTCAATCTGCGACCCATAAATCTCATTTGAAATAATTTTTTAATCCAATTTTTTGGTGTTAAAAAATTTCTTGTAGGCATTCTCCTAACGCAACAATATGGATCTTATTATATTATGAATATTTTTTTGTTAAGGAGCTCACAGTTTAGAGAGTGCATCTTCAACTCGTATATGAGCTTGAAGATGTTGAATATTTCAATGGTTTGCCTGTGTTGGACGTCGATGACACATCCAAAAACCCTAGGGATGGCCCTCCATTATGTGAGGCTTTGTACCTTCATCCACGTGTGATGGTCTAAAATGTTCACGATAACCAACGGGTGCAGTTTGAATGTGAGCACGCTACTGGAATACATGATGTGACTCTAGAGAGATTCAAACCCTTCCACAAGAAGGCAAAGTCCTAGTACCATATTTGGCCACCCGTAAGTGGTCAAGAAGGACCATTGCACCACCACGAGTGGTGCAGTTGGAAGCACCCACATGGCAAGGCCCACACGCCAGGTGTCAGCGCTCTTTAAAGATTCATACCCACTGTAAAACTCCCATGTGGAATTCTAAATTTTAAATATTTTCCAACCCCGCTGAAAAAAGGTCAAAGATTTTTTCCCACAGAAAATTTGAAGATTCAAAATTTCCCATCAAAATATGCCTGCCAGAATTTCAAATTGTAATCAAAATATGCCTGCCAGAATTTCAAATTGTAAGATTTCCCTTCAAAAGATGCCCGCCAGAATTTCAACCCCATTGAAAAAAGGTCAGATTTTTTCCCATAGGAAATTTGAAGATTCAAAATTTCCCATCAAAATATGCCCACCATAATTTCAAATTGTAAGAATTCCCATCAAAAGATGCCTGTCAGAATTTAAAATTGTAAGAATTAATTTAAAATTGTAAGAATTTTCAAATTGTAGAGGGCAATTTGTCCCGTATTTTTACCTCCAAGAGTCCTCTTATTTTTCCAAATATTAAGGGCTCAATTTTTATTGACCACAGTCTTTATATAATTATTCGAAAGGTTTGTGCATGGTGGATCCATTGGTGCAATCATTTTCCAATTTTGAAACCATTTGCTAGGCTAAATTTTGGTTTGAAGTTGACATTGTTAAACATAGTTCATTTTTGGTTGTATCTAACACTCTTGGGTGGAACATTTGGAAAATTCAAGGGGAGCTCATTGTAAAGTCTTTGGGGGATTATTAGGCCAAGTTATTCATTGTATTTGAAAAAATTTGAGGCATTGCAATTGTATCACACATCAAGGCACATTTGGGGTTATCTTTTAGTCATCTTTTATAAATACAATTATCAACACAAGGGGTGATTTAGGGCCCCTTGCATCTTTCTTGTGGAGTTCTATATTGTGGCACTGTCTTAGCCACATTATCTTTCTTGCCTTTCACTTATTATTGCTTTACCCCCACATGTCTTTGGGGTTTCGTGACCAAAGTTGCACTTAAGCATTTATTTCTTGGCACATAAATTGTCAACATCACTTTTCAAAGAAATAAAGCAAGCACAATATTGTAATAAGCAAATATTTCACCTCACTTCTTACTCTCTTGGTTTGTAATAGGGCACTTGTAATCAAGTTATCCCTCACACTATTGTAACCACTTGATGATTCAGAGTGGAAAAACTAGGTGAACCCTCTGGATTTTAAGTGGTGTACCCTAGATTTTTTTTAGGGCTCTTATTTGGCATTTATTTTTATTATTTCCTCCTTTTTTGAGATCCCTCTTCTATCAATCCTTTTCTAAATCATGGCTACAACAAATCTACTAAGTGGTATCTCATAAACTCTTGAAGGAGCTCACTCTTTTACAAATTGGAAATATGAAATGGAATCAATCTTAATGATGAATAACATGTGGAATTTTTTAAGAGATAAGAAACAATATGAAGACCCACTCACTGCACCTAAAGATCCTATAGCAAAAGCACTATTTGAAACGAATTCCAATATAGATTTAAGTCTCATCAAGCTAGCCATAGGAATTTAATGTAGAGAAACTATAAGGGCTGCAATAACACCTAAAGAAGCATGGGATGCTCTAATAATATTGTTTAATATGCGTAGTCAAGACAATATTTTCTCTATGAAACAAAAATTGCACAATATTTGTATTAAAGGTTCACTTCTCAATTACTTTATGGAAGTGAAGTCTACTAGGAATGATTTCTTAGCTTCTGCATAACTCTTGATAATAATGAGTTGATTCCTAAAGTTACATGGCCTTCCTTCTAAATTTCATTCCTATGTTACCATGTTAGATCTAAGAAGTAAAATTATGAATTCATAACTTGATGACATTATAATTTTACTTAAGAGACATGAGCAAGACCTAATAAAATATGAAGAGATCAATTCCACATCAACAAATTTTGCCACCAAGGCATCCTTACAACCTAGAAACAACAAGGGTCCACATCAAAAGCATCATAATAACAAAGGTAGAAATAATCAACAATACCATCAGCAACAACATCAACAATACCCTCAGCAAAAAAATCAGCAACCACGTCAACAATAGCCACAATAGTATAATCAATAGCCATATCAGCATTCAATGTGGCAAACAAGACCTCCCCAAGGAGGTCATCCTAATAGAGAGCATCAAAATTTTAGGCCTCAACACACCAACAATAAAAAAAGGTGTGATTATTATGGTAAATGGAAGCATAATGCCAATAATTGTTATCAAATACAAAGAGATCAAAGGGGTCCACAAGAAAATAATCTCAACACATTGTATGCATCAAATAAAATTAATTTTGAAGATAAATATTATTGGTATATAGATTCTAGAGCAGCTAAGCACATGACAAAAAGGTCAGATTGGTTGAACAAGGTTCAACCTATATAAAGTCAATTCATTACTTTTGGAGATGAGAGTGCTCTCCCATTGATGGTGTTGGAGAGACACCACTTGTCTTGCATGATGGGACTAATGTTCCTACTATAGATGTCTTGTATGTACCTAGTATTAAGAGGAGTCTCCTTTCTATTGGGAAACTTATAAATAAGGGTTATATTGTCTATTTTTAAAAATACAAGTGCTACATTCAGGAACCAAATGACACTTTCAAATCCATGGGAGTCAAAAATGTGTTGAGCAAGTTGCAGCAAAAGTATTGTCATTGTTGTCAACACAGTCAGACAGATCAGTTGATGAAGTGTACAGGCAGTCAGACAGATCAGTTGATGAAGTATACAGGAGTTAAGAGGTTCTTCAGAGTATGTACAGTGATTATCCAAAAAATTTGAAGTGACCCATATGCTAAAAATGCTAAAAATCAAAAGAAAATCACAAGGAAGAAAACTGTCGCGATATCGCGACATGTTGAGAAGAAAGAAAACTATCACGATATCGCGACATGTTGGAAGAAAGAAAACTATCGCGATATCGCGACATGTTGAGAAGAAAGAAAATTGTCATGATTTCATGACATGTTCGAAGAGAAAGCACAAGCAAGCAAAACTATCACGATTTCATGACATGTTCGAAGAGAAAGCGCAAGCAAGCAAAATTGTCATGATTTCATGACATATTGCAAGAGAGATAGTACGGAAGAAAAAGTGTCACGATTTCATGACATGTTGGAAGAGAAAAAGACAAGTAGAAAAAGTGTCATGATTTCGTGACATATTGCAAGAGAGATTGTACGAAAGAAAAAGTGTCACGATTTCGTGACATGTTGGAAGAGAAAGAGGAGAGAGAAAAGTGTCATGATTTCGATGACATGTTTATTTTGGAAAGCAAAGAGAAATAGTAGAGAGAAAAAAGTGTCACGATTTCGTGACATGTTTCATTTTCGCGGCCAAAGCAAAGAGAAAGAGGAGAGAGAAAAAGGTGTCACGATTTCGATGACATGTTGCATTTTCGGTCCAAAGCGAAGAGAAAAGCAAGGAGAGAAAAAGTGTCACGATATTCGTGACATGTAGCATTTTGGTCCAAAGCGAAGATGAAGGAGAAAAGGAAAAGTGTCACGATTTCGTGACATGTCGCATTTTTGCGACTTGAAAAGAGAGAGAAAGGAAAAGTGTCACGATTTTGTGACATGTCACATTTTCATGACTTGAAAAGAGTAGGAAGGCCGAGAAGAAAAAGTGTCGCGATATCGTGACATGTCACGTTTTCGTGACCCGAAGGCAAGAGAAAGAGCAAAGGAGAAAAAGTGTCGTGATATCGCGACATGTCACATTTTTGTGACTAACGGAGGAGAGAGAAAGGAAGAAGGCAAAAGTGTCACGATATCGTGACAAAAGTAAAGAGAAAGAGTATGGAGGTGAAAGTGTCATGATATCGCGACATGTTGTTTTGCGGGTACATGCCAAGAAAAGTAGCAAGGAGGCAAAAGTGTCGCGATATCGTGACATGTGTTTTCACGGGTACAAGCCGAGAAGAGGACAAAGAGGTAGAAGTGTCACGATTTCGTGACAGGTCACTTCGGCGTGAGCTAAGAAGAGAAACCAGCCAAAAGAAGATATGTGATAGTTAACTAAAGTCGGTATGACAGTTACAGGTGCAGTAAGAAGTCGATACGATAGTTATAGGTGCAGTTACAGGAGAAGTCGATACGACAGTTATAGGTGCAGTTACAGAGAAAAGGTTATAAAAGGAGATCTGCATGGAGAATTACATTGCTAAAAAAGGTTGAAGAGTGCGTGCCGTAAGAGAGCGTTAAGGAGAGCCGAGAGAGCAATAGACCAGACAGGGTCTTGTATAAGCGAAGGCATTTTTATGTCAATCTTATAGTTTCAAAATTGTAGTCTGAGTTGGTGCTTGGAATCAGGGGTTGGTGCTCCTTTCTGTTGGTGCAGATAAATCAGGGGTTGGTGCTCCTTTCTGTTGGTGCAGATAAACCAGGGGTTGGTGCTCCTTCTAGTGGGTGCTGGTAAATTGTTTGTAAAATTGTTATTTTGCAAAGACTGGATTTGGACGGGAGTCCAAGCAGTCATTTTTGAGGAGTAGCCAAATTGGTGAACCTCGTTACATCGTGTGTTGTGGAATGCTCTCTTGTTATACTTGCTTTATCTCGAGTTTAAGTTTTCATTGTTTCGGCATTAAGAGTTGTAGATTTGAATTTAAATAGCTACACTGATTCACCCCCCCTCTCAGTGTCATTGTGAAACTATCAATTGGTATCAGAGCCAAGTTCCTGAACAAGCTTAATCGGCTAAGGTGATCTTGGAAGTGAGACAATGGCAGGTGGTGAAGGATTCTCATCAAACAAAGCACCATTATTTGATGGAACTAATTACGCATTTTGGAGACTCAGGATGCAGACATATCTATGCGCCTTGGGATACGACATTTGGGAGTCAGTAGATAGTGGATACGCAATATCCATCACTCCTCCAACCGATGTTGTCGGTAAGAAATTGTTTGAGAATAACTCTAAAGCAAAAAATGCTATCATGTGCGGTTTAGTGGACAATGAACTGATAAAGATTATGAGTTGTAAAATGGCAAAAGACATGTGGGATAAACTAAGGAGCATTCATGAAGGAGACGACAAGATCAAGGAGGCCAAGTTACAAATGCATCGAGCCCAGTTCGAAGCATTAAAAATGAATGATGATGAGAACATAGAGGCATACATGCTGAGAGTTAATGGAATCGTTAATGCGATTAGAGGACTCGACGAGGAAATGGAAGATGCTATCATAGTGAAAAAGGTACTAAGATCTCTTCCCCAAAGATTTGATTCTAAAGTTTCAGCAATAGAAGAAGCTAAAGATCTAAATATTTTTAGTATGGATGAGATGCATGGTTCTCGACTGCATATGAGATGAGAATAGGAAAAACTAAACCCATAGACAGAGAAGCTACTTTTAAAGCACATAAAAATATAAAAGCAAAACAAGAATCCGAGGAAGAAGAGACATCAGATGAAATGGAAGCAAACTTTGTTCGGAAACTAATAAGGGGAAAAGGAAAATATAGAGGAAAGCTACCATTTAAGTGTTTCAACTATGGAGGCATTGGGCACTTTGCAGCTAAATGTCCACTCAATGAGAAAAACAAAAGTGATGAAGGTTCACACCAAGAAAGAAGTGACTGGAAGAAGAAATCAAATTTTAGAAAAGGCAACTTCAAGAAGAAAAGTTTCATATCCAAGAATGTCAGTCCTTCAGAAGACAGCTCCGGTGAAGATTCTGAAGAAGAAATCGGTGAAGCTCTTTTCATGGCATTCGAAGAAGAAAAAATAGAAGAAAAACTTGAGGTTGAGGCTGAAGTAGATCTGGAAGGTGAGCTGATCGCTGCACTTAAAGAGCTGAGTATAGAAAGGAAAAAGAATAAGAAAGTTTCAAGAAAATTTGAGGATGCCAATGAAATCATAACCAGCTTGAAAGTACAGATAGACGAATCTAAGAAAATATCTGAAGATATAGAAGTACAATTAACTATGAAAATAGATGAGTGCAGCAAGTTAGAAGAAGAGATTGTTGGATTAAAGATGCAGCTAGAAGAGATGAATCGAAAAGTGAGATGTTATCACAAAATTGAAGAAAGTTCTGTAAAGTTGGACAAGATTATAAATAGCCAAAGGACTACAGGCATTAAATTTGGTTTGGGCTTCATTGAAGGAGAATCATCAAATGGATCAAAGGCCATAACTCGTAGATCCCATAAAGAATGAAGATAAGATCAGGATTGATCAAGAAAAAATGAATCATGCTAAAGAAAGCAATAATACCAGGCACGAGAGGAGTATTGACAATGATGAATTCACCAATGTCACTCATCAAAGGAGAAGAAGATTTGTGGCTCCTACTACAAAATGGCAAAAACCATCACCCAGGTTCACTCATTTCTTTTTTGGTTATTGTTTTAAATGCAATGGTTATGGACATAAGATTGCAGATTGCAAGTATAATGTAGGTCAAAGGAATTTTGTCAGTAGAAATGTTTTTTCACCATTGATGGATTATGCAGTAGAATGTTATAACTGTCATAATTTTGGACATATTGCAAGAAATTGTCGAAGTACATTTGCAGCAAATAAACATCAGGGAAGACAATTTCAATCAAATGGTTTGAGACAAAATAGAAGATTTCTCGAAAAACATGCACAGGCTACTGACAAAGAAAAGTCAAAACAAGTGACCAAAACTGTAATCAAACCAGAGTGGAAAGAAAAGGAGCGACTCAAGGAAGAAAAGGAATCCTTGATTGTACAGACAACATTTAAAGCACAGAACAAATCTACACCATGGATACTTGATAGTGGGTGCTCCAGTCATATGACAGGTGACAAACAAAAATTTGAGAAGTTACAGAAGTATGAAGGTGGTTCTGTAAAATTTGGAAATAATGATGGAGCGAAGATAGTTGGCAAAGGATCAGTTAAGATCAGTGATGGAAAAATAAAGTCAAAAGAAGTCTTGTTTGTGATTGGTCTGAAGCATAACTTGTTAAGCGTAAGTCAGATTTGTGACAGAGGTCATGAAGTAATTTTCAAGAAGCAGGGTTGTGAAGTCAGAACAACAAACTGTGGAAAGTTGATAGCAACTGGATCAAGAACATCTGGAAACCTGTATACTCTCTCAGAGACTTCAGAAGGAGCGTGCTTGATTGGACATGAAGAAGAAAATTGGTTGTGGCACAAGAGGCTCGGTCATATCAGTTTTGACAATCTAGTAAAAATCAGCTCAAAAGGGGCAGTGAGAGATATTCCTACCATTGGCAAACCATTAAATAGCATTTGTGCTTCATGCCAAAAGGGGAAGCAAACTAGAGCCACATTTAAAACAAAAGAGTACTTCACAAGCAAACCTTTAGAACTAATACATACTGATTTATGTGGACCCATGAGAACGCAAAGCATAAATGGTGACAAATACTTTATGTTGTGCATAGATGACTATTCCAGGATGACATGGGTACTATTTTTGAAGCTTAAATCAGATGCCTGTGAGATGTTCAAGATTTTCAAAAAACAAGTTGAGAATCAAACAGGAAAAAAGGATTAAATGTTTAAGATCAGATAGAGGAGGAGAGTTCATTTCAGAGGAGTTTGCAGAGTACTGTGAAAAGTATGGGATTAAGAGACAGTTTTCAGCAGCAAGGACACCTCAGCAGAATGGTGTGGTAGAAAGAAAGAATAGGACAGTGCAGGAAATGGCAAGGACTATGTTGACTGAGAGCAAAATAGCAGATAAATTTTGGAAAGAGGCAGTCCATACTGCGGTATACATCCAAAATAGGTGCATGTTGAGGACACATGAAAGCAAAACTCCGTATGAGCTGTGGTTCGGTAAAAAGGCAACAACAAGATACTTTAAAGTTTTTGGCAGCAAGTGTTACATCAAAAGAACTGAAGATAATCTTGGTAAGTTTGAAGATAGAGCTGATGAAGGTATCTTTCTTGGCTATTCGACAAAAAGCAAAGCCTATACATGCTACAACAAGAGGCTAAAGAAAATTGTGGAGAGTGCTGATGTTAAAGTTGATGAAGGTAGGGAACGAGAAATTAGTTATGAAGAAAACTACCCAATCTATGAAGAGGTTATTGAAGCAGATGAGGAAGAGGAAACGAAAAAGAAACAAAAAATTGACTCAGATGATTTAAGTAGTGTTTCAGAAGAGGAAGAAAACAAGAAATTCAAAATAGGCAGCTGGCAAAAAAATCATCCTAGAGAGCAAATAATTGGAGATCCCACAGTTGGTGTTCAAACAAGAAGAAGAGTAGTAAGTAACTACTCTCTATTATCCAGCATTGAGCCCAAAAATGTTGTTGAAGCAAGCAAAGATGAAAGTTGGATGACAGCAATAAATGAAGAATTAGATCAGATTGAGAAAAACAAAACCTGGGAGTTAGTACCAAGACCTGCAAATAAAAATATAATCGGTACTAAATGGGTTTTTCGAAACAAATTGAATGAAGATGGATAGATAGTCAGGAATAAAGCAAGATTGGTCTATAAAGGCTATGCACAAGTTGAAGGTATTGACTTTGAAGAAACCTTTGCACCAGTGGCTAGACTTGAGGCAATTAGAATGTTTCTGGCTTTAGCAGTTCACAAGAATTTCAAAGTTTATCAAATGGACGTGAAATCAGCATTTTTGAATGGAAAACTTGAAGAAGAGGTCTATATTGAGCAGCCAGATGGCTTCCAACTCGGTGATAATCCCAACTTCGTCTGCAAGTTGAAAAAAACATTGTATGGTTTGAAACAGGCACCCAGAGCATGGTATGCAAGGCTAGACAACTATCTTACTGAACAAGGGTTCAAAAAGGGTATGGTGGACAACAATTTGTATGTCAAAATAGAGAATGGCCATCTCATTGTCCTTGTTGTATACGTAGATGATATCATTTTTGGCAGCAGCAATGATGAGTCGTGTAAATATTTAGCAAATAAGATGCAAAAAGAATTTGAAATGTCTATGATTGGTGAACTTGCGTATTTCCTCGGACTGCAAGTTAATCAAAATGAGAAGGGCATATTTATTTCTCAAATTAAATATGTGAAGGAGATGCTAAAGAAATTCACAATGGAGGATTGTAAGCCTGTTAGCACTCCCATGACGACAGGTTGCAAGTTGAGCAAGGATGACAAATCTCCAGATGTTGATCAAACCATGTACAGATCTATGATTGGGAGCTTACTGTATTTGACAGCTACCAGACCAGATATCTTGCAGGCAGTTTGCATGGTCGCACGATTTTAGGCTAGTCCCAAGGAAACTCATGTGACAGCCGTGAAGAGGATTCTTCGGTATCTGAAGGGTACTATGGAGTATGGATTGTGGTATCCGAAAGGTAAGGATTTCACCCTTATTGCGTATTCAGATGCAGATTGGGCGGGATGTGTCGATGACAGAAAGAGTACCAGTGGAGGTGCTTTCTATCTTGGAGACAAGTTGGTCGCATGGCACAGTAAGAAACAAGAGTCAGTTTCCTTATCCACAGCAGAGGCAGAATATATTGCAGCATCAACGTGTTGTACGCAGGTTTTATGGATGAAACAAACCCTGAAAGATCTTGGCATTAACTTCAGAGAGCCAATTTCAGTTAAGTGTGATAACACCAGTGCTATTAACATCTCAAAGAATCCGGTTATGCATTCCCGCACAAAACATATTGCTATCCGATATCACTTTCTGAAGGAGAAAGTTGCGGAAGGTGAGGTTAAGTTGGATTTTGTCCCAACTACAGAGCAAGTAGCGGATATCTTCACAAAACCGTTGCCCAAAGAAATTTTTGAGTACCTTCGCAATAAGTTGGGAGTGGTCACGCTTCCCAAGCATTGACTAGCAATCGGGACCACATTCTCAAGGGGAGCAATTATATATTTCATTATCTTTTTGCTCATGTTTGTAATTTTTGCTAACTGTAATAATTTGTGCCTGAGAATGTTGTGCATGGACTCAGGGGGAGTCTGCAACAACCCTTTGGTATTATTGTCAAAGGGGGAGAAGAATTATAGGAATTACAGGAGATTGCATGAGTGTTGCCAACAATTCCAAAGGGGGAGATTGTTGAGCAAGTTGCAGCAAAAGTATTGTCATTGTTGTCAACACAGTCAGACAGATCAGTTGATGAAGTGTATAGGCAGTCAGACAGATCAGTTGATGAAGTATACAAGAGTTAAGAGGTTCTTCAGAGTATGTACAGTGATTATCCAAAAAATTTGAAGTGACCCATATGCTAAAAATGCTAAAAATCAAAAGAAAATCACAAGGAAGAAAACTGTCGCGATATCGCGACATGTTGAGAAGAAAGAAAACTGTCGCGATATCGCGACATGTTGAGAAGAAAGAAAACTATCACGATTTCGTGACATGTTCGAAGAGAAAGCACAAGCAAGCAAAATTGTCATGATTTCGTGACATGTTCGAAGAGAAAGCGCAAGCAAGCAAAACTATCATGATTTCATGACATATTGCAAGAGAGATAGTACGGAAGAAAAAGTGTCATGATTTTGTGACATGTTGGAAGAGAAAAAGACAAGTAGAAAAAGTGTCACGATTTTGTGACATATTGCAAGAAAGATTGTACGAAAGAAAAAGTGTCACGATTTTACAGGTTTCATTTTCGTGGGCCAAAGCAAAGAGAAAGAGGAGAGAAAAAAGGTGTCATGATTTCGTGACATGTTTCATTTTTGTGGGCCAAAGCAAAGAGAAAGAGGAGAGAGAAAAAGGTGTCACGATTTCGTGACATGTTGCATTTTGCGGTCCAAAGCGAAGAGAAAATGAGGAGAGAAAAAGTGTCGCGATATCGTGACATGTAGCATTTTCGTGGTCCAAAGCGAAGATGAAGGCAGAAAAGGAAAAGTGTCACGATTTCGTGACATGTCGCATTTTCACGACTTGAAAAGTGCAGGAAGACAGAAAAGGAAAAGTGTCACGATTTCGTGACATGTCGCATTTTCGCGACTTGAAAAGAGCAGAAAGGCCGAGAAGAAAAAGTGTCGCGATATCGTGACATGTCGCATTTTCGTGACCCGAAGGCAAGAGAAAGAGCAAAGGAGAAAAAGTGTCGCGATATCGTGACATGTCACATTTTCACGACTAACGGAGGAGAGAGAAAGGAAGAAGGCAAAAGTGTCACGATATCGTGACAAAAGTAAAGAGAAAGAGTACAGAGGCGAAAGTGTCGTGATATCGTGACATGTATTTTCATGGGTACATGCCAAGAAAAGCAGCAAGGAGGCAAAAGTGTCACGATATCGTGACATGTTGTGTTTTCGTGGGTACAAGCCGAGAAGAGGACAAAGAGGTAGAAGTGTCACGATTTCATGATAGGTCGCTTCGGTGAGCTAAGAAGAGAAACCAATCAAAAGAAGATATGTGACAATTAACTGAAGTCGGTACGACATTTACAGGTGCAGTTATAGAGAAAAGGTTATAAAAGGAGATCTGCATGGAGAATTACATTGCTAAAAAAGGCTGAAGAGTGCGTGCCGTAAGAGAGCGTTAAGGAGAGCCGAGAGAGCAATAGACCAGACAGGGTCTTGTATAAGCGAAGGCATTTTTATGTCAATCTTATAGTTTCAAAATTGCAGTCTGAGTTGGTGCTTGGAATCAGGGGTTGGTGCTCCTTTCGTTGGTGCGGATAAATCGGGGGTTGGTGCTCCTTTCGTTGGTGCGGATAAACCAGGGTTTGGTGCTCCTTCCAGTGGGTGCTTGGTAAATTGTTTGTAAAATTGTTATTTTGCAAAGACTGGATTTGGATGGGAGTCCAAGCGAGTCATTTTTGAGGAGTAGCCAAATTGGTGAACCTCGTTACATCGTGTGTTGTGGAATGCTCTCTTGTTATACTTGCTTTATCTGAGTTTAAGTTTTCATTGTTTCGGCATTAAGAGTTGTAGATTTGAATTTAAATAGCTACACCGATTCACCCCCCCTCTCAGTGTCATTGTGAAACTATCAAAAGGATGGTGTTTACTACCTCCTTACCAAATTTGTAACTCAAAATTATTTGCATACAACTACTACTTTCTCTTTGGAGTACATGTGTCATGAAAGAATGGGACATTTAGATTTTCATAATCTTCAAATGATGGCAAGAAAAGGTTTGGTAAAAGGGCTTCCTCACCTTAAGGATTCTAATTGGTTTTGTGAGCCATGTGTTATTTCCAAACACCATAGACAACCTTTTGAGTTAGGAAAGGCTTAGAGAGCCAACAAACCATTATAGTTGGTACATTCATACATTTGTGGGCCAATGTTTGTTAACTCTCTACTGGGGTTAGATATTACATCACCTTCATTGATGATTACAATAGTAAAGTCTAGATATATCTCATTCAATACAAATGGCAAGCAATAGATACATTCAAATACTTCATGGAACTTGTAGAAAGGGAGAGTGGCTATCAAATAAAAACATTGAGGTCAAATAATGGTGGAGAATATATCACCAAATAATTCTTCAATGTTTGTAAGTACCATAGGATAAGGAGGCAATTCACAACTCCTTATACCCCACACAAAAAAGGGAGTAGCTAAGAGGATGAATCAAACAATCATAAATAGGGAAAAACCAATGCTACTTGCTTCTACATTGCCTTACACATTTTGAGGAGAAGTTATTCTTACTGTTGCATACTTGACTAATAGGACCTACACAAAAGACTTACATGATAGAACACCTATAGAAGCATGGAGTGGAAGGATGCCCTATGTGGGCCATTTTAGAGTCTTTGGATGTGATGCCTATGCTCACATTCCTCATAAGAAAAAGAAGAAGTTTTATGATAAGAGCCAAAATGCATCTTTGTTGGCTATAGTGATAGTGGTATTTCCTATAAGTTATATGAGCCTATTTATAAGAGGATATTTCTATCTAGGTATTTTACCTTTCATGAGTATCCCCCATATAATCCTCCTCATATGTCCCCCACTTTATAATTAACTAATGAAACAATTGCTCCCTTGGCACCTACTAGATCACCTAGTCCTGTATCTTCACTCATAAATAAAGGTTTTCCTCCACATGAATAACTCCCCACAAATGATCCATATCCTCCTGTTGGTCCAAAATCTGCCACAGGAAAGGATTTTATAATTGCACCCTAGACCTGGCCAACATTGAAAGGCTGGAAGCAAGAAATGGCTCCCAGACCAATCTCCAGAGTGGGCTGGTTCCCTTTACTATTCTAAATTTCTGTTTGAAGATAAGGGTTGCTGGAAAGAAATTAAAAGTTGCAGAAAGAAATGAAATATGGCCACGAGCCGGAGTTATGGGATCGAAGAACAACAAGCAGAAAACTTAAAGTGCGGCAACGAGCAAGCAACGAATATAATGACTCGACTCCCACACAACCGTATGAGAAAATCTCTCCAAGACTACACTCCAAGAATCATATCCTTATAAGCAATATTCAAATCCAATATGCAGAATTTGAATGTAACAGCACTCAAGGAATATAAATTTGATTAGAAATGCAACGAACAGAAAAGACAATCACCCAAACAACTGCTTGAAAAATTCGAAGCCAATAATCTATTCTTGCAAATGCACTTCCAGTTTTTAGCAAAACTTCCAACCTTTTGAAATGCGAATTACATTGGTTTTTATAGAGGTCCGTCCTCTTTGCAGCATTAAATAATTAAAACCACTTCCTCGTGATCTACAATCATGCGAAGGAAACGAGGAACATGATCCCCTTAATCGCATTCTCGAAGAAATAAAAATTAAATTACATGAAACGCTTGCGGCCCTTCATTAAATTCGATTCTTTGAATATGTGCATGAAAAACCGTTGAACTAATCCACGAATGGCAACTTCGAACCAATAAACCCTTTAATTTTGGTGGCCTGGGCACTCTTTGACCTTAACCGCATCGGAAATCCGCAAAATATTTAATTCGGGTTATCATTAAATCCTCGAAAATCGAAAAAACCCTTTCGGCCGTTCATATTGCACTTGGCGGGAAAACTGCGCAGGTCGCGAAAATGCGACGGGTCGCGAAATCGCGACGTCTTATCATTCAGTACGCTTTGACCACCGTTGACCCGCGAAAATGGAACATGTAGCGATTTCGCTACATGTTTCCGCCGTTGGCTCCTCCCTGCGCTCTGCCCCGCGAAATCGGAACATGTCGCGATTTCGCTACATGTTTCCATCGCCGTACCAATCGCCTTTTTCGGTCGCGATTCGCTGACATGTCAGCGACGCGCTGCAAGTTCTCACTTTTTGCCTTCGACGCTCCCCGGGTCGCGATTCGCTGACATGTCAGCGAATCGCTGCATGTTTTCAACTTAGTGCTTTTTCTGCCCGCCGACTCGCGATTTCGAACACGTCGCGATATCGCGACGGTTCCGCCAACTCGCTCGCGTTGATCGCGTTGACCGCGATTCTGCGACATATCAGCGCATCGCTGCAGTTTTCAGACTTAGTCATTTTTTGCTCATTTTTTCTCCTTTTTTCGCCCAAGCTGCATCAATCAAAAGTCAGATCCCCAACAATACATCAATGCATTCATCAATGAGAATCAATGTGGCAAAAATGCCAACACCTCCATATCCTTCTAACCCTCCATATAATGATCAATCCACATCATCCAATATTCTACCTAAGTGGGATCAATCTACCATATATGAAGCCCAAAGTCATTTACCCACTTATACAGGTAAAAGGCCTTCAGCCCTAAGACACCAAGGGAATTATGCCCTCATGGACAAAGTACTTAGCTAACCTAAACCTTCTAATGTCAAAAAAGCACTTGGTGATCCTAAATGGATTCTTGCCATGGATCAAGAATTGGATTCCATTGAAAGGAATCACACATGGGAGTTAGTTGATTTACCCCAAAGCAAATCTATGATTGGCACAAAATGGTTTTACAAGAAAAAGTATAAATAAAATGGCTCAATAGATCACTACAAGGCTATCCTAGTAGCTCAAGGCTATAAGTAAAAAGAGGGAATTGATTATGAGGAGACTTTTGCTCTTGTGGCAAAGATGACTACAATCCACACAGTTATTGCTTTAGTAGCTCAAAAACATTGGCCTGTATATCATATGGATGTCAAAAGTTCATTTCTCAATAGTAACTTGAAGGAGGAAGTGTATGTAAACCAACTGCCAGGGTACACAGTTGAAGGCCAAGAAAATAAAGTCCTCAGATTGAATAAATTTCTATATGGGTTGAAGCAAGCACCCTAATCTTGGTATGCAAAAATTGACACATATTTCATCAATCTTGGTTTCACTAGATATGCAGAAAAATCTACTCTCTATGTGAAAAATTAGAAAAACCACAATATTTTTGTCACATTATATGTGGATTATGTTCTCAATATAGGTGATGACACAGATGGAATAAGATTGCTCAAGGAGGACTTATGTAGAAATTTTGAGATGACAGACTTAGGCCTCCTCCACTATTGCTTAGGCATAGAGGTATGAAATTAGTCTAGTAAGATCTTTGTCTCATAGGCTAAATACATTCAGTCTCTTTTGGATATGTTTCACATGGTGGATCGTAAGAACTCCCTCACTCCCATGGAAACCAGATTGAAATTGGTTAATAGTGATGATGTAAAAAGGGTTGATAGCACCCTTTACAAACAACTAGTTAGAAGTTTGTTCTACTTAACTTCAACTAGACTAGATATTTACTATTCAGTTAATCTTATTTCTAGATTCATGCAAGATTCTAAGAAGAGCCATAGGATAGAAGCTAGGAGGATTTTGATATTTCTCAAGACCACCCCTCATAATGGACTTATGTACACATCATGTGATGATTTTTATTTGATTGGGTACACAAATTCAGATTGGGCTAATTGTCCTGAAACTAGAAGATCCACTTTAGGTTATTGTTTTCAATTGGATCAAGGCTCAATTTCATGGAGCACCAAGAAGCAGAACATAGTTTCATTATCTTCAGTAGAGGCAGAATATAAAGTAGCAGTTGATACAACTAGGTAAGCAATTTGGTTGAGGCAATTACTTCAGGGTATTGGGCTATTCATATATGGTCCAACTTATATATATTGTGATAATAAAATTACCATTAAGTTGACCAAGAAACCAATATTCCATACCAGAAAAAAGAAAATAGAGATACATCATCACTTCATCAAATAAATGGTTGAAGAAGAAATTATACACATGAAGGATGTACCAACTCAATATCAAGTGGCTGAAATCTTCACAAAATCACTTGGGCTTGACAAGTTTTCACAGTTTACCAAAATACTCTATGTATGTAATAGAAGTAAACATTAAGGGGGGACATTATATAATGTTGCTTTATCTTTGTCTATAGTTAGGATAGTGCACAATAAGGGGGATGTTAGAATATTATAATATTTATAATGTGCACTATACCTCTTTTATGCATGTTTTATCTTATGCATGACACTTGTCTTATGTGTGACACTTGGAGTGCAGATTATGATGCTTGTCAAATCTCACATATGCTTTATGAATATATATTGTAACTCATTTTCATCAATACATGTGACTTTTTTTGGTCCCAACAACACTGTGACATTGAACCCCTACCTCCTTCCTAGTATCAATCTTATTCAGGAAGTTTACTACTTTATTTAGATCTCTAATCACATAAACTATAATCACATCATATAATTCCATCTACAGTTCATTAATTTGGGTGATAAGAATCCTCAGCCTTCATGTCTTCAAATCAAAATTCCTCATACAATCTAGAGCTCCTACCAATATTTAAGAATCTAATTGTATAATTATCCTCCTATAACCTTCTCTTACCACCCATATAGAAGCGAATTGGATAGCTAAGGATTTTTATTCATTGTTCATGACCCTTCCTAGACCTTATAGTTACAAATAGAGCACTATTCCAACATGATTCCTGTAAATCACTCCAATTCTAGATTTATCTATAATTCATTTCATAGCTCCATTAGTATTAATTTTAATCCAACCTTTCAAGGAGTGATTTCCAAATAGCTATATTGTATCCCTATTGCACTTTGGCTTCATTCTCCATCATACCTATATCAATCTGAGTTTCCTCTTTAGCATACACTACCATAGTTTCTATGACTTTTATCTAGATGACCAACCAAATGCCATCTAAGGATGAAAATATTTATATAAAAATTATACTTCTCTCGAACCACAATTACCACCAAATAAAGTTTAATCCAAGATTCCCTTCAATACAAATAACTTTAGATTTAAATATAATCCTATTCCATATTTCCCAAATATTAATCCAATTCAAATCACCATTGGATCAAATTTTATAATATAAAACCCATCACTCCCAAATATGGTACATGAGCGAGATCCCAAAAATCAAGTGTTCAGATTTTTTCTCACTCTTGTAGTGATTCCCCTACATATCAGATTATCAAAAGTAAGAATTCCATTGTACATGAACTACCAGGTACAAAAATTTACTTTTGGTCAACCCTTAGCCTGCCAAATATTTCTCCAATTATCAAACTAATATGCATGAGGAGGAGGTTCTAGAAGGATATTATCATATTCATCCTTCACTATGTATACTCCAAAGCTCCCATATCCCTAAGCTAATTTATCCTCTTCATCTCTACCTATGAGAAATATTTCTACCAATGTTTTAGTCATGATGGTTGTAAATTTTAGAGGGATTAGAATTGGCAACTTATCAAAATTCTTAAAATACTTAAACTTATAATCCCCTAGTTAGCTAGCATTAAAATAAATTTCAATTTGGATCCAATCCTATATTTTTGTGTTTGTTTTCACTACTTTGAAATCTTAGAATTTAGCAATGGTAGGTGGGTATTGATACGATGAATTTATCCAATAATGTGACTTCTCCCATATCCCCACTTTCCAAAATAAAACATCTTTCACTATATGTGATCCTACATTTAAATCCTACGACACTAAGGAACCATTACCATCCAAAGGGAAATAACTCACCTCATTTGGGTTCACCTATCCTAGATATTTACTAGTTAAAACTATACTGAATAAAAAAGTTGGTTGGAAGATCCACCTCCAGTAAATATTTCTAGCTAAAGATTTATTATTTAAATTTGATCTCCTTATTGCCAAAACTCCATTTACCTTGGGCTGGCTTATTTTTTCCAAACCTACTAAGGCCCATATCCTCTCTCCTTTTACTCCTCCCCGTAAAAATTTTCTAGCTATATAGAAAATTTATAAATTGGTTTTGGCTTTGTCCCAGCTTAACCATTTGTGAGACCAATGATAAATTATTTCCTTGATACAATCCAAAATATTTCTCTAGATATCTATCTTAATTTTTTTAAAATGCAAAGGGACCCCAAAGTATATCATGGGAGAGAAGTCCTCGTGAATATCAAGATCTCTAAAATTATATCCAAAAGCCTTCGATCAAGATTTAAAAATACCATTTTGGATTTTGTATCATTGATGACTTGGTTTGTGGCCATAAGGTAAATATTAAGAGTATCTCTAATCATTATTGCTTCCCTAAATTTTGCTACCCCCACCATTCTTGTGTCATCCAAAAACTATAGGTTAGTCAAAACCGCCTCACCCATCTTGATACATATTAGAAAACCTTTTTGTCTTGTTTGCAAGATGAATTACCCAAGCCTTCAGCCAATATGAGAAAAAGATAAAGGGAACAAGAATTTTTGCATTGAGTGGATTACCTCTTAATATAGAATCACACCATATAATATCGACCTTCCCTATACAAAACCCCCTTGTTCCAAGGATATAATTTTATGTAGGAGATGTTTTAAAAACTTAAACATTACCTTCATGACTATTTTATATGACATTGCATAAGGTAATAGGTCTATAATCTAAAATAAGCACCCCTCCTCCATTTTTAGGGTTAAGGTAATGAATGTATGATTAATTATTTAAGCATTTTTTTACTACATCTAGACTCGTCTATAACAACAATTACATCCTCCTCCAAGTTGTCCTAAAAGGTCTAAAAACTCAATTGGAAAGCCATGTAGACCTAGTATTTTTTGGTACTCATTCCAAAGAGTACTTTCTTCAGTTCCTATCCATAAATGGGTTTAAGTAGATCCTTATTTTCTTCTTTAGAGATAATAGAGGGTATGATAGCATGAAAATTTTGAGCCTCTTATGTTGCACCATACTTTCCTTGGAAAATTTGGCAAAATGGTCCATTGAATGGAAATGCATACTTGAGATTGTAACAAAGGAGTGCTCGTTCACATCCTAAAGAGCTTCCATATTGTTTGTCTATCTCATAGCACAAGCATCCCAATGGAAAAATTTGGTGTTTCTACCACATTTTAAGAACCAAGTGGTTCTTGCTCTCTATTTCCAATAGATCTCCTCTCGGTTTTCAATGTCCTCAACCAATTTATGCAATGCATCATCCTCTTATTTGAGTTGTTTTATAATTTTTACTTCCCTAAAGAGTTTTTGAACCTCATCCTATCCAACCACCAATGGAGCTATTTGTACCTAAAAGTTTGTCTTGTTAACTTACGTCCATTGTTTCAGTTGATCCCTGACATAATGAAGTTACTTATGGAATCTGAACATTGTTGTCCCATATTTTGAGCATCCCTCTTCCCACCACTGTGGAATTTTCTTTCAAAGTTTCTCGTTTCATAACCAAAAATTTTCAAATCTAAATAGTTTATGGTGTTGGCCTATCTTGATCCCCCCTTCTAGCATAATGAGAAAATAATCCAAAATTTGACCCTCCAAAATATAAAATTGTAGATTCCATTTCATAAATGCCTCCTTTGAAATAAAAAAGATCTAATTTCACCTTCCTACTATGTGGCTCCCTCCTCTTATTAGTCTAAGTATAATTGGTTCCAAGACATTTAATATCCACCAAGTGTAATGCATTTACTTGGGTAATCATAATTCAATCCCATAGATCCAAAATTAGGGTTCCCCCTTCCTAAACTCTAGATTATAATTTAGTATTAAAATACCCAACAAAAATAGAGTCTAAATTTTCCCTCGAGAATCTCATATTATGCTTTCTTTCAATTTACAAATATGACCATCTAGGTTTTGAGCCCTCAAAAAATTTGTGATTAAAACTTTGCTCAACTATCATATTATTCCTAAAATGTGATGTGAGGACACCCATCAAAGCTATATATTCTATTTTTATCCATTAAAGAAAGTTCCAAAAGGTAACTATCCCATCTGATATCCCTTGGGATACCACTTCCATATGACATCAACCCTCCAAATTTTATTTACTAGTTTACACATAATATCCAATGACATTTTTATCTCCTGGATAAGCAAAAATATATATTTTACTTTTTTAAGAGTATTCGAATAACATATTGAAGGGTTTTATTGTTTAAACCTCTAAAATTCTAGAAGTACATAATAATTGGCTACCTTGATACTAGTAAGAGTTCAATGGCCTCATCAATATCCCACTTTTACATTGTTATAATTCCATATGGAGTATATATTATTTGCACATGTTGAATAATATTGTTCATTCAACTTATTTGATAATGATTTGTACATGATTAACTTCTTTTCAATTATTATCTTATAGAAGGACCACTTAATTTGAGATGATTTATGTCACCAAATTTTTAGTAATGCTTGACATCAAACTAGTCATATCAGCTTGCTATCAATATAAATATCCTCTATTAAACATGGTGTATAACCTAGGTGGGCCTAAAGGTGGAAAATTTAAAACTCTGAATAGAAGTCCAAGGATTGAATCCTATCGGTGGTGATATTGTCCACCATGTTTTGGTAGCTAGAGTATGGTTAGATAACCATATACTAGGTAAACAACATCCTCCATAAGTATTTTTTTATATGGCCTATGGCATCACAGATATTACCTTTTTATTTCTTTGATAAAAAAGCCATAAACTACTCTTCAAGTTTACCTTATGACATAAAGAGTTAGATATTTTATGTGGAAAATATATATCATCATCTTAATTTGGAATATGTAGTGTTTATATTTTTATAGATCCTTGATCATGGCACACACTTATTTCTCAATAAAGTTGTATTTTTGTAATAATCATGTAATGTTTGACTCAGGTGACCTTTATTAGTCTCCTAACCATTCAAATACATAATAGTATTCCTCAAGAAATTCCTTAGGTGGCTCCAAGCATCTGCAACTACTCAAATATCCTTTGGTGGCTCCTCAAGAGAAATATGGCTCATACAACCTTAGGTTGAATCCTCATGAACTATCAATCTCCTTTCAACAATATCTACTCTAAGTATAGTTAATCACAAATGATATCTAGGTACTATTGTGACTTCAATCTATCTAGAAATGATATTTTAGACTCTTATTTCACTTTTATTCTTGACTATGATGTTTTATAATCGTACGCTTCTCATAATTCAGTGAAAACATCCTCAAAATTATTACTCGCATAACACATTAATTTGTACTCAAAATCTCTCATTTTATATTTCATTTTTTTTAAGAAAAACTTTCTCTATTTGTTGCTCCTTTAATATTTTAATCTTGTTGCTCTCTTTTTTGTTATGTTTTTTATTCTATATCAAAGCTAAAAATACTTACAAAGTTTGAGGATTTTTCAATATAATCTAGTAGCTTTCAATCACTCAATACTATATTTCTTTTTAAGAAAAACAAAGTTAAATATTTTCTTTAATTTGAGTTGTAGATATCAACCCAAATGTTTAGATAGAAACTCATAGTGTATTTATTCTCCAATGCAAGACTCCAAATATAATTTCTTCAAATATGGTCTAATAAAAGTAGCTATGATACCAATATTGGCTTTTAATCCAAATTATCTCAAGTTCTAACATTCTAAATCTTAAGTAGACTCAAATAATATAGAAATTAAAATATTATATAGACAAAATAATTAACAATATTATTCATGAAGATGACAATAATCTGAATATAAATGGCCAAAACCATTCATGTAATAACATGAAGAAACTTATAGTAGAATTGCTCAAAATATGCATATAAGCTTCAATATTATCAATGCTTCAATGTGATCTTATTTGATTCAATACATGGATCTTTATCTCTATAATATAACCTTAGAAATGTAACTCTTCAATACTTGAATCTTGCACTCCTCATATATCTAGGAGTTGAAACCTTTTCTATTATTTACATAAGATAAATACTCTCATGTCCTTTGGCTTCTCATATTGCCACTTGTATGCATGACTCTTGATTCTCTATTTACTTACATTCTTAACTCTATGACACTTGCACACTTTTAATTGACACTTATACACTTCTACATGCACACCTAATACATAACACGTGCACTTTTCCAAATTACATATTTGGATACTTAATTGTTGGAAATATTGAGCATATTGAGTTGTCATTGATGGAAAAGGTGAAATGGTTGAGAACTATCTTCAAGGTTGAAATATTAAAGTGTAAAGTAAATACCTTCAAAGGGTACATGAGACAGTGTCAAAGGAACAAAATTTGTCAAGGCAAAAAGATTCTCCATGGTTGTGTTTGCAAGAAAAAGACAAGGTTTTATTTGGTTAGAAAAAATTTTAATTGCAAAGAACCAAAGTTTAAAAGTTTAAATTATAATATTTAGATATTTTAGATTTAAATTATTATAATTAAATAAAAGTTTTAAAAAAAGGGGCAGCAAAGAAGGAAAAAAAAAAAAAAATTATTTCAAAATTCTAGCATCGACATTATGAAATCGGAGGGTAAGGACATATATATGGAGCATAAATTATTTGTGAAGGTTAAGGTGGATTGCAAGTGCCATTCAAAATATTTTTTTTGCATTTCGTTCGTTGAGGCAGAAAGGAGAAAAAGGACAAAAGTGCATGTTTTTAAAGGATAAATTTGCAATTCAAAAGGGAGTGTGCATGGGGGAAGTTTCATCTGAGCAACTAGCCCAGACGATAGGGATTCCCTATGCTAAGTCACTGGTAGAGAATAGGTCGCAGGTTCAAGGTATGGTAGGATCACTTTTTTGGTGAAGATTTTTGCTGAAACGGATATACCATCGCAGAGGCATATTGGAAGTATTATTGACATGCTTTGGTTTTTGTATGGGAATTTATTCCACGCGGTAGCCTATCTTGCACTAGATCACGAGCCAGTAAGATGTGGTAGGTTCGATTCATTACTACTACAACAGTGAGGGCACAAAATTTTTGAATTAAATTTTTCCTAAGGTCTAAGGTATGCGTTCCATTTGCTTGCATTAGGGAGTCATAAGGTTATAACTTTTACTTTATCATTTGGGGTTAAAAGATAGTGTGAAAAATTAAATGTAGATCCTTATGAGTGGTTATATAAGGTGCATGAGATAGATTTAATTTTGTGATTCACACCTTGAGATATTGAGTGCATTGAAAATCCTTTTATTTTAGTAGGAGGTATAAGGTGTATGTGGTTAATTTAAATAATTGTAATTTGTACATTGGGTTATTGAGTGCTATAAAAACATTATGGTGTGTTGAGAATTATTTCTTGTGAAAGGAGTTATAAGGTGTTATTGTGGTTTGATTTTTTATTGTAATTTTTGTATGGTGGAAAAGAAATTTTGAGGGGTTTTTTGATAATTGTTAATGCTTCATATTTTGAGAACAAAAGGAGAGTCATAGAGCACTATTTTCATATTCTATTGTGCACATATTTTTAAGGAGAAATTTAATGTGGATGATTTGAAAGAGAGATCTACTAACCAATTTTGAAGTGGCACTTTGAAAAGGAAATTATTTTGAGACAAGTTTTTGAGGGCACATTATTGTCAAAGCAAGTTAAGAGGTATGGTGATATTATTCCTTCTTTAAGGTTTTTGGTTGAGTAAATATCTCTAAATCATAAGGTGGATAAATAAGTATTATATATGTGCATTGCTGGAAATATAAGTGGTAGAGTTTGAGAATAAAATTGTGTTTCATTGTTGAAGGAGATTGGAAACACTTGTGTTAAGGTTTGTGAAAAAATTGTGCATCATTGATTAGTGAAATTGGAACCACATGTGCTAGGGTTTGAGAAAAAATTGTGCAGAATTTTTGAATGAATTTGTCAAGCATTTGGGCATTTATTTGAGTGACATTGAATGTGAATGGAAAAGTGTTAGAGACCAGTTTTGTGAAGCAAATTTGTGCATTATTGTTTTTGATATTTAAGAGTAAATTTGCAAGGAACATAAACCAGTTTTGTGAAGTAAAGTTATACACTAGCTTGATTTGATTTGAAAGGATTTTACAAGAAGTAGAGATTTAATTTGATGAATTTGAGACATGTGAAAGTGACAAAATTAATGAATGTGAAGAGAACATATTAAGAATTTACATTGCATATTATTATTTATATGTTCTTGAAAGAATTTTAGGTAGAATATGTCTGAATTGGCTAATTGAAAAAAACATTTATAAAAGAAATACAAGAATTATTTTGAATATTATTTATGTGCAAGATTTGGTATTGATAGAGTATATTTGGTAAGCATATTTTATAATGTGTTTTGAGAAATTTTGGTGAGTTGTTTTGAGCAGGTTTGTTGAGCTATTATTAGAATAGATTTTAGCAAGCCTTGTATGTAGGCTTGGAGCAAGTTTGACCAAGCCTTGTGTAGGCTTGGAGCAGATTTGAGCAATCCTTGTGTGTAGGCTCAGAGCAGGTTTAACTAAGCCTTGTGTGTAGGCTTGGAGTAGGTTTTAACAAGCCTTGGGTGTAGGCTTGGAGAAGATTTAAGCAGGATTTGGAGTAGACAAAATAAAAAGGGATTGATGTCTCCTATAGATAGAGTTCCACGAACCAGAGTAAAGGGGATTGGTGTGTCTTATGGATAGATATCCACAAACTAGATCAAAGTGGATTCATATCTCTTGTATATATAGATCCATGAGCCAGAGAAAAGGGGATTGGTATCTCCTATGGATAAAGGTACATGAACCAGAGTAAAGGGGATTAGTGTCTTCTATGGATAGAGGTCCACGAACAAAAGTAAAGGGGATTGGTGTCTCCTATAGATAGAGGTCCTTGAACCAGAGTAAAATGGATTGTTGTCTCCTATTGATAGAGGCTCATGAAACAAATAAAATGGAATTGGTTTCTCCTATGGATAAAGGTCTTCAAAATATGAAGCAGAGGGGATTGGTTTCTCTTGTGGAGTGGTTTCCATAAAATCTAAATTAGAGGGGATTTGTGTCTCCTATGGAGTGGTGTACACAAAATTGAGAGGGGATTTATGTCTCTTATGGATAGAGCTCCACAAAACCTAAATCTGAGAGGATTGGTGTCTCCTATGGAGAGGTTTCTATAAAACCTAAAGTAGAGGGGATTGGTGTATCCTATGGAGTGGTTTCCATGAACTTGGGAGGTTATTGGTGTCTCCTATGGATAGAGATCCACAAAAAATGAAGTAGAGGGAATTGGTGTCTCATGTGGAGTGGTGTCCACAAAATATAAATTAGAGGGGATTGGTGTCTCCTATGGAGTAGTGCCTATGAAATTGAGAGGTAATTAGAATATCCTATGGATAGAGGTCCATAAAACCTAAGTTAGAGGGGATTGGTATCTATTGTGGAGTTGTGTCCACAAACTTGAGATGGTATTGTTGTATCCTATGGATAGAGGTCCACAAAACCTAAATTAGAGGGGATTGGTGTATCCTATGGAGTGGTGTCCATGAACTTGAGAAGGGATTGGTGTCTCCTTTGAATTGGTTCCCATAAAAATTGTAATAGGTAATTGGTTCCAAAGATATTAGTTGAGAAAATTTATAAAAAATATTTTTTTCATTGATGTAGTCCACATTGGGTGAACCACGTTAAATCGGTGTCTCTCATGTGTGTGATTATTTTTGCATTGTTTCATTTACTGCATTGATATTATTGTTGTTATAATTTTTAAATAAAAGTAAAAGTTTGGTCTTATATTGTTCACCCCTCCTCTTAGTATAGGCTTATGTTATGTAATTGGTATCAGAATTGATTCCTTTGAGGAAGCTTAACAACTTGAAGGAAGATCATATAGGAACAAAGATGGCTAATCAGGAAGGGATTTTCAACACACAAAGCTCCATTGTTTGATGGGACTAATTATACTTTTTGGAGTGTGAGGATGCAAACTTTATTTATGGCACAAGGATTTGATACATAGAATTCATTACAAAATGGATACACACAACATACAACTCCTCCCAAAAATATAAGCAGTAAAAATCTATATGAAAATAATTCCAAGGCAATGAATGCAATTTTAATTGGATTACAAGAGTTTGATTTTGTAAAATTTATGCACAACAAAACAACAAAAGAAATGTAGGATAAGCTATAGAATACATATTAAGGGGATGACAAGGTTAAGTTGGAAAAACTTAAAACTCACAGAAGAAAGTTTGAAGACTTGAATATGAGAGATGAGGAAAATATTGCTAGATACTTACTTCATGTTGATGAGGTTGTTAATACAATTCGAATACTTGGAGAAAATATTGAGGATTCTACTGTTGTTCAAAAAATTTTAAGATCACTTCCCATGAGGTATGATGCAATGGTTTCTGCAATAGAAGAAATGAAGCATCTAGCAACTTTGAATATAGATGAAATACATGGGATTCTCACAAATTATGATATGAGAACATAAAATGATCAAGCATCCAAAATGGAGGCAACATTCAAAGCTTAAAAGAAGACAAAGGATAAAGAACCAGAATTAAGTGACGATTCAAGGAGTGATGAACAAACTAACTCTGTGAGAAGAAATAATAACGGCTCAAGAAAACACAAAGATATGAAGACTATGAAATGTTTTAATTGTGGTAACTTTGGTTATCCACAATATGGAATTTGTAGCAGTGAAGAGAAACATGATTATAAGAAGGAAGAAAGAAAATTCAAGTATGAAAATAAAAACAGGTATGGTCAAGGTAAACATGAGAAGAATATTTTTCAAAGGCACAACAAGAGTTTCTATTTTGAAGAAGCAAGCAGTGCTTCAAGTGATAGTGATAAAAATTTCTCAGATAGTGAAAAGAAGATATTCTATTTTTGGTAATAGAAGAGATAGAGGACACTCCTATTGAAGACCAAGTAAAATATATTCGTGACCAAGTAGAATATGCTCCTATAGTTGAAGACCTAGAGGAAGGTTAAAAAAGAATAAGCCATAGTTGACCTATAAGAGGAACTTATTGTTGCTCGTAAAGTGTCAAAAAGAGTTAGAAAGAAGAACTTAAGATTGAAGGTTCAAGGAAAAGAGGATGAGGAAACAAAGGTAAATATTCTACAAGATCTCACTGATTTAAGAGTTAAGGTTGAAGAGGCAAGAAGAGTTGAAGAAGGTATGGTTGAACAATTAAAAGCAAAAGAACTAGAATGTGAAAGACTAGAACATGAAGCTAATATTCTAAGGAAGGAACTTAAAAAATTCAACAATAAGATATATCAATTTAGGAAAGCTCAAAATATTTGGATTATATTATCAAAACATAGAGAAATCCATTTATGATGACTAGACTTGGATTTATGGAAAGTCAAGAAGTAAAAAAAGAGGAGACAATTTCAAAAGAAATAGAAACATCAAATAAGGTATATGAAGAATAATATAATATCTGTACTGGTGAATTGAGAAATGGAAACATCAATAAGGAAGAAAAAAATACAAAATAAAGGAACATAGACCATCACAAGAAAATCCAAGAAAGAAGTATGCGATCATATCCTCCAAGGCAAGATGAATACTAATTCCAAGGTTATTGTTACTCGTGTAATCATTTTGGTCATAAATCTATACATTGCAGGGTTCATGGAAAATATGATTATGGCTTCACCAAGAGAAATTTTAGGTCATATGCACCTTCCAAGAATTACAACATCAAATGTTACAATTGCAATAATTTTGGGTATAAGGAAAAGTGGCGTGGAACAAAATTTTAGGCTCTTCCAAAGATAAGCAAGAATAGGGAAGATCAAAATATTCAAAAGGGTATGACCACAAAGGTGTGGAAAAAGAAGAAGAGAATTGTAGGTTGAGAGTAGCTTTACTCCCATCCCAAAATTTATCACCTAAAGAAGAGGATGTGGTGAGGGGGCTATGCTAAAATGTCTTATTTTTAGCCCGATGGAGCCCTTTGCCATTGATGTCAAAGAGAGAGACAATTCAGTAAGGGGGAGAGATTTTAGTAAGGGGGAGCAGCTTATCAGGGGAAGTAGTTTGGTATCCATTTGTAGTACAAGAATATTTTTGAAAGGGTTGCAATCAATGACAAAGGGGGAGATTGTTGGAAATATTGAGCATGTTGAGTTATCATTGATGTCAAATGTGAAATGGTTGAGAATTATCTTCAAGGTTGATATATAAAAAGGCAAGGCAAATATCTTCAAAGGGTACATGAGACAGTGTCAATGGTACAAAAGTTATAAAGGAAAAAATATTATTCATGGTTATGTTTGTAAGAAAAATACAAGGCTTTATTTGGTTAGAAAAAAATTTAATTACAAAGGCCCAAAGATTAAAAGTTTAAATTATAATATTTAAATATTTTAGATTTAAATTATTATAATTAAATAAAAGTTAAAAAAAAAGGGTGGCAAAGAAGAAAAATAAAAATTATTATTTCAAAATTCTAGCATCGATATCATGAAATCGTAGGGAAATGACATATATATATGGAGCGTAAATTATTTGCGAAGGCTAAGGTGGAGTGCAAGCACCATTCGAAATATTCCGTTTGTATTTCCTTCGTGAAGGCAAAGAGGAAAGAAAGGACAAATGTGCACATTTTTAAAGGATGAATTCATAATTCAAAAGGGAATACACATGGGAGAAGTTTCATCTGGGTAGCTAGCCCAAATGGTAGGGAGTCCCTATGCTAAGTCACTGGTAGAGAAGAAGTCATGGGTTCAAGGTACGATAGGGTCATTTTTTAGTGAAGATTTTTTTGAGATGGATATAGCATCGTTGAGGTAGATTTAAAGTATTATTCACGTGCTTTGGTTGTTGTATGGGTAGCTAGCCCATGTGGTAGCCTAACTTGCGCTAGAGAGCAAGCCAACAAGAGGTGGCAATTTTGATTCGCCATGGCTGCAACAATGAGGAAACACAATTTTTTAATCAAATTTTTCCTAAGGTCTAAGGTATGTGCTCCATTTACTTGCATTAGGTATTCATAAGGTTATAACTTTTACTTTATCATTTGGGGTCAAAGCATAGAGTGAAAAATTGAATGCATATCCTTATGAGTAGTTGTATAAGGTGCATGAGATAGATTTAATTTTGTGATTCACACCTATAGATATTGAGTGCATTGAAAATCCTTTTATTTTAGTAGGAGGTATAAGGTGTATGTGGTTAATTTAAATAATTGTAATTTGTACATTGGGTTATTGAGTGCTATAAAAACATTATGGTGTGTTGAGAATTATTTCTTGTGAAAGGAGTTATAATGTGTTATTGTGGTTTGATTTTTATTGTAATTTTTGTATGGTGGGAAAACAAATTTGAGGGTTTTTTTGATAATTGTTAATGTTTCATATTTTAAGAATAACAGGAGTGTCATAGAGCACTATTTTCAGATTCTATTGTGCATATTTTTAAGGATAAATTTAATGTGGATGATTTAAAAGATAGATCTACTAACCAGTTTTGAAGTGGCATTTTGAAAGGGATATTCTTTTGAGAGTTTTTTGAGGGCACATCTTCATCAAAGCAAGTTAAGAGGTATGGTAATATTATTCCTTATTTAAGGTGTTTGGTTGAGCAAATATCTCTAAATCATAAGGTGGAGAAATAAGTATTATATATGTGTATTTTTGGAAATACAAGTGCTAGAGTTTGAGAATAAAATTGTGCTTCATTGTCGAATGAGAATGGAAACACATATGATAAGGTTTGTGTACAAATTGTGCATAATTGATTGGTGAAATTGGAACCACATGTGCTAGGGTTTGAGAACAAATTGTGTAGCATTATTGAATGAATTTGTGAAGCATTTGGGTATTTATTTGAGTGACATTGCATGTGAATGGGCAAGTGTTAGAGACCAATTTTGTGAAGCAAATTTGTGCATTATTGTGTTTGATCTTTGAGAGAAAAATTGCAAGGAACATAAACAGTTTTGTGAAGCAAAGTTATACACTAGCTTGATTTGATTTGAAACGAATTTTCAAGAAGTAAAGATCTGATTTGATGAATGTGATACATGTGAAAGAGACAGACTTAATGAATGTGAAGAGAACATATTGAGCATTTACATTTCATATATTATTTATATGTTCTTGAAATAATTCTGTGTAGAATATGTCTGAATTGGCTATTTGAAGTAAGTATTTCTAAAAGAGATACAAGCAATGCTTTGATCATCATTTGTGTGCAAGGTTTGGTATTTATAGAGTAGAGTTGGTTAAGCATATTTTAGCATGTGCTTTTAGCTGGTTTGGTGAGCTAGTTTGAGCAGGTTTTTTGAGCTATGATTGGAGTATATTTGAGAAAGCCTTGTGTATAGGATTGGAGTAGGTTTGAGCAAGCCTTGTGTAGGCTTGGATAATATTTGAGCATGTCATGTGTGTAGGCATGGAACAATTTTAAGTAAGACTTGTGTGTAGGCTTAGAGTAGGTTTTATTAAGTCTTGTGTGTATGCTTGGAGCATATTTGAGTAGGCTTTGGAAAAAACTATAGCAAAGGGGATTGGTGTCTCTTGTTGATAGAGGTCCACGAACCAAAGCAAAGGTGATTGGTATCTCCTATGGATAGATATCCATGAACCAGAGCAAATGGGATTGGTTTCTCTTATGGATAGAGGTACATGAACTAGAGCAAAGGATATTGGTGTCTCCTATGGATATAGGTCCATGAACTAGAGCAAAGGGGATTGGTGTCTTCTGTGGATAGAGGTACATGAACAAGAGTAAAGGGGATTGATGTATCCTATGGATAGAGGTCCAAGAACTAGAGCAAAGGGGATTGGTGTCTCTTGTGGATAGAGGTCCATGAACCAGAGAAAATGGGATTGGTGTCTCCTATGGATAGAATTCCATGAACTAAACCAAATGGGATTGGTGTCTCCTATGGATAAAGGTCCATAAAACCTAATGCAGAGAGAATTGGTGTCTCCTATGGAGTGGTGTCTATGAATTTGAGAGGGGATTGGTGTATCCTATGGATAGAGGTCCAAAAAATATTAAGCATAGGGGATTGGTGTCTCTTGTGGATAAAAGTCCACAAAACCTGAAGTAGAGGAGATTGGTGTCTCTTACGAAGTGCTGTTCACAAAACTTGAAGTAGAGGGTATTGGTTTCTCCAACGGAGTGGTGTTAATGAATTTAAGAGGGTATTGGTGTCTCTTGTGGATAGAGATCCACAAAACATGAAGCAAAGGTAATTGGTGTCTCTTGTGGAGGGGTTTCCATGAACGTGATAGGGTATTAGTATCTCCTTTGGGTTGGTTCCCATAAACTTTGTAATAGGGAATTGGTTTCCAAGAGATTGGATAAGAAAATGTATAAGACATATTTTCTCTGTGGACGTAGCCCACATTGGGTGAACCACATTAAATTTGTTTCTCTCATGTGTGTGATAATTTGTGTATTGTTTCATTTACTGCATTGATATTATTGTTGTTATCATTTTGAAATAAAAGTAAAAGTTTGGTCTTATACTATTCACCCCCCTCTCAGTATAATATTGTGTTCTTCATTAATTACTTACCACTTTTGCATATCTTACACATGGATACATAAAGGATAACTATTTACACAAACTCAAATCCTATTCTAATATTTGTATTGTACCATAGGTACCATGTGGGTACATTAGCATGTACCAAATAGTGTAATATTTTCTCATAAAAATACTTTTATGGAAATTTTTTAGCATAAATGTCATTTTCCTAGCTCACATATATATCATTTTTTAGATAGTTTTTCATTCAATATTGATAGTAGCATGGTAAAATTTGGAGTAATCCCAACGATTATCACATTTTCACATGGGTGATTTTTCATATTCAATATGGCATCTCTAGCACCTAAAATATAGTTTGAAGAGAGGTGTACTCTTAATTGCATAAAACATGAGTAATAGATGCAATGTTATAGCCTCATGTCTCTTCTTATAGATTGCTTACATTTTACTCTATTTTTCAAGAAATATTTTTTCTGTTATTTTGATTATACATTTATATGTTATAATTTGTTATACTCTATTATTTATGAATTAAAATTTTCCATGATCTTCTCTAATTCAATATTTTGATCTTTGCATCATCACTCATCTTAAGGGGGTGTAAAATATGTTATATTTACTATGCTATAGTAACTATAATTATTACCTCATTTGGTATTTAGTATATATTCCTAGGTAGATTTTTCTTACCGTGTGGTAGATATAAATTACTACATTATTTTTACCTTTTACCTCGAATATTCACTGTTTGGAATATCTTGTGGTAACTAGGTAAGTGGGTGACAATAGTCAACTTGACTACGTTAACCTACCTAGTTTTTTAGTTGTTTAACGCTTATTTTTGAAGCATGTTAGATAGCATGGTTAGGAGATAATATTTTATTATTATTTCCTAAACCTATTCTTAGCTTCCTATATTGTACTATTTAAGCTTTGCATTATGAATATTATATTTGAATGGTTTATGCTCTATTTTAACATTGGTATCAAAGCATTACTTGGGCGAGAGGTTTTTTTGGAGAAGCAGCTAACTAGATTAAGGCATAAATACCACGGGTCACCCTCCTGACACTTGCATGGAAGACCTGGTTTTGCCTGCACATGGAATCATTTTGGAAGCATTTTTTTTGTTTGTATTAATCATTGCTATCCATTGGTTATAATATGTGATCCATTGATTTCATTGGTCAATTTTAGAATTTTACGTGACTTAATTTGATTGAATTTTTATGTGATTTTACTGACGCATTTGTTGAAATCAACATCTAGTGGTGATCGACTCTTCTGTCACCTAACAACCCATAGGTGAGTGGACCCCACACATGGGTGCAGATCCCATTGGATCTACTATAGGATCTAGCTGCCAATGGACTAACAACCCACTAACAAGATATCAGGTGGTTATCCCCCATAAGAAGTGCTTAGAGAAACCACCAATCACCAAAATTGAAGATCTATCGATTTGGAACGGCTTGCTCCTTGACAATGAAGTTTTGGCCCCTCTGTAAATATTGAGTAAATTTGATGTAAATCCTAATTTGTAGACTCGCATGTGATTTGAGTTAGGTGTGGTGATCTACAAGAGCTAACATGGTATAGGCACGAAGCTCGATATTTTGACACTACATGGTTTCCAACTACATTGACATGCATGATTTTCAACTACATTGACAAGCACATGGGTACTAAAACTTGAGGATTTGCTAGATGGTGTGAATTTAAAGGCACACAAATCGAGGTATTCCATGTGGACCCCTAAAAGCCTAGTACATAGATCAAGGGATACATGGCAGCACTGACATGGACCCCTATATGTACAACACGTGGATCGAGGGATATGTGGTGACATATTGATTGTTGACCTGGTGAACCCTAGTTGATGTGGTGTGATGAACCCTTGCTGACGTGGTGCATTTTTTTGAGGCAAGCGTGAGAAGTGACATGTTGTTATTGGTTGATGGGAAGTTGATGTGGTGTAGAGCAGTTGGTTGGCGTAGGTCTAATGTGTCCTCTCCTTAGTGGTTATATCACACGGTTAAATGAACATGGATTTATTAATTGCTCAAAAGTAATCAAACAACAAAGGACGTGTTTGAGTTTTTAAAGAATAAAATAGCCATCGGCACTATAGATGTCGGATAATAGTCCCAGATTTTCAAAAATAAAATTGGCACAAGACGAAAATTAATATTCCATCTTGCACCCTTGTTACCGTCTGACTCACTAGCCAAAATGGTTGTGCACCGAGTGATAAGTTGTGTGCCTGTGATAAGTCACGGGGTCAATTCCCCGTGTGCATGGTGCTCTTTATTTTACTCTCAAAGGTAAACATTATTTTTTTTGCAATATTTTTTTTAAATTAAAGTTTAATTTACATATTTTTTTAATTTAAATATAAATAAATGTTTTTCAAAATATATTTTTTAAATTAATTGATTTTTGAAAACATATATTTTATTTTTATTAAATTAAATTAATTTGATTAACCTTTTATTTAAATTTTGCAAATTAAAAAAAAAAAGACCTATTTGTTTTGCAAATTTTCAATCCAATGAGAGCTTTTGTTTTTCCACAAAGGAGGATGTAAGACAAAGAAGAGCACCATTTATTTTGCAAAACTAGGGAGCCCTAAAATATTCTCAAAACCTTGTTTATTTTGCAAAATCAAAGGGGGGAAAAAATCAAGAAAATTGATTCTTTCTTGTAAAATTGTAACACAAGGAAACACAAAATTTGCAAAATCCAAAGTTAAAAATTTGTGCCTTTGTTTTCTCCAAAGGAGGAATATCACAAAAATAATGCACATTTTTTTTTTTTGCAAAATCGAGAAGATATTGAAGACCTTGGGTCCACTAAAACCAAGTCGTGTGTCGACTGGTTCTGGAAAGCCTTTCAAACGCAGGTCGTGTTTTGACTTGACTTGAAAGGAGTGCAAATTTGTTAATTTTGCAAATCAAAGGGGGGAAGACAAGAAATTTTATTTCTTTGCAAAATTGTAACACAAAGTGATGAGCACTTAAAAATAAAAACTTGTTTATTTTGCAAACACAAAAAGGAAAGACAATTGTTTTATACCACATTCTTTGTAAAATTGAAAAACAAGCAGAGACTATGAATATCAAATGTTTGCACAACACGAATTAAATTTTTTTTGCAAAAATTAGTAATAAGGTGCATTTTCGATATTATTGAACACCTTTATTTTCAATTAGCAAATTAGGCGCATTTTCGATTGCATTCGATACCTAAGTGATAAAATTTTGTGGGTACTCTTTGATTTATTATTTCATTTGATTATTATTTTTTGCAATTCTAAGTCATCAATTTACTCAAACTGATTATCCTTCTTTAGGAGGATTTTCAGGCAAGTGCCATTAAATATATTTTTGAGTGAATTTTCTTTCATTTCTTATTTTTTTGGCTTAAATTTCCTCAAACTGATCATCTTTATTCAAAGAGAATTTTCAAGCATGTGCCATTAAATGCCAATTAAGAGTGAAATAAAGATCAACTTGGTGCAAATTCTAAAATCTTCATCATGGACACTATCAACAAATACCTAAATGATACACAATTGCTTAAAGGTTCTAACTATTCAGCATGGAAAACCAATATGAATGTCATTCTTACTATAGAGGATATGTGGGATTGAGTGGATGGTATTGATAAAATACTGAAATCAACAGGAGCAGATCAGAAAGCATGGGATAAAAATAATAATCATCTTCTCATGTTGATTCTCCTAGCTACTACCAATGAAATCCAGCCTCACATAAGTGAATATAAAACTGGTAAAGATGCATGGGATGAATTAAATACCATTTTTGTATATAAAAATAGATAAACTATTCTAAACCTTCAAACACAACTTTATAAACTCTATATGAAGTTAGGAGAAATAGTAGAACTATTCCTCTACAGAGTTGCAAAAATGAAGTAAAATATGAATGCTTTAGGAGAAAAAGTAGAATATACTATCCCAAATTCAGTAATATTGAGGTCTCTTCTAAAATCCTACAAGATGTTAATAACATTCCTTAATGTATTGCAAAGAACAATAACCTTTGTGGAGTTAGTCAATTTACTTCAAACTAAGGAAGCAAATCAACTCCAAAGTTATGAAGTGTCAAACAATGCACTTTCCTCGAACAACAAGGGTGGAAAGAAGAAAGGAAACTTTCAAAAGGGAGCATATTTAGGATCATATTCAAAAGATAAGGGTAAACAAACTCAATCAGAAAAGAAGTTTTGTACAAATTGTGAAAAGGACAACCATGTTACCAATCGGTGTTGGTTTAAAAATAAGAAAAACAAAAATGGCAAAGGCACATCATAGAGGTAAAATAGACAACAAAGAGGTAATATTGCTAGTGAAGTGTCTAATTCTGACTCTGATTTGGAAAGAGCACACAAGGTGCTCATGGCCCATACAACATTGTAAAGGGAAATAAATTTTTCACCCTAGGCATGCACCATTCCAAACCTTTTTTTAGGCTTCATAAATAGTAAATGTTTTTTTTTGAAGTACTTGCAATAAAGGGGTTATTGTACCTCATTTTTAGGCTTCATAAAATAGCAAACTCTTTTTTTTTTAAGTACTTGTAATAAAAGGGAGGATTTTCTGGTGTAATTTTTAAATTTGCATAGGATGCAATATTTGTAAAAACCTAAACAAGCTTCATGAGGTGCATATCTTTTGCACTTAAGGGGGGATAAACATTTCTTTTCTACTTCACATAGTTTTTTCTAAAAATGGAAAAAGACTTATAAGGGTGCATTTCGGTAGTGACCGACACCTTAGTCACACTTCTTACATAGATTCCATTACAACTTGTCTTGAAAAAAGGGAGGAAACTTGAAAGGGTGCATTTTGGCAATGATTGACACCTTAGATACCTCATCAAAACTTTTGCAAAATCATATTGTAACAGAATGAACCTCATATGTAGTTATATACTCTAGTACACCTAGTGGTTGCAACGAATGGTTACCCATGCAATTTGGTTGTATGAAAAGATTACAATAAGGACATTCGTTCATGTGAAAACAACATGAGGAATGACCCACTTTTTGATTAGAGTATCCAAAGCATTATGATAGATACTGAGATAGAGCAAGAGCCTGCATATCAACATATTTTTCCATTGTATTGGAGCAATTATATACATTACCCAAATAATGTAATAATGGGTGATGTTAGAGTTACTGTGCTACAGTAACTATAATTATTACCTCATTTGGTAATTAGTATATTTTCCTAGGTATATTTTACTTACTGCATGGTAGATATAAATTACTACATTATTTTTACTTTTTACCTTGAAGATATTCACTGTTTGGAATATCTTGTGGTAACTAGGTAAGTGGGTGATAGTAGTCAACTTGACTACATTAACCTACCTAGTTTGCTAGTTTTTTAGCGCTTATTTGTGAAGCACTTTAGCTAGCATGGTTAGGGGAAAATATTTTATTATTATTTCCTAAACCTATTCTTAGCTTCTTATATTGTGGTATTTAAGCTTTGCATTTTGAATATTATAGTTGAACGGTTTATGCTCTATTTTAAAAAAATAGAGGTTGATCTATGGTTCTTGGATTATATTATTAATAGCCAAAAATGGTAGATATAAATGACTAATAATAGCTAATCATTCAAACATAATGGTTCACAATACTTCCTCTCATGCATTGTAGAGAAGATGATTAACAACAAGAATTAGAAGAAAACACCTCTAACATTATTTCAATAATATCATCTACTAGATATGTTTGTAGAGGAATGCAATATGAGCTAAAATGAAATTATAGCCATGAATCCACTATTAGCATGTATGAAATAATCATAATTTTTGAAAAGAAAAATCTTACTTGGAGAGTGAAGCTACATAATATTTGTTTATTTACACAAGCAAGAATATAAGATGTCTTGGTGGTATCTTTCCAATATATACTAATATTTATTTTTCATGGATTGATTTTTGATATGTTCCAAATAATGTAATTGGATCGATTCTTGTAACCATAATGGCAAGTTTTAGTTATACTTACTTCGCACAGTAGAAGAAATTTTGATATTTGGTAAGATTTATAATAACCAAATCCTATTATATGTGTAATGAAACTTTAGATTAAATCAAACATGTGTGTTAATAGATGCATTATAATAATGTTAAATTGTAGAAACAATAAATAAATGTATGAGGCCTATAAATATCCACAAAAAATCATTAACAAATGAAGGCTAATCTATGATTTAAAATGGCTAAAAATCTTATTCTAGATCTTTGTATTTCTTGTAAAGTATAAGGCTAACAAATGTATTATTATGTTATCATATTGTGAATTGAGACTTTACATTCGCCTTATTAGGATTCTATGGATGTTCATATATTTTATTATATTTTGGAATACTAAAATTCAAGAATGAGTTCTTTGTCATAGCTAAACCATGACTATGTTGCTCAATATATGTTTATTCTATTATGATTATTTTACTGGAATAGGTGTTGGTAATGGATGATCCTTTCCAAATCTGAAAATTGGGGAAAGAGAACAAGGTATTCTTTTTATTGTAGATGATTTATTTCCTTGAGGTGAAAACTTGTACCTAGGTGATATATTCTCTCAAATTAAAGGTCTTAGTA
Source organism: Wollemia nobilis (assembly GCA_028583015.1). Taxonomy (NCBI): domain Eukaryota; kingdom Viridiplantae; phylum Streptophyta; class Pinopsida; order Araucariales; family Araucariaceae; genus Wollemia; species Wollemia nobilis. Next base: position 3,186,592 of record JAQPPZ010017179.1, on the reverse strand, counting down.
CATGAAATACCATAATATCCTTCACTTTTCTTATCTTAAAATAAATGAGCATGTAGTAGGAATGTTCCTATTGGGGTCATCAAATTTAGCAAATGGATTCAACATAGATTAGATTCTCTTTCCTATTGATTGTAGTAAAATGGTTATTGTTAATATACCTAAGGTTATGCCCACACTATGAACCACAATATAATTAGATGAGCCACCTTATGTTGGGTTACATCCTTGATTTATTTTTCTATTATGGACAAAGTGGATAGAAAAATCCAATAATAACTTATGTTTTTAATGATCCAATTTAATAATCATTAAAAAATTACTAGATTATAATCTCTATTTTTATTTTAATTAGTTAATATCATTTTTAATAGCTAAGATAACACATTAAATATTATGAGAGGAATAATAATATTTAAATAAAATAACATAATTAGAATTCACCAATTTGATTATATCCACAAGGTAACTAAAAGTATATAACAATACTTCATTGAATGCAATGCACAATCACATATTTCTTTAAAGAAGTTTATTGCTTTATACTAATTACTAAAATAAAAATTACATGTGTTAGAGTTTAAAAATCATGAAAATGATCCATAGATATTGTCATAGCACTTATTTATAATATTTACAATGCTCATTTTAGTGAAATCAAAAACAGAAAAAAATAATAATTTTTTAATTTTAATAAATTATTACTAATACCATTTTTAGAAAAATAATCCAAGAATAAATGTGATATCCAATTGATTGGTTAAATTTTTTATTGGAATTATGGATCTTTAACTTGATCTTTATTTTGAGGTTGAATATTAATTTGTGTCTTGTTTTTCACCCAAAAACTAATTTTTACATGATTTTCTCAAAATATATGAGCTGACAAGTTCACAATTGGAAAGACTCCTTCAAAAATAGTCATCTTAAGCCTTGTGTTACAAATTTTAGCTAAAAAATCAATTTACTGAGCACCTTAAACTTATATGGGTTGTATAGAAAATCATTTAAAATACATATTTTCTTGCCAATTGTCTATTGCCATGTTATATTGATCTCAAAGTCTTAAAAAATAGGGTATTTTACAAGCCAACTAAGTTTCTTGTTGTATAGATTGTTTGATCTCATCATGACTATAATTTTTATGGAATGACACTCCCAAATATTTAGACATCAAAGAATTTGATAGGTGTATCGATTAAAATGGTATACTTATCGACTTCTTAAGGAATACAACAAAACATGAGAAATTTTATAAATCTATTTGTTTATCTAAATAGTCTAGTTAATTCATGTAGAGATCATCATGCTTTAGAGATGTGGTTTTAGATATCGATATGTCACCCAATCCTTAATAGTTTTTAAACATACTCCATATCATCTTGTGCTCTTGGCAATAAATGCTATACAATTGTAATAGGTGAAAACAATGACAATGAGTGTTGTCTACTTTTCTCTAACAAGAAAATTCCATTAAATTATAAGCAAATATCTATTTTGTGTTGTGAGGAATGCTCTATTGTGTTATGGACATATTTTAGATGCTTATTTTATTTTGTGATAATATTTATGATGCTTCGAAAGTTCTAGAGGAGAAATCCCTAATCTTCTTTGTATGATTGCTACTTTGAGTGAAGGTAGCATGTAAATATTAAGTGTTTTTTTTACTTCTCATATAAAACATAATGGATTCCTCCACCTCCATTAACTTCACACTATCACATGCCTCTATGGAGAGTATCAATAATTTATTATCTTACTATCATTACACGTCTTGTTAGTGTAGATAACAAAACCTAGTTATTTGTAAAACCCTATTCACATTGCACATTCCTAAATTGCATAATAAAATTATATGCCTTAGTCTATACGTAGGTGTATATTTGTTGCACATAATTATATTTTCTATATTTTATTAAATCTAGGAAATATTTACCTAAGATACCTTATCTCTAGACCCGACATGTGTCCTATCCACGACTACCCCTTCCTTTGCCACATCTCACACTCATCATTCCACTTGCACCTACCCACATGCTACATATCTCCAGTTAAGTGAGACACTCCTAGTGACTCATTGTAACTACCTAGGACAGGTGGTTTTCTAGTCCCTACCACTTGGTAGCCCTAGATTGCCATCTATCTTTCCCTCCAAAATCATAGAAATATTATAATAAATATCATCACTTAATAAAAGAAAGGAGGATAATAAATAAATAATTATGCTACTGAAATTGCTACATAAGGCCATCAAAATATCTTGGAGATTGATTCCTCAAGGTCCTGGATCGAACCCAAACACTTCTACAACTCAATGATAAATATGGTAGGGAATTTACATAGTCTTAAACATGGCTCCGCATTTGCACAAATGTAGGATTACATTTAACCATCACCAAATGTGGTCTCTTGTTTTGTCAAGAACACTTTCAGCTAATGATAAACACAGATCAAAGCAGGTAATCAGCAAGGCATTTTGGTTCATTATTTTTACTTTTTACACATCATATTTATATTTTACATGCATCGTCCCTACTCCCCCTTACCTGGTTCTTGCCCAGTCCTTGATTCATCCTAGGTCATCCCACTCTGGGAATGGTTTGTAGTAGATGATCTCCTTCAGGGGAGATCCTTACCCACTTTTTGCTCATTTCCTAGTAGTTTATAGGGTTTCCTCGTTTGAATCTCAGACTTGGTGCTTCCCAGGGATCCTTTGGGGTTTCCAGCATGTTCCTGGGATCTTGTCCTTGATATTCCTTTGGATTTTTCTTAGGGTTTTTTGTAGGTTATTACTAGGATATGATTCCTAGGGCTTTCTTAGTCTATGGTGGTTGCAGTTTGGGTTATCGTTTACTTACTGGTGCATCTCGTGAGGTTATCTCTTCATCGAGGTTGGTCTAGGGGGGCGAGTTTCCTCTTTGCTTAAGGTTATCTCTTCATCGAGGTTGGTCTGGGGGGGCGAGTTTCCTCTTTGCTTGTGTTTCCTCTCTAAGATGCCATTGGTTGCTGGTGGTCTCATCTCTATGGGTGGGACCATGTTTATTTTCATGTTAAAAGGATTATTTTTGCTAGATCTACTACTTGGTGGATTCTTTGAGTAGCATGGCCTTGGGAGGGTTCTCTTCTGGTGCTTGAGTTATTCCTAGTCCCATTCCTAGTTTCCTAAAGTTGTTCGTGTGCAAGGATGGGGATTCCTAGTCCTTTCTATTGGGGTGCTTTGGGTTTTTTGCTGCATGTCTTGATCTTGGGGGGACCGGTGATCTATGCATGTAGACCCTTGGATCCCTTAGTTTAGGTTTTCATGGATCCCATATTTATGTCTGCTATCGCTTTCTGCATGGGATTCGCAAGTTTTCATTTTAGTTTCTTATTTGGGGGATTATGCTTTCTGGTCTTGCTTCTTGGTGGACTCTCAAAGGTTATTCTTGGCCTTGGAGGGGGCCTCTTATTGTTCCTGAGTTGTTCCCAGTCCCAGTTCCACTTCCTTGGAACTATTCATGAGCAAGGATGGTGGGTTTTTGGTCCTTTGTGGCTTTCAGGATCCTTTCTTTATGCCTGCATTTTTTTTTCCCTAGATCCTTCTAGTTTCCTCGTACTCTTGTTGGTGGGATTCCAATGCTATAGTTTCCCAAATCCGTTCTTCTGCTAGTTATCCTACTGGGTAGGATTTTTCAATCCTGCTAGTTTTCCTGTTGGACGGGATTTTTCAAACACGATTTTCTGCTAGTTTTCCTGCTGGGTTGGACGGGATTTCCCACTAGGTGGGATTTTCTAATATTATGGTTTTCTTGCTGGGCAGGATATCCAATCTAGTGGTTTTCAATTGCTTCCTGTTGGGTGGGATTTTCAAATTCATCATCCTGCATGTTTTTCTATTAGGCAGAATTTTTCAAAACTAGTGGTTTCCTACTGGGCAAAATTTTCCAATCTATTGGTTTTCCCGTTGGGTGGGATTTCCAATATACTGGTTTTTCCTGCTGGGCGGGATGGGATTTCCCACTGGGCGGGATTTCCAATATTCTAGTTTTTTTGCTAGGCATGATTTCCAATTTGGTGGTTTTAAGCTACTTCTCGCTAGGCAGGATTTTCAAATTCATCATCCTACATGGTTTCCCGTTAGGCGAGATTTTTCAAAACTGGTGGTTTCCCACTGGGTGAGATTTTTCAACATTGGTGGTTCCTCGCTAGGCAGGATTTTTCAAAATTGGTGGTTTCTTGCTATGCGGGATTTTTCAAAATTATCTTTTCTCGCTGGGTAGGTTTTTCCAAATTATCTATTTCTCATTGGGCGGTATTCTTCAAATTGATTGATCTTGACATTTGGTTTGGTTGGTTGACCTATTGTAAAAAGTGGGGTCCTTTCAAAACCCACTTTTAATATAATTTTTACCTACCAAAAAAAATATTTTACATGCATCACCATTAGGGTTTTTGTAGCTTCTTTCATGCATATCAACAGGTGTTATTGACTCTTTTTATTGTAAGCTCATGTGTGCAGGTGATAGGTTATTGAAGACTACTAAAGCAAAAAGTGATTCATTAAAGGATATACAAGCCCACTAAATATAGATTAGAGCAAAGAATATTTAGACACCCCTGTTGGATTTGTTAAAGGGGCTCCACCCCTTTGTGCATATTTTACTTTGGTGAGGACAAACAAACTAAATTATTTTGTAATCAAGATATATACAATTTGGGGTAAATTAATGTTATAAAAAGAGGAGATTAAGGTTCCCAAAAGTTCAACATAAAAAGCAATGTTGTCTACCTTCATCACTTGTTTCATTATTTCATTATTTGGGTTTATATTTTTGCTTACAAAATGGTGATCATAGTAGGACCTTCAAAGGGTTCCTTGTGTTATTGCCTCGTTGTTTCTTCTTACTAATCTGTGTCTATTTTACTATTGTAGGTTTTTGAATTCTATCACACAGACCATTTTGGGAGTTTCAGGACATGATCGGGCTGCTTTTGGATCTATATAAACATGGAATATCATTTGGGATACCTGCACAAACACGACAGTGCATTTAGGAACCTAATGATACACACCTCTACATTTGGGATCCTGCACAAACACGAGTATACGTTTGAGGAGCTAGAGGAGGAAGCGAAAGGACTCTAGGTGAGTAACATGAAAATCTAGTTTTTATTTTTATTTTTTAAAAAGAAAAAAATATCTCCCTCTTTTATTTTTGTGCATTAGATTAAGTGTTTTTTTCCTAGGTATTTTTAAATATTTTTTATACATTAAAAAAAAAGAGGAAAATCAATCAAACCTAAGTTGCATTTTTAGGACATATGGTAAGAAAAAAAATAAAAATCATAGTAGATGCACTTATGGTTATTTTTTCACATTAAAAAATGCATTTTAGGTCATATCAAGGTCTCATACTATATTTGTTCTATTTTTAACACATAGTTAGAAATGTAGAACTATTTTTGACCAATTCTAAACGTAGCACTATGTTTGATAAAATGTAGATATATGTTTGATCAGTCCTAAATACACCCTCGTGCTTGGTTCTATGTTTCATAAGTATCTCATAAACTATTTAAATATTGTTTATTACATTTAATTTAAGGTTTTTATCTATTTTTTTCTGTGTATTGATGCCATTTAGAGACAACAAAATTAAAATTACATGCTATATTACAATTTAGGGTAGTTTTTGTGTTTTGCTTTCAAAAAACATATAAAACTCAAAATAATACACCCCCACACACTTGCACATTTCACCATTCCACATCATTGCATGATGAGTACAAGGAAAACCTCCTGAACTTGTTGGACTTCATCACCAATCATCATTATAACCATAGTTAGTACGATACCCACTTGGAATTCATAACCAAGTGATTGGCCACTCTTGAGGTTAGCTCAAGGTGATCATTTAGGTTAGACACTCTTTTACCATGAGGCTAAATAAATAGTGGATCACAACTATCATTCTTGTTCAAGTATGCTTAAGTATGCAGTAAAATCTTGATTGGGAAATTAGCAGGACTTAGACAATGCAACCTATTTTAGTAGGTAATTTGATTCCCTATGTTACACCCATCACCAAACCTTCATCTAGGAAGCCTCATTAGTCATTCGTGATTCATCCTTCATCAGAAGAGTGTGTTCAAATACATATTTTTAGATTTAACTCCACCACATACTCTTTATAGTTTTCTAGGACTAGGATCTACATAAAACACACAAAAACCAATATATAGATATATATATTCAAAAAAATAAGAATAAAAACAATCAAATAAAAAAACCAAAACAAAAAAACAAACATAGGAAAATGTTTGTTTGATTGTGTGTTTGTTTTCTTTCCATTCGCATCACATATTTACACATATATATACATTCATCACCTCATATCACCTCTAGCTTATGGTATTGACCCAAAGTTAAGATAAAGCACTAACACACACCCACACCCAAGCACCTGCATCCATGGATCACTACACTTAGGCTTCCCAAGCTCTAGCCACTTCTATGTCTAAGCAAAGGAGTGTGTCGTATACCATGTGAATAGAATTATTTGTTGGGCCATCTAATCATGTTCCTTATTTATATCAAGATATAATTTAGTGATCTACATATGTTGCTATCCTAGAGATACTTTAAGGATATCATGACATAAATAATTACTATTCATTTAAGGATATCATGTAATACTTGATAGAAAAGGCAACCATCAAGATTGATAAGCCCTTGGCATAGTAAAATTAGAACCTTGGTATATACTAGACACTACTCCCTCACCACAAAGCAACATAGCAAACAACAAGGGTGTCAACTTTCATGGTTCCCCAAACCAATTACCAAGGCTTTGTGGGTGTTATCCATATAGTCACATAAGGTCAAATAAGTATGAAACATATGCAAAAATTGAGTAAACAAACCCAATTAGTACCTCCTCCTATAGAACAACTGACAAACATTCCTATACAACCAAATGACAATAATCCATCTCAACTAATCCACATCCCAAGTAATCCACCAAGACCCAACATCACATTGATGAGTCAATTGAAGTAAAGCTTAGAAATGACTTTATACAAGTTAACGATAAATTATAGTATACAATAATACCCCCAACATAGAGTGGAATTGATGGATATCCTAAAATACATTGAAGTGCAAACACAATATCCCAATGCATTTGCCAATTTTATGGGGAACGTTCAAACATTATTGGAACCTTCAATATCATTTTATGATTTTGAAACAAAAATAATATCATTGGAGTTACCTGATCCTCCATTGCATATCATAGCTCATACCAAAAAAATCATTTTAAACTAGTACTAATAGATATTGGCTCCTCTATCAACATAATCACCACTACAACACTTCAACATCTTAACATACCACCATCTCACATCACCCCATCAACATTCTCTTTATGGGTATTCAATGATGTCTTGTGTTGCACAGTAGGAACTGTAGTCTTACCTATAAAATTTGGGGTTAATAATATCCACATCATATTCCATAATCTAGAAGGAACCATGGCTTATAACATACTCCTTGGGTACCCTTTTATTAGGGAAATGAAAAGTGTGCCATCAATGTTGAACCAATGATTGAAATATATGCATAAGCAAAAAAACAATTGAATACCCATAGACATAGAGACATTAAAGTACTAAAAATTTATATCAAATCCATATGATCCATCACTCCCATCTACACATTTATCCATCACTCCACTAACCACCCCATCAGCCTCAAGCTAAAACATGTCATCTAAGGCACCCATTCAGGAAGCACTCCCCATAGTTGATCATACCTTCACATCCTAAATAGTCCATCCTAATAATACTTCATCATCCACCTCATATAATCTTCCCATTACAGCTAATCATCCCATAAACCAACCCCCACACTCATCAAATCACATCTCATATCAAATCCATAAAATAATCAGTTTGTCACCCCTCCAACCATCACAAGGGGGAAAGCCTCGATATCACACAATCAACCACCCAATCCAAATCTCTCAACACTCACCATCACCATACCTTATCCTGAACCCCATTTTTTTAGCCACATAAGTCAACCACACCCTTTGTTGTCTACATCATTTGAGCCACAAATCCATCCTCAAGCCTCCACCTCTATATATGCTTCATCCACGTACATACCAACTCAAGTTGTAGTTCATCTCACTAATCCTAGAATTGGTGAGTAAATTTTTTAGAATTTTGAAATAAACCCACATACTATTGAGACTATCAGAGACTATGGTTGCTCACGTGACTCACCCTTAGCCATAGGTGCAGTTTATAACATGGGCTAATTTCCAAATAGAATTAAATTTGTATACAGGGGAGTTGATTCTTCATCTGATCCAATCCCTCCTAATGAGCCCAAATAACCATTCTATGAAAATATAGAATTATTTCCAAGCCATATTTCCCAATGCAATACTTTTGCCAGGTTAACTAGCAGGGATATAGTCTAGGATGATATGAATAGGGCATGTGTGATATCATGAAACCTCATTATTGAAAGGTATATTATCGCTCTATTCTAGGATATAGGCCATAATCATACACTACATATTTTGAGTAAGCATTTAAATGACTCACAATAAATCCCTAAGAGGATGGTGAAGAGGATGAAGAGAGCAATGATAGTGAAGATGATTGCATAGACCCTACGTTTACGTCTCGAGGTATTTTTTAAAATACAACCACATACTACCATGATAAATAATATTTTTGATGATAAATCCGATGAAGAATATCAGGATGAATATAACATGCACTATATTACCTCTAATAGATCTAAAGAATATTTGGTACCCATTGAACTTTTTACTAAGGAATACGAGTTCTACCTTAGAATTTTTTCCATCCATCAGCCCATCTTCCACTTATTCCTTCCATGAGAGTTATTTGAACCATCTATTGATCCACCATCACCACATTGGCCACCTCCATGGTGCTAAAATAATACACCCATCATATATCAGTTGCTCCGTCGATTGTAGCCACCCCAATTCCACCAAGTTAACATGATTATTGTTAACTTGTTTGTCTCACTCAGCAATACATATGATTTGGTGAAACCAAATTCAATTGATTTTATCCTTATTGAAATTTATATAATTTCATCCCCACCATCCATCTCTGAGTTCATCCTATATAAATAATTGCTAAGAGCCTCTAATGCTTATATCCCTCAACAACCTTTACCATTAGCTCTTTTTATTTTTCAAACTAAGGTAGAAGAAACTCTACCTGAGTCATTAGATGATGTGGAGGATGATATTAATCTTATACCTACTCCATACTAGTTAGAATAAGGTTATCACATGATAATTAAAGAAATAATTGATGTGATCCTAAGTGTAGACATGAACAATACAAAAATTATAAAACTAGAAAATGGCCTATCCGTAGAAGAAAAAGAGTGACTCACATAGATATTAACAAAAAATAAATATTTTTTTGCATGGTATTACAAATATGTGGTTGGAATTGACCCCAACTTGGTGGTCCATAATATCACCTTAGGTCCGAAAGCAAAATCGTTCAATTAAAAATTGAGGAAACTTCATTCTAACATTACAACCCATTGATCTTCCTGAGTGGCTATCAAACATGGTACCTATTCACAAACCTAACAAGGGAACTCATATATGTGCAAATTTTAGAGATCTAAATAAAGCATGTCCCAAAGATCAAATATCAATCAACTTGTAGACTCTTGTGTGGGCCATAAAATGGTCTTCGTAATGGATAGTTTCTAAGGATGTAATAAAATTTGAATTAATCCTAATGACCAACACAAAATAGTGTTTACAACACCTTAGGGGACTTTTTGTTACAAAGCGATGCCATTCGACCTAAAAAAATATAGGAGCTACATATGACCGTGCCATGACATATATCTTCCAAGACTATATGCATAAGTTCATTCAATATTATGTGGATGATCTAATAGCAAATTCTAAAACATATCAAAACCATATCGATGTATTAGAAAAAGTTTTTGATCGATTACTTGAACATAAAGTGAGGTTAAATCCTAATAAGTGTATATTTGGAGTTACATTAGGTAAAATTATAGTCTTTATTATCTCCAAGTGGGGAATTAAATTGGATACCAAAAAATTCAAGGCCATCATGGAAACACCACCCTCAAGAAACCTTAAAGAGTTTCATAGTTTACAAATAAAAATCTAATCGATGCATCGCTTTATCGAACAAATATCAAACAAATTCAGGTCTTTTAATCACCTGCAAAAAAAGGGGGTCATCTTCTCATTAACAAAATAGTTTCAAGAAAATTTTGAGGACATAAAGTAATATATAGCCTCACCACCATTATTAAGGCCACCTTTCCAAGGAGTCATGTTTCATATTTATATTTTTTCAACAAATTTTGCATTAGGGACAATGCTTGCACAAAATTATGAAAATAAAAAAGAGCAAGCAATTTATTATATTAGTCAAACTTTAGTGAGCTATTAAACAAGATACACATACATGGAAAATTTGTATCTAGTAGTGGTATTTTCCTCGTAGAAACTTTGACATTATATGATAAGTCACATCACTTATGTCATAGCTCGAGAAAACCCTCTATGAAATATTATTACTCGCACATACAACACCCATACCACAAAATGGATAATTCTTTTAACATAATTTGACCTTGAATTCATCATTCAAAAATATATTAAAGGTCAGGTAATAGTCTATCAACTCATGGAAGCTCCTCTTCATGATGATAAACCTTTATTCATTGATCTAGTAGATGATTTGCTATTTAATGTCACTAAAGAAAAGGAGCTAGTAGCTCCTAAATATGATGTTGACATTACCCTATTCTTTGATGGTTTAAAGTGAGAATAAGGACAATATTCTAGAGTCATGTTTTACACAGGGATAGGGAAGCCAATCCCTTCATCATTGAAACTCGAATTTCAATGCACAAACAAGAACATAGAGTATGAAGCCCTAATTATAGGACTTCAGGTAGTTGTCACTATGGGTATTAAATGTATAAGAATATTTGGTTATTCCCAAATTGTAGTTTATTAAGTAAAGGAAACTTACCAATGCAGAGAACTAGTCTTAAAACTTTACAATGAAATAGCAATGAAATTGCTAGAAAAATTTGACTAGTATGAGATCGAGAACTTGCTTCATTCAAGTAATAGATTTGTAGATGTAATGACCTCTCTAGGATCTTTGAATTCAAAGAACGATGTTGTAGAGATCCAACCGCTAGTCATTAAAACAATGTCAAAATCTACAATTGCATGAGCATAATTTAAATATGAAAAGGATGTGAGCTTCACTCATGCAAAGATGCACAATTGATGGCTTAGTCAAATAAAGTATTTTCTTAAGTTTGGTACTCTCTCAACAAATTTTTCATGAACTGCTAAACATATGTTCAAATAAATAGCAACTTATTACACTCTTTTAGGAGGTGTGTTGTATAGATGTGGCTATTATGGGATTTTACTATGATGTTTAGAACCCACGGAGGCATAATGGGACATTTCAGACGCCCATGATGGTACTTGTGGTGGTAATTTTAGTGGAATGACCATTTCAAAGTGCATCTTGCACATTGGTTATTATTGGCCCATAATGGAAAGTGACTATTGCAAGCACATTAATAAATATCAAAAATATCAACAACATGGCAACTTGAATCATGTACCATTGTAGGCATTACAACCCATTCAAATTCTTTGGCCCTTTTCATAATTGGGCCTAGATTTGATTAGAAAAATCTTGCCTACCTCTTCAAGATAACACAAATTTATCATCACTGCCATATAATATTTTAGAATGTGGGTTGATGCAATTTTAATGACCACTTTGATAGGACCTAAAATTGCAGATTTCATACTCCAAAATATTATCTATAATTTTGGCATCCCCTCAAAAATAATTTTTGATAATGTCAAGTCATTCAAAAGCAAGGATTTTTTAGCACCGTGCAACAAATACAATATCTAACATAGTTTTTCAACTCCTTACTACCCACAGGAAAATGGACAAGTTGAGGTGACCAATAAGATATTGATAGCCATTCTAAATAAAATAGTCAAATAAAATCATAGGGATTGGCATACAACAATTCCCTTGGCATTATGGGCATATTGAAAAAGTATTCAAATGCCTATCAAGGAAACTCTATTTTCATTTGTCTACAATACCGAAGTAGTTATACCTCTTGAGATCGAGATCCCCTCACAATGTATTTCATTACAAGAATTCATAGATGACAATACTACTCAACAAGCGCATCTTGATCAACTCACACTCCTTGATGAAAGGTGATTCAATGATTTAGAACATCTATGAGTATATCAAGACTGTATCAAATGTGCTTATAACACAAAATTTCATCCACATGAATTCCAAGTAGGAGATATTGTTATTAAAGAGAATCAACTTAACACCAATGTATTTTCATGCCTTCATGACAAATTTATGGCTAATTGGTTAGGTCCATTTATTATCATATAGAAGTTGGGTCCTAGAATATATAGACTTGCCATTCTAGAGGGTATATATGAGATTGAACCATTGATAAGTATACACCTGAAATCATTCTATACCTATTTTGATATATACATATGTATATATTCATGGCTAAAAAATAAATTTATATATATAAATAAAATTCAATTTTTTTCTTACTCGTTCACATTGTATTTCATGTATCCATCCATGCATCCATAACTCATACACACATTTCTATCACCTACATTTTATTTCATATTGCTTGCACAATAATAGGTATTAGGATAGTTTTGATATTTTTTAGTCAACTAAATCTTATTTCCTTAATTAGGGGTACCTCTAGTCTACCATTAGGTTCATGTTGCCATACACATGTCATGTCAAAAAAAATAGAGGATAAAAATACAAAATTGTAATAAAACCCCATAACACCTCATTTATTTTGTAGTATCTGGTTTAAAGAATCTCTAGGAGTTTTTCAGTCACTTAGCCACCCCTAGTGATTCATGCAATATTTTTTAAAAATTAAACAATCCATAGGTGCTATATATTATTCCTGGTTAATCAAGTTCCCTCTTGGACCATGCACATTATAACACATTAAAAACATTGTGATATCTAGGAACAAAAAAATCATAAGTAGATATTGTCATAAATTTAATGGTTTCTCGTGCTCATTCAATCATGCGCATGGTCTAGAAACTTGAGAATTAATAAAAGGAAAAACTCCCCCTTCTATACCTTCAAAAAAAATCCCTTGCTCATCTACAAAACAAACAAGTATCCCAAAAGCATACAAAAAAAAAACATAGTAAAAATCCCCCTTGCTCTACTCCAAAATGAGCAAGTCCCAAAAGCAATAAAAATCCCCTTTACTCCACTACAAAATTAGCAAAAATTCTAAAATTTCCAAATTCCAAAAAATGCAATAAAAATAAGGGAAATGAGCTTGAATACCTAAAATTCTTAGTATTTCAAAAACCATGGGATGATCTTCATCATAAAAAATAAGCTATAAACATCAACCTAGTAGGTGAGTAGTCTTACGTGCAGTGATATGTCTATCACATTAGTGATATTATTTTGTACATATATATGAATACTTTCAAATGAACTAGCTTGTTGGCATAAGCTATAATTGATTAGTCTAACCTCACTCATAATGGAAAATAAATATTCATTGTACACATAATTGGTCCTTGAGAGATTTGAATCCACTAGGATACCTTTAGCATCACATGGATTAGCGAGATACATAAATGAGTTTTTTTGAAGTCACTAGCATGTCTGAGTCTTTAGAAAACAACTCTAGATTCTTTATCCCTAAGGCAAAGAAAGTCATAATCATTACTCTCTATATTACCATAGCATTATTATATTATAGCCTGCTTTAGTGTTAGATGTTGGTGCCCATGATTAAGTAATGAAGAAAATATGAACAAGCAAGAGTCTAAACACAATAGTTAATACATTCATATCATTAGCTTATCCATATGTATCACTACAAAAACATATATATCATTCATAAAGCATTGAACCCATCATATAAAAATGCATTAATTCTTAAAAACAAAGCAAAATCATGACACAAAATAATTCACAATAGAAAATCTATGTATATATGTGTATGAATAAAAAAGATACATAGTTTTCTAGAAGGTTGTATATAAAAAATCACTAAGGCTCATACTAGCTACTACAAGGATTCCTATGCTCTCTAAGAGAGGAAAAATGATCAAATACCTATGATACAGATGGATCTAGAACACGAGAAACTCTAAAATGAGAACCACTATGCCTAGACTTGATCCATCGATTGGATCCAAATATTGAGACAGAAGGTCAAACAAGTAGTGTGAAGCCATTTTACACAAGTTGATCCTCCAAGTATCCAATGTACTCCTATGATCAAATGTAATACTACTGAGATCAAAGGCAAGATATATCCTATCTCATCTAACTATCCTTCTCCACCATATCTGCACAGATAATAGCAACCAAAGCAACATCACCACCTACACTTGGGGTATTCCTTAGCCCCTCCATCTCACTCTACAGTCAAGCTAACTTTACATCTCGAGTCATCTAAGCTTGTAGGAAGTAATATTACTCCTTAACTAAGCTATCGTTCTTAGCTTGTAGAATACTCCAATCCTCCTTGCTCCATGTAGGAGGTCCCTTAGGAGCACTACCACACCCACCAACTCCACCATAACCTCCAATTGCACCCTTTATTAACCAATCCATATCATCTCTCGATCAACTCCCACAACTACTAGATCAATAATATCTCTATCATTAAGGAGTCTCCTCTACAGTAGCTCTGCCATCCACATCATCAATGATATGACTATGTGCCCAAGAAGGTTGTAATGTAAACCAAGCATCGTAGTCGATGGTCTTCCTATATTTATACACATCCAAGATATCTATCACCTCATCTACCTCATTCTCAATAGGCTAATCCATAGAATAAGGTTGACTCAGCTCAAATCCATTATACCTGTAGAAAACTTGAGCATCGATAATCGCCTGTAGCAACCTAAACTATCAAATAATATGAGATAATTGAATCAATTCTCTCTTATTGCTATGACGTTCAAAAACCAATATATCCAACCTCATCTATTGCAACTACTTGTCATCCTCATCCCATGTAAAATCTAGTAATGGTCACCAAATAACATCTACAACTATCAAATCTACCCAAGTATCCTAATAATCCTAGCCACTATAACAAGGATGACTCGATGGAAGCTCTTAACTAGCCTGCTAACGTAAAGCACAAGGACGTGAGCTATCCCATGTAGAAGGTAACCTTAATGGATGAGCCACAATGAAGTTCTCATAGCTCCAAATATGAAGGAGTAAGTTATAGTCTAATTCCTTTCACTCCTGTTTCTTCATCATGTACAACTCAATATAGATGTCATATAACAAAATTTATGTCCAAGCATAAATCCAAGGCTCATCAATCATATTCATCACCAACTTGACTTGGTTCTAGGGGAACCTAGCTCCTGTGATGTTTGGCAAAAGCATATTATCTAGGATGTACATCACAAAGGTCAATAATGCATCCAACTCAATCTTCTAGAACATCTCTAAATATTGGATGCCACCCTTTTTAAAATCCACTCCCTACCATCCATGTAAAAACAAGGATCTCAACTCATACTCCTTATCGTAGCCTACCCCAACTACTAACCCCTCCATAGGAATGCAAAAGATGCGGTAAACATCCTCTAAGGTAATGATGATCTCCCTTGTAAAAAGTTGAAACATACCCCTATCAGGATCCCATATCTCTGTCAATATAGAGAGATACACCTCATCTACCTGTACCACCTCCACCCTACCACAACCAACCAACCCTGCAATATCCAACCACTTCCAATGGTCAAAAGTTAGTGCCTTCATCACACAAGTGAGAACAACAAAAAAGTAGCTTTTTACCTCGAGTATTTTCACCTACAACAAAAACAACATTAAAAGCAATATTAGTACACCATACATTTAAAAAAATCATCATCCAACCCTTTACATTTTCAAAGAAAAACTTTTCACCCAACCCCTTATGGTCATCAAAAAAAAGAAAAAAAGAAATACAATCAACAAAAATAAACACAATAAAAATAACCAAGCTACAAGAGGGCAACAAGACCTACCTCGACCACCTGCATTCTCACTCCAGCTGCACCGCCAACTCTAGACATCTATCCCATCATCTCATAATCTTTCACAAACTCCCTTTCTCTCTCAAGCACTCTCACAATGCTCAATTGCAAAAATGACTCAAATATCCCCCTCAAGCCATTTTATGGCTAGAAAGGGTGCTCCCAAACACATACTTGTGTTTGGTAAGTGTGTCAAAATGCAAACCTATATTTACTAGGTCCTTATGAACACATATCTATGTTTGTGATAGTACAAATATAGAGATGCATTTATGCAAAAACAAATATAGGACCAAATTTGGTCCAAAAAAAGAAAAACAAGCTTCAAGACAACCCAAAACTTCAAGAATCATCAATACAATTCATCCATACATACAATATTCATTTTCAACATAAATCATATCAATTTTATAGATAAAATTTATAATACGACTTTCACCCCAAAAAGCTCAAAAAGGGTCCCAAAACAATCCAAATTTGCTCAAAATCTTCACAAAATTTCTCCCATGCATCCATCATACCATTCCACCTCATTTTATCCCAAATCAAATCAATTTTGTAACTTGATTTTGGAATGCGACTACATTCAAGAAACGTTTCTCAAGGCTATCATTAAACCCTTTCCACGGGATCACAAAAGTGGAAACCTTTCACAAATTGCAAATTGGTATTAACTACATCATTTTGAGAAGGGTATAACAAGCAATAACTGTGATCAAGGAAAACTAACCATCGAATGATTTTAGTATCATACACATACCCTTAATGGCTAGTTTATTTACCATAGAAAAATTGCTCATTATTTTATCCAATGGTCATAAGTTAGTGCCTTCATCACACAAGTGAGAACAACAAAAAAGCAGTTTTTTACCTTGAGCATTTTCACCTATAGCAAAAACAACATTAAAAGTAATATTAGTACACCATACAATTAAGAAAATCACCATCCAACCCTTTACATTTTCAAAGAAAAAACTTTTCACCCAACCCCTTATGGTCATCAAAAAAAAGAAAAAAAGAAATACAATCAAAAAAAATAAACACAATAAAAATAACTAAGCTACAAGAGGGCAACAAGACCTACCTCGACCACCCACATTCTCGCTCCAGCTGCACCGCCAACTCTAGCTATCTAACCCACCATCTCATCTTATTTCACAAACTCTCTTTCTCTCTCAAGCACTCTCACAATGCTCAATTGCAAGAATGACTTAAACATCCCCCTCAAGCCCTTTTATAGCTAGAAAGGGTGGTCCCAAACACATACTTGTGTTTGGTGAGTGTGTCAAAATGCAAACCTATATTTACTATGTCCTTCTGAACACATATCTATGTTTGTGATAGTACAAATATAGAGATGCATTTATGCAAAAACAAATATAGGACCAAATTTGGTCCAAAAAAAGAAAAACAAGCTTCAAAACAACCCAAAACTTCAATAATCATCAATACAATTCATCATTACATACAATATTCATTTTCAACATAAATCATATCAATTTTATAGATAAAATTTATAATATGACTTTCGCCCCAAAAAGCTCAAAAAGGGTCCCAAAATGATACAAATTTGCACAAAATCTTCACAAAATTTCTCCCATGCATCCATCATACCATTCCATCTCATTTTATCCTAAATCAAATAAATTTGGTAACTTGCTTTTGGAATGTGACTACATTCAAGAAACGTTTCTCAAGGCTATCATAAAACCCTTTCCACAGGATCACAAAAGTGGAAACCTTTGACAAATTGCAAATTGGTATTAACTACGTCATTTTGAGAAGGGTATAACAAGAAATGAATGCGATCAAGGAAAACTAACCATCAAATTATTTTAGTATCATACACATACCCTAAATGGCTAGTTTATTTACCATAGCGAAATTGCTCATTATTTTACCTAAAAGCAAATTTTCAACAACACATGCCCAATACAAAAGTGGGGCAATCAACATTGATATTGACCTTCAACATTTGCATCAATCAAATTGCATCCACACCATCAACCAAATCTATCAAGTGAATCGTGGGTTTCATCTATGTCATATTTCACCTATTTGTCACTTGAGGGGTAAGACAAATCCAAAAATTTTACAAGAGTCGTTCAACATTTGCATTGAGATAACCAAAGTCCATTGCTCCATCCAATAAACTCAAGTATTTCTTGTTTTTACATCGCATTGTGCTTGTTACAATGCGATACAAAATGGGACATCTATAGAGAAAAAATACCTAGCCATTTGTATATTCATATTGCACATTCTAAATTTGCATACTAAAATTATATACCTATGT
This sequence comes from Wollemia nobilis, assembly GCA_028583015.1. Taxonomy (NCBI): domain Eukaryota; kingdom Viridiplantae; phylum Streptophyta; class Pinopsida; order Araucariales; family Araucariaceae; genus Wollemia; species Wollemia nobilis. The sequence continues at coordinate 3,168,121 of JAQPPZ010017179.1, read as the reverse complement.
CTAAACCTAGGTGTATATTTTGTACACATAACTATATTTTCTAGATTTTATTAAATTTGGAAAATATATGCCTAAGATAACATGTGTCCTAGCCACCACTACCCCTCCCCTTGCCACATCTCACACTCATCACTCTACTTGCACCTACCCACATGCGACATCTCCCTAGTTAAATGAGACACTTCTGGTGACTCACTATAACTACCCAAGATAGGAGGTTGCCTAGTTCCTACCTATTGGTAACTTTGGCTTACCACTTATCTTTTCCTCCAAAACCCTCAAAAGCTTATAAAAAACATCATCACTTCATCAAAAAAAGGAGGCTAAGAAATACATCGTTATGCTACCAAAATTTCAATAGGAGACCATCAACAAATCTTGGAGATCGATTCCTCAAGGTCCCAGATTGAACCCCAGTACTACTACAACTTAGTGACAAATGTGGTAGGGTGTTTACATAGTGTCAAATGTGGCTCCGTATTTGCACAAATGTAGGCCTACATTTAACCATAAACACGACTTCACATTTGCTTAGGGATACGTTCAATCGATGTTAGACACAAATCGAAGCAGGTAATCAACAAGGTATTTTGGGTTCATTATTTTTTATTTCTACGCATCATATTTATACTTTGCAAGCATTAATGTCAAGGTTTTTGTAGCTTCTTTCATGCTTATCAACAAGTGCTACTAACTCTATTGTTTGCAAGCTCATGTGTGTAGGTGATAGGTTACTGAAGGTAGCTGAAGGAAAGAGTGGCTCATCAAAGGATATACAAGCCCACTCATCGCTGATTGGAGCAAAGAAGATTCAGACACACCCATTGGATTTGTTAAAGGGGATTCCTCCTTTTGTGCATATTGTACTTTTACAAGGACAAACAAAATACATTCTTTTGTAATCAAGATCCCTACAATTTGCAGTAAATTACTATTGTAAAAAGAAAAGGCTTCCACAAATCCAATATAAAATATAATTTTATCTATCTTCATCGCTTGTTTCATTATTTTATTATTTAAATATATCATTTTACTTACAATTAAAACTAACATTTGATGATCTATATGTTGTAATTTTTTTTATATAAATTAAAAATCAAATTTAAAATTAAGTGTAATTAATTATAAGTTAGAGTCTAAAAAACATTTAAACTTGACATACATATTTCAACTATATATTTCACCTGAATTCTACTAGTAACCTATTTACATTCTATAACCCTTTAAATCTATTTATAATTATAATCCTTTAAATATTAAATTTGCCAATAAATTTCCTAGTTGCCACAAATTTCCAATAGTACACAATCCATGAATATATTTATTTAATATATATATGTTACGTATGTTGAATAATTTGCTAGACCATGATCAAACTTAAATTATATAAAGGAAAGTTTAAAAACAAATAAAAACAAATAATTAAATTTTAAATTCGCTACTATTGCTAGACCATGAATAAGGAATGTTTTTTAAATCAAAACTCTCACTACTATCTATTTTTTTTTGGTTAGATTATATATATATAAATAATTCTACAGGATGAAATATGTAGTCATCATGAATTTGTATAGGTTTTTCGTCTTTTATGGTTGCTACAATATTATGTGATGCTCACCTCGGAAGCTAGCACACAAATCTTCACACAATCCGTATATAACTACCATGCTACAATTATTTTAAATCTTTTACGCCACTGAAAAGAAAAACACCAAAAAAAAAAAACAATCGTTGAAAGCAGAGATTAATATTATTTTTTTAATTTAAATTTAAATATTATTACATAATTTAATTTTTTACATATTATTATAATTTATTTTTTAACATATATACTTATATTCTTTTAAATTTAAAATATTTTTCTTATATTATTAAATATATCTAAAAAATTCTTGCATTGATTCTGAATATAAAAAACAATATTTTTTTAAAAATCTCAATTTTAAATCATAGTTTTGGGGGCAAGGGCCATGCTCGACAAGCCTCGTTAGTTCAAAGATAATAAGATTAAAATGAAAATGCGTATGCATTCATAAGACTTGCTTCAATTTTATTTTAATTTTAAAAATAAGGAAAAAATTACCCTGGCCAAATAATTGACTCTTTCCTTAACAACGCTAGTAAGAATTCAGAAATATCGTATCGTGTTAAAAATATTTAGAAAAACGTCTAGTTTGAACGTGCAATCTCTGACTTGGACAGAACAGTCCGACGTTGGTTAAGTGAAATAGTTCTGTCCGATTGTTTCCGTCACGTAACGTCCTGGGCAGGATTGAACGTAAGTCAATGTATTTGGGCTCAAGCTTGTTTTTGTCTTAGTCTTATCCTACAATGTAATTTCATTGCACTTGGTGAGGCTTTTGACTAATTTGACCGATTATTGCAGTCAAAAGACGTATCGTCTGACGCCATAAAAGGTTTATTATGGTAAGAAATGCTAAAAACGTCTATTTTGAATATCAAATGTCAGCGTTGAAAATTAATGTTGTTGATGAGATATTTATTTGGATTGGACAGTGATACTCTTCTTTTTTAATATTCTTAGTTGAGTACAGTTGATTAATCCAGCAGACCAGAGGTTAAATTCCTATGTTTGTATATATATATATATATCTATTTCATTCCAGTTTGAAGGAAAGTTAGAGGACTACGTGAAATGATGTTGACGGTTGGAATGGTAGGCTTCATTCCAAATGGACAGGATTGAACGTTCAACGACAGAAAGTATGAGGAGCACGTGGAGGGATACTTGACGGCGTTCAAATGATCGGCTTTGTCGCAACAACAAACGATTGAATTGTAAGTCATTGATTTCACGCTTGAAACTTCACATCCGGCGTGTATATATATATATGGGCGCCTGTCATGTTCCGCTCGAGCAAAAATGTGCTAACGATTTTCATATGCAATCAATATAGATAGACACATACACCCAATGGAATTAAAAAAAAAAAATTGGTAATATTGAGAAGCGGGGTTTTGATTAGGAATGGGAGATACACCTATCCGTTAAGTTTGTATATAATGTTATTATATGCATTTTCACTTAAATTATTGTTGAAAGTAATAAATCTTTGTTATCAAGAGAGTGTGATCTAGAAGCGAGCATAAAGCATAAATAGAAAGTATGAATCAAAATGTAAATAAAGAGTAGTGAACACCACTTCCTTTTCTAGATCTAAATGTAAATAAAGAGTAGTGAACACCACTTCCTTTTCTAGATCTAAAGAAAATTTTAAAAGCTAAAAAATTTTAGTGAAGAAAAATCTACATAGTATGTCTTTATATTCATTTTTAATGTCTTTACTAAAAGTAATGATGTTCTAGTTAGAAGTAAGGAGCTACAATTCATAAGTTCAAGCATAAAAAGAGTTAAAGGTATTTAGGAATATCTAGAGGAAAATTTTAAAATGAATGAGGTAAATGATGTAAGAATTTCACAACAATAGATATGCACATATTACAAAAGATGAAGAGAATAGTGGAACTGATTGGTTTATTCCAAGGATCAACTCTGTATAAATAGCAGAGTTGTTGGATTACAACAACTCATCAGACCTGATGAAGACACCACTGAGAGTTCTCCTGACACATAGAGGAGTGGAAACTCAAGTGTCTATCCTAGTGGAACTTAAGAGAATATTCTATTATTCTAACACCCCCCCTTAAGTGATACTATAGGTGAATCGTACAAATGAGTCTTGGGAACAAGGCCTGATGAGGCACTCATGTACAATGACTTCTTTTTTGAAGAGATGGTAAAACCGAATGGGAAAAAACCATCAATAAAAAAGAAATTTAGAGGTTTGTCTTTGTATGGTGAATATTGTCCTCCTAATAGAATAAATAGTTGGTGAAAAAACCCTTGTGGGAAAAAACCAACTATGAGAAGAAGAGAGGCATGTCCTCGTATGGCAAAGATTCTCCTCTTTATATAAGAAATAAATATGAGTCCTGAAAACTTGGCCTGATTAGGTACTCATTTATATAATATAATTGGTGAAAAAATCCCTATAGGGAAAACCCAACTATGATAGGCATGTCTTCGTATGGTGAATATTGTCCTCTTTATACAAGAAATAAATATGAGTCTTGAAAACTTGGCCTGATTAGGTGCTCATATACAATAAATAGTTGGTGAAAAAACCCCGGTGGGGAAAAACCAACTATTAGAAGAAGCAAGGCTTGTCTTCGTATGGTGATGATTGTCCTCATAAATCCAATCAATGCAGATGTATAACTCCAATATTATCTCTCAACTGAAGGTAACGTGGAGAAGGAAATGACTTGGTGAAGATATCTTCAATTTGTGCCTCAGTTGGAATATATTCCAAGTGTATGTCCCCGCTCTGAATATGTTGCCTTATGAAGTGCATGTGTATCTCAATGTATCTCAATGTGCTTGGTTTGCTGATGTTCAACTGGATTGCGTGCAATATGAATTATGTTTTGATTGGCACCATAAAGAGTTATAGGCTTCTCATGGGTGAAACTAAATTCTCTTAGAATTTGACAAAGCCAAAGAGCTTCCTGACTAGCCAAAATGGTTGCCCTGTATTTTACCTCTGAAGAAGATAGAGCTACTTTTTGTTTCTTGCATAACCAGGCTATTGGTGAAGAACCAAGGTAAAAGACATAGCCTGAGGTGGAACATATATCTTCTATTGAACCTACCCAATCTGAATCTATGTACCCAATAATATCCATGGATTTTTCCTTGTATAAGAGACTAATGTGAGTAGTGCCTTGCAAGTAACGGAGGATCTTGCCAATGACTGAAGTGAGCTTGATGAAAGAATCTAGATATGAGGCCAATTGTAAATGAGATATTTGGGGGAGTATGAGTAAGGTATAGCAAAATTCCTATAATTTGACGATATAGAGTTTCATCACATAAAGGGGATGAGAAGGAAGTACTAAGATTAATGCCAGATTGAAAGGTTGTAGGAGAGGGTTTACAATCTATCATTTTGAATCCTTGTAGAAGATCTAGAGTGTACTTTTGTTAGCACAAATAAAGACCTGAATGGATTTGATCTATTTGGATCCTAAGTAAGTAATGAGCTTTACCTAGATCAAACATTTCAATTTTTTTAGAGAGGGAGTCTTTTATAATTTGTATGAGTCAAGTTAATAGCAATGAGAAGAAGATCATCAACATATAGAACAAGAATGGTGATGTTGCCTTCATTTCTCCAAATGTAAATTGTGTTATCAGACTCATAATGAGAAAAACACGTTGAAAGAAGGAAGGAGCCCATCTTCTCATACCAAGCTCTAGGGGCTTATTTGAGGCAATAGAGAGACTTTTTGAGCCTACAAACAAGAGAGGAGTCTTGAGTGAAATCAACAGGTTTCTCCATGAATATTTATTCCTTTAAGTCTCCATGTAAGAAAGCACAGTTTACATCCATTTGATAGACATGTCACTTAAGGTAAGCAGCTAGAGCAAGAACCAATCTTACAGAATTAATTTTAATAATTGGAGCAAAGGTTTTTGCATAATCTATGCCTTCAATTTGAGAGAAACCTTTGGCTACTAGACGAGCCTTGTGTTTGTATATTTATTCATTAGGTCCATATTTTGTTTTGAAGATCCATTTACAACAAACTAATTTCCTTCCTTTAGGTAAGGGAACTAAATACCAAGTCTTGTTTTTTATCAAGGAATAAAATTCATTTTCCATGGCATCATCCCATTCCTTAATACCTGAGGCTTATTTGAAGGATTGAGGACCAAAGGAAATATAGTGATATACAATACCAGTGCCCATGGAGTTGGATGATCTAGTTGAAGGAATATTTTGGATGTAAGGAATAGCTTCTTAACAATGGTGTGGGCCCATTTTGGCATATAGGAAGGAGTTTAAGGAGTTTAAAGACATTGAGATGGAGTTACAGGTTCCTCATATTGATTATCAATGACCAAGTTAACTTCAAGAGTTGGCTCTTCATAATATTGAGGTTCTACTATTGGAGAAGACTAAATGGAGGAAGAGGGATTTTGAGGATATTTTGAGGGAATGTTTCATCAAATTGGACATTCCTATGAAATAAAACCTCATGAGTTGAGGGATCAAGAAGCTTGTATGCTTTCAATTCTTAACAATAACTGAAAAATATGAGTTTTTTTATTTTCTTATCAAGAGTCTTCCTTTTCTTCTTTGGAATGTGAGCCCAAGCAATACACCCAAAAATATTGAAGTAGGAAATATCTGGTTTTAATCCATACCAAGCTTCTTAAAGAGTTAAATGGTCAAGAGCTTTATGAGGTGTGTAGTTTTGAATATAATTTGCACAATTAATAGCTTCTACCCAAAAACATTTTGGAAGATCTCTTGAACGGAGCATACAATTAGCCATCTCTTTTAATGTCTAGTTTTTCCTTTCTGCAATACCATTTTGTTGAGGATTATGGAAGACAAAATTTTGATGAATGATGCCATGATTGGATAAAAATATGAAAAACTCATTACTATAGTATTCCCCCCATGGCATCCCTATGTGTGAATGAGATATTTTGCAAGCGGCTATGTGAGGGTTTCATCTGGGTTGAGTGCAAGCAGCTCCAGAGGTTGGTTTTTAGGGCCTTCGGGCCCTAGCGACCAATATTTTTATGGTTTATGCTCAATATTTTAGCAGGAAATGTTGCAGTGGATCCAATATGGGTTAGAAATTTTTCTTTCAATAGATCATACTGTGAACTTGAGTGACAACGACTTCCAATTTTTTGCACAAAAGAAAAGTGAAAACCATACCTTTCCACGACATCTAGGGCAAGGATTAAAGAGATCATGAAACAATTTTCAAGCAGTTGATCAAAAAATGGCTCATATCTCAAGTGAATCTGGTGCTAAGGTGCACCCACAAAATAATTCTACTATGAAAACCCCTATCAAGGGTAAGAATTTCGAAGACTTAGCCCCAAAAATAAATTTTAGGGATGCCCTTCATGGTGGATAGCCTCAGCCCAATGCTAATATCAATCTTAGGGCTTCCCATAAACCTCTAAGAATGCCTAAGATTGATCCCAGGAAAATGGAGTTAGGATGTCTTAAAGCAGCTGATGGAACTCCTATTGTTAAGCTTGATATGGGTAACATTCAGACTGGCATTGAAGATTTGGAAAAAAAGGACTAATTTATCGGTTCATGGGTTTTCGTCCGAGTCTATCTGCTTTCAAATTATGGGTTGAAAAAAGCTGGAAAACTAAATGTGAGTTACAAATATCTATTTATCCAAATGGTTATTTTCTTGTTTTATTTGCTAATAATGATTATAGAGAGAAAAATTTTCAAGGGGGTCCTTGGTTTTTTGGAAGGGCAGGGCTTTTCATGAAGCCCTGGCATACTAAATTTAAAGCCGAAGAAGAGATGCCTTCTATAGCTCCCGTGTGGGTTAGACTCTTTGGCCTCCTTATTGAATTTTGGAATCCTACTATTTTTTCTTCAATTGGAAACTCTTTAGGAACTTTTATGATGATTGTTGATTGTACTCAAAATTTTGAACATATTATTTATGCTCGGATTTGTGTTTTAATGGATTTTGACAAACCCCTACCTAAAAATATCACATTACAATTTGGGGAAGACACTTGGGAGCAAGTAGTGGACTATGAGAACATTCCTTTTCGTTGTAGAATTTGCCATGAATATGGTCATTTGGCCGATGCTTGCCCAAATAAAATTCCTGATCAAAAGAAAGAAGATATAAACTCAATAGGTTTCCAAATACCTAAGAAGAAGAACACTAAAAAAAAACTAGTTATGAAGGATCAATCAAAGTCATCTGCTAATATGTTTGAAATCCTTTCCACAAATGATGTCCCAAGTGAGGAAGAGGAAATAATGGAAACTAAAATCTTAGAAACACAATTTAAAAATGAAGGGAAGAACTTAGAGACAAACCAACAAATCAAAGGTTTTCAACAGAGAAAAAAAAAGGGAGAAAATTTACACAAGAAAAACAATATTTCAAATGTCAAAACTTCAAATAATGATGGTCCCAATATAGACTCCATTGAACCATCTAGTAAAAATTTTGTTGTGTACGAGCATTCTTCAAGGTTAGAAGCCATCTCAGATTCAATTGGAATAAGTCAAGAAACAGGGAAAAAAAATTGAAGATGGATTCTAATCAAAAAGCAGGTTGCAAGACCAATCAATATCATATGGTAAAAGAAGGTGAAAAGCTTGTAGAGGAAGGTAAGATTAATGCCCTTCCCAACATTTTTAGCCCTGGTATTAATGAATATCATCACTTGGAATATTAGAGGACTCAAAGGGAGTCTTTCAAAACAAAATGAAATTAGAAGAATGATTCAGATAAATCATCCACATCTTGTTTTCCTTCAAGAAACAAAGATGTCAATGGAGGATATGGACTCAATTGCCGGTGAAATTTGGCCAACTAGAAAAGTGGTTTCCCTCGGTTCCCAAGGGACTTTTGGTGGCATTGCTTGTCTTTGGGACCCAAAAGAGGTAGTTATTCACCATATGGTTGGCAGTTGGGGTTTTTTGGCTATAGCTATTCAAACTAGACATATATTAAAAAAAAATTAAAAAAAACGAAATCAAACCCATTGTGATATCAGTAATGCCTTATGACTTGGTCTAACAGAAGGCAAGGCTTAGCTTGTATAATGGAGATATTGGATAGGTTTTTACTCTCTGAAAATTTCTTAATCCATGGTCACATTCCTAAAGTGAAGACTCTTAATAATGTTGGTTCGGATCATTGGCCGGTCATGGTGGAAATGTGGAAAACCAATGTGAGTTTCTCTCCTTTTCATTTTCAATTAATGTGGCTTAGAGACATTTCCTTTAGACCTCATGTGCAACAATGGTGGAAGGAAGGTAAACCTAGGCATGGGACTAAGATGTTTTTTTTTGCCAAAATATTGCAATACATTAAATCCAAAATCAAGACTTGGAACTGGAAAGAGTTTGGGGATGTTCATAAAAAAAAACATGAAGTTATTGCTCATCTTGAAAATTTGAATAAGAAAATCCATTTAGATGGCCTCACGGAGAAGAGAAGTGCGAGATGAAATTAAACTCACAACTCGGTTAGAGGAATGGGAAAAAAGAGAAGAAATCTTATGGAAGCAAAAATCTAGAATTCAATGGCTCAAAGAAGGAGATCGAAACACAAATTTCTTCCACAAATATCTTCTAGCTCGAAGATCTCACAACTTTATTTCTTCCTTAAAATCAGATTCTGGAGATGTTGTTTATACTTGGGATGGCATGAACTCTATTGTTGTTGATTACTTTTCCAATATTTTGCTGCTACTCCTCTTGACTCAGCTTCACAACAAAATGTTCTTCAAGCAATCCCTTCTCTTATCACTTATGAGGAGAACTCTATTTTGACTGCTCTCGTTACTATCAATGAGCTTCAATAAGTAGTTTTTAAAATGTAAAAAGGAAAAACCCTAGGTCTTGATGGTTTTCCCATTGAGTTCTACCAAGGGTTCTAGGATATCCTTCATGTTGATTTATTAGAGGTGGTGGAAGAAGCCAGGAAAGCCAAAGAAATTTTGAAGGTTATCAATAAAACTTATATTACTCTTGTTCCAAAAGCTCAAGAGGTTGATCATATCTCAACTTTTAGACCTATTGCTTTATGTAATGTTCTTCTCAAAATAATTACTAAAATCATGGCAGAAAGGTTGAAGCCTCTTTTGCATAATAAGCCATCCATTCCATGGATATGCAAAAATCTCCTTCCATGTTCATTCGGTTAGACTTATCCAAAGCTTATGACAGTGGATTGGCACTTCCTTATCAAAGTTTTGAGGCAATTTGGTTTCTCTAAGGATTGGATGGATTGGATTATGGGATGTATCTCTTTAGTTTCCTACTTAGTTCTTATCAATGGTAGGCCTTCTCAGTCATTCCCATCTTCCAGAGGTATTAGGCAAGGTGACCCGCTATCCCCTTATTTATTCATCATTCTTGTTGAATGCTTGGGTAGGACTATAACCAAAAAGAGGGAAAACAAAACCCTTGAGGGAGTTACCATTGCTCATGGAGCTAGACCTATCTCTCATATTCAATTTGTGGATGACTCTACTATTTTAGGTAAAGCTATAGTTAAGGAAGCTTCTAATATTAAGCAAATCATTAGTTGTTTTTCTAAGGCTCATTGGACGAGTTGATCAATGAAGACAAATCTAAAGTTATTTTCTTTCATTGCTCTGCTAGAGAGGAATCCATGGTCTTGGATAAATTAAGATATAAGAAGACCTCCCTTCCAATCACTTATTTAGGTATTCCCATAAATATTCAAAGGCAGAAAAATAAATATTGGAATTGGTTGTTGGACAAAGTCAAGAAGAAAATTGGAAAGTGGACCAACAGGTGGCTTTCTTTTGGGGGTAGAATCACCTTGGTAAAATCAGTCCTTCAAGCTATTCCTATTTATGTTTCTTCCATTTTGAATATCCCAAAGGTTGTTCTTCGAGAATTGGATCAAATCAGTCATCGTTTCCTTTGGAGTGGTACTAAGGAGAAAAGAAAATGGGCCTTGGTGAAATGGGATACTTTATGTCTTCCTAAGAGTGAAGTGGGGTTAGGATTCCGGTCTTCTATTAATAACAACAAAGCTTTAGCTGCTAAATTATATTGGAGGATGTTGCATAACCCCAATGCTCTTTGGGCCAATAATATTCGTGCTAAATATGTTGAGAACAAAAGTCCTGAAGACCTTTTTCGCTATCAACTTCCTACCAAAGGTTCTCCCATTTTAGCAGTTCTTAAGGCTGGTGAGGATTTGATAAAGAAAAAATTATTTTGGATCATTCATAATGGTCAACAGGAAAATTTTGGATAGATTCTTGGGATGGTCACAAGCCTTTGATAACTCAATTTCTCGATTGGAGGCCTTGGATGGAGGAGCTTCACCGAGCTAATTGGATAAAGGTGGCTAATTATTGTAGGTACCATACTAGTAATTCAAAGGTTGGTAGATATTGGATCCCTATTGAGGACTGGCCTATTCAAATCCCAGAAAGGCAAAGACAAGATATCCAAGGCATCCTTCATATGAGATCCCTCTCTTGGTCCCATGAAAAAGATTGTTTTGGATGGAACAACACTACTAAGGGTGAGTATTCGAGTTGCTCAAGGTTATTTGACCTTATGCCATAATAATCCCAACCATTCTTCTGACATATTTTCTCGATTGTGGGCTCAAAATATCTGGCCTAAGGTGAGGTTCTTTAATTGGCTTTTATTGCATCGTAGGGTGCTTACTAGTGAGCAACTTATGAAGCATGGTTTTCATGGCCCTTTTAGATGTGAAATGTGTGAAGAGAATGTAGAAAATCTCAACCATATTTTTATTGAGTGTACTTTAGCCTCTGAGCTATGGAGGAGAATGGCCACTTTACTTGGCTTACAGTGGTCCAATTTTTTTACTTTTGAACAGCTTTGGAGGGATTGGCCTAATCAAGAGGGTGTTGATCATTTTATTAGGCGAGTTAGTTTGGATGGGTTCTACCATTCTTCTTTGGAATATTTGGAATGAAAGGAACAACCAAATTTTTAATCAAGATAGGAAGGATATTCACTATATTTGGCAAAAGACCATAGCCAACTTAGTTGAATCAGTCCATCAACTCCTTAATCACCCCCAAAACTCCCACCAAATATGGGATCAAGTGATGCAAAGATTGAAGATTAAATCTTCTAAGGGCAACCAACTTAAAGGGAATGTGAGTATTAGTAAGATGGATAGGACAAGAAATTGGCAACCTCCTCCTAAGGATTTTGGAAAAGTCAATACTGATGGAGCCTCTAGAGGGAACCTTGGAAAAGCCGAGTGTGGGAGGAATTGGTAGACTTTCAGATGGCTCCCTGGTTTTTACTTTTGCTGAGAATTTGGGTATTCTTTCCAATAACCTTGCTAAGGGGTATGGTATCCTCAGAGGCCTTCAGGAGGCTACTAAGGTTGGATGGGAAAAGGTGTTAGTTGAGTCTGACTCTCAACTTATGATTAATCTCTTGAAGACTCCTAAGAATCATAAGGTGGATTGGAGAATAAAAAGAATTATTGAGAAGATTCAATTAATCCAGATGGGATTTTTGAAAGTTGATTACAATCATGTGGTCAGAGATCAAAACAAGAGTGCTGATGCTTTAGCTAATTGGGCTTTGGACAAAGGTGATCTTACTTGTTATGGCCACCCTCCTAGATGGTGGGCTTCTCAAATTAGGGAAGCTCTTATTTCTATCATTTCTTTGGATGGCTCCAGTTCTGAAGGTACCTAGTTTCTTCTTGCTTTTTTTTTGCTTCTCTTTGGTTCATTCAATTTTTTTTAGTTCCCTAGCTCATTCTATTCTTTATTTTGTTTCCTCTTTTGATTCTTGCCTTAATAGTCTTCTGGTCTAGATAGGTCATTGTTATGTTCAATATTTTTTTTCTTTTTTCTTTTGTTTTTTTTTAGTTTTTTAAGGTGGGTGGGTTCTTTTGTTTTGTTTTGTTTTTGTGTTCTTTGTGTTGTTTTTTGTTGTTCTTGTGTTTTTGTTGTTTTGTGTTTTTTTATATGTTTTTTGTTATTGTTCTTGTGTTTTTTTCGTTCTTGTTCTTGGGTTTCTCTTTGTTTGTGTTAGTTCATGTTTTTATGTGTGAGTGTTTTCTATGTTTTTTTTTTTTTTTATTGTCTGTTGTTGGTTGTTTTTTATTTTTATTTTATTTTATTTTTTAGGTTTTGGTTGTGTTTATTTTTCATGTTTTTTTTTGGGTTATGTCTTTGTAGTGTTCTATTGTTTTTGTCTTGTTTGTGTTTTGTTATGTGGTTCTTGTGTTTTTCTATGTGGTTCGTGTTGTGGTTTCTTTTATCTTATTGTGCGTGTTTGGTTGTGCTTTTGTTTTTGACACACTCAAGGAGCATGTTTTTTATTTTATTTTATTATTTTTGTTGTTATTTACTTATTTTTTCTTTTTTTAAATTGGTTTTGTGTGTTTGTTTGCTCCTTGAGTATGTCAAAGGTGGTAGGCCAGGTCCGAGTCCTGGGCATTTTTGGTGGAATGGATACCCCTGCCTCCTTGGGGTCTTACCCGAAAGTGGCATCCCTTTTGGGATGTTTTCCACAAATAATAAAAAAAGTATTCCCCCCATTATCTATGCAAATCTTCTTGATTTTTCAAGATGCCTGATTTTCAACTAAGGCTTTAAAAATCTTAAAGTGGGATAGAAAATCACTCTTATATTTAAGGAAGTAGACCCATGGCCTTCTAGAAAAATCATCAATAAAGGTTAGAGCATACTTTTCTCCTTTGAAATATGGTTCAGGAATGGTCATTAAGTCACTATGGATTAAATCTAGAGGGGATGAGACTTTTTGAGAACTACTTGGGTGGAAAGGATCTTGATGTTGCTTTCCAAGAGCACATCCAGGACAAAATCCATCACTAGAAGAGACTTGGGGTAATCTTGTAACCATATCATGGGTGCTCAAATTTTTTAGGTAGTTGTAACTAAGATGATCAAGCCTTTCATGCCAAATTTAGATTTCAAGATCACCATGAGCCACAAAATAGGAGGCTCCTTCTAGATTTTGAAAACATTTGAATTGAAAAAGATGAGAGTTATGATCAATATTCCCTTTGGCTATAAGAGAATGGGGATCTTGAAAATATCTTATCTCAACTCCTATTGGAGAGAAGAGAATAGATTTCCCTTTTCCAAATGTACAAATCTGATAGATGAATAGGAGACTAGTGTCAATATCTGGAACATAGAGAACATTATTTATAAAGCCACCATCAATGGTTATATCCCATTTTTCTTTGATAGGTATAAAGGAAGAGTCACCCACTTCTATGCTATAAGTAGAGCTAGAGGAGATAGAAGAGAAAGACTTATCTAAAGTAGTCATGTGATTAGTAGCTCCAGAATCTAGGACATAGTAATTAGAGGAAGAATTGGAGGTTTTTCCTTGAACATTAAGGGCTTTTCCTATTTGCTTTTTATTTTCTATCTTTTGATCCTTCATAGCTGCCTCTAGTTGTTGTAATATTTTCTAGTATTTGTTAGCAGAGTAACCATTCTTTTTGTAGTGAGTACAGGTTATGGGAGTTTTTTTCATCTTTTTGAATTTTTCTTTAGAAGAGGTGGAGGCTACTAAGGCTTTTTAATAAGAGGAAGAAGAAGATAATTCATATCTAGCAAGTTTGGTTTCTTCCCTAGTTAATCTATCTCAAAATTCCTCTAAAGAAGACATTTTAAAAGTTGCACCAAGAGCGTCTTTGGTAGATATATAGGTGGTAGCAGAAATTTTAAAAACACCATTTAACTTAGAAAGGATTAGATAAATGTATTCTTCTTCAGTATTAGTCTTCCCACTGCCTTTGTATTGAGTGAGGACTTATTTGAACTTGGTGAGGAAGTCAACAATACTACTAAAATATTGAGGAGATAAATATGTTTTTTTTGAAAAAAAATTGTATTAAAACAAAGATCAGTTACAAATGGGAATAGACACTTCCCAGCCGAAAACAAAGAAAACACATGATTACAAGAGAAGAGGAAGATTTGCAATGGAGCCAAATCTCTTGAACCAATAACAAGCTAGCTGAGGGAGTTGATTGGTCTGTTACAACAACTTGTCGTGAAATCGTGCCGCTTTCACCGACTTCACCTTTGGCCGTGAAAAAGCTACAAGTCATGAAATTGCGACACAAATCTCCTTTGACCATACAAAGTCAACAAATTGTGACATGTCACAAAATCGTGGCAAAAATCCTCCCTTGGCCACGATGGAGCAACATTTCGCGAAATCACGACATCTTTCCGCCCTTGGCCGCAATGGAGCAACATGTCACGAAATCGTGACAAATTTCCTCCCATGTCCGCGATGAAGCAACATGTCATGAAATCATGAAACATATCCACCTTTGGCCACGACGAAGGAACATGTCACGAAATCATGACAACTTTCCTCTCTTGGCCGCGATGAAGCAACATGTCATGAAATCGCAACACCTTTCCTCCCTTTGCCGCGATGGCGCAACATGTCACGATATCGCAACACCTTTCCTCCCTTTGCCATGATGGCACAAAATGTCACGATATCACGACAACTTTCCTCCCTTGGCCGTGACGGCACAACATGTCACGATATCGTGACAACTTTCCTCCAGCGGTCGCGACAGTGCAACATGTCACGATATCATGACAACTTTCTTCCAGTAGTCGTGATGGGGCAACATGTCACGATATCATGACACTTTCCTCCAGAGATCGCAACGGCACAACATGTCACGATATCATGACAACTTTCCTCCAGCGGTTGTGACTGCGCAACATGTCATGAAATCACAACTTTCCTCTAGGGGCTGCGATGGCACAACATGTTGCGATATCATGACAACTTTCCCATGATAGCTGCAACGATGCAACATGTGACGATATCATGACAACTTTCCTCCAGTGGTCACGACGGCGCAACATGTCGTGATATCACGACAACTTTCCTCCAGCGATCGTGACAGTGCAACATGTCACGATATTGTGACAACTTTCCTCCAGCAACCGTGACGATGCAACATGTCACGATATCATGACAACTTTCCTCTAGCAGCCACGACGACGCAACATGTCATGATATCACGACAGCTTTTCTCTAGTGACCACGACGGTGCAACATGTCACGATATCGTGACAGCTTACCTCCAATGGCCATGATGGCGCAACAAATCACGAAATCATGACAAAAACCACCCTTTGCTTTTTCTTTGATCATTGGGTCAAGGATATTTCAAGACCCTACCTAATCACCTCATCCTCAATAGGCATGTCACTATGCAACTGCACCCCTACCTCTTTCTCAGCACCCATCTTAGCCAGGAAATTGATCACTTTGTTTAAATCTCTACTCACATAAACTAGAATCACATCATCTAATTCCCTCCATAATTCCTTGATTTGAGAGACCAAAATCCTCAACCTCCATGCTTTCAACGCAAAGTTCCTCATGTAGTCTAGAGCTCCAACCAGTATTTGAGAATCAGATTCAAGAATTATCCTCCTGTGGCCCTGAGTAACTGCCCAAATAGAAGCAAATTTGATAGCAATGGCTTCTACTTCATTGTTTGTGGCTCTTCCCAAGCCTTGCAATTCCCAATAGATCACTGATCCCTCATGATTTCGACAGACCATGCCAATTCTGGCACTACCCGAATTGCCTTTTATAGCTCCATTAGTATTGATTTTAATCCAACCTTCTAGGGGTGGTTTCCAACTAGCTCTGTCCTGTCCCTATTGCTTTTCAACTCCCTATTCCATTGGCCCAGGACCAACCTGAGTTTCCTCTTTAGCGTAGATGACAACAGTTTCTGTGACTTTGCTCCAGATGACCTGCCAAACTCCATCTAGCGAGGAAAAGGTTTCTCTAAAAATTCTAGCATTTCACTCCAACCACACTTGCCACCAAATGAAGTATAAGCCAAGCTCCCAACCAATTTGAAGAGCTTTAGATTTAAATCTACCCCTCTTCCATCTTTCCCAAATATTAGTCCGATTCATGTCATCATTAACCTGGATTTTATAGTGAGAGAACCATCGCTTCCAAATCTGACACGTGAAAGGGCACTCAAACATCAGGTGATCAGTTGTTTCCTTGTTCTTGTGGCATAAAACACATTGATATGGATCGATGATTCCTCTACATATGAGATTGTCGAAAGTGAGAATTCCATTGTGCATAAACTACCAGGCAAAAAAGTTTACTTTCGGCCAGCCCTTGGAGTGCCAAATATTTCTCCAATCCTCAATCGAATAAGAATGGGGGGGAGGCTCTGGGAGCATCTTGGCATATCCGTCCTTCACTGTATATACACCAAGGCTCCCATAGCCCTAAGCTAATTCATCCTCCTCGTCCCTCCCTGTGAGAAACATTTTTGTCAAGATTTTGGTCAAGATGGGTGTCAACTCTAGGGGGATTGAAATTGGCCACTCCTCCAACCTCTTAAACTTCTTAAACTTATACTCCCCCAGTTGAGTAGTGTTGAAATAACTTTCAATTTGGACCCAACCCTTGGTTTATATGGCATATTTTATTGGTAGTAACTCGGGGAATTCAACAATGATGGGTGGGTACTGATCCCATGAATCTGTACAGAAATGAGCCTTCTCCCTTCTCCCCACTTTCCAAAACAATTGGTCTTTAATAACCTGAGATCCTAGCTTGAGAGCCTACCACACTAAGGATCCAATACCATCCAAAGGGAAACGGCCCACCTCATTGGGGTTAACATGACCCAAATATTTACTAGTTAGGATTCTACTGAATAAGGAAGTTGGTTGGGAAATCCACCTCCAGTACAACTTTCTAGCCAAAGCTTTATTATTTAACTTGGATCCTCTCAGTCCCAGCCCACCTTTTACCTTGGGCTGGGTGACTATATCCCAGCCCACTAAGGCCCACTTTCTCTCTCCCTTTGCTCCTTCCCATAAAAACTTTCTAGCCATCCTGTCCAACTCTTTCCATATTGTAAGCGGGGTAACCAGGATAGAAAATTTGTAGATTTGCATGGCTTGAATGACTGACTGTAAGAACATTAATCTGCCACCATAACTTAACCACTTACGAGACCAGTGATTAATTTTATCCTTGATACACTCCAACAAATTCCTCCATGTGTCTAATTTTAGCTTCTTAAAGTGCAAGGGGATCCCCAAGTAAACCATAGGGAGAGAAGTCCTAGTGAATAACAGGATTCCTAAAATTTTGTTCTGAAGCCTTTCCTCCAGATTAAAAAATACCTCTTTGGATTTCTTGTCATTAATGACCTATTGAGTAGCCCTGAGATAGACATTAAGAGTGTCCCTAATCGTTCTTGCTTCCCTGAAGCTAGCCACTCCCATCAAACCAGTGTCATCCACAAACTACAGGTGCGTTAAAACTTCGTCCCCCACCCTAATACCCAATAATCTGCCTTGTTGTCTTCTCCTCAAGAAAATTCTGCCAAGAACTTCAGCCAAAATGAGAAAAAGATAAGGAGAAAAAGTATCCCCCTGGCGAAGACCTCGAGAAGCTCCAAAAGGTTGCGAAGGAAGGCCCTTGATTAGAACAGAGTAAGTTGGGGAAGAGACACAGCTCATGACCCACTCTATCCAATCCTGAGAGAAACCAAAGGCAGACATCATTTTGGCCAGGAAACTCCATTCAACCCTGTCATAAGCCTTTGACATGTCCAGTTTTATGAACATCCCTTTATTCCCAGAAGTGTGCATTGAATGGATTGCTTCTTGGGCCAAAATCACCCCATCCAGAATCTGTCGACCCTCAACAAAACCCCCTTGCTCAGAGAAGATAATGTTGTGAAGAAGAGGTTTTAGGCGCTCAGCCATTACCTTTGTGATTATTTTGTACAGCACATTACATAAAGCAATAGGCCTATAATCTAAAATATGAACCCCCTCATCACCTTTTGGAATTAAGGTAATGAAAGTGTGGTTTATAGCTTTAAGCATTCTCTTATTTTCTCTGGATTCTTCAACAGCAGCCCTAACATCTTCCTCTAAGTAGTCCTAGAAAGCCTAAAAAATCTCAATTGGGAAACCGTCTGGACCTAGAGATTTACCAGTGCTCATTCCAAAGACCACAATTTTCAATTCATCTCTATCAATGGGTTTGAGGAGGGCCTAATTTTCATCCTCATAAATAATAGCAGGTATGACAGAAATAACTTCATTTTGGGCCTCAACATCTTGAACCACACTTTCCTTAAAAAGCTTTGAGAAATAATCCATAGCATGGGAATGTATACCTGGAAGTGTATCAAAGGAATGACCGTTCTCATCTTGGAGGGCCTCCATCTTATTCATTTGTCTTTAAGCACAAGCAGTTCGATGAAAGAATTTTGTATTTTTGTCCCCTTCTAATAACCAGGTGGTTCTTGCTCTCTACCGCCAATAGGTCTCCTCCTGGTTGTCAATGTCCTCCATCGCTATACACAAGGCATCATCCTCAGCTTTGAGCTGGTCTATAATTACTCCTTATCTGAACTATTTTTGTACCTCATCCCATCTGGCCACCAATGGAGCTCTTTGGGCCTAAAATTCAGTTTTATTAGCATGCCTCCAACACTTCAACTAAGCTTTGACATATTGTAGTTATTTGTGGATTCTGAACATTGCTCTCCCATAAGTTGGGTGGCCTTATTCCCACCACTGTGGAATTTTCTCCCAAAGTTCTTCTTTCTAAAGCCAAAAATTCTTAAATCTGAAAGGTTTGTGATGCTGCCCCATCCTAGTCCCACCTTCCAATAGAATGGGATAGTGATCAGAGACTGGGCCTTCTAAAATCTAAAAATTTATATTCCATTTTACAAAAACCTCCTCTGAAACCATAAAATGATCAAGCTTAACCTTCCTGCTATGTGGCTCCCGCCTTTTATTAGTCCAAGTGAAGTTAATGCCAGGACATTTAATGTCCACTAAGCGCAAATCCTGGACTTGGGCAATCATGAACCGGTCCCCTGGGTCCAAAAAGGGAGCTCCCCCTTCTTGGTCTCTAGAAGATAATTTAGCGTTAAAGTCACCCGCTATAATCCAGTCTAAATCTTCCCTTGAGGTTCGCATGTTCTGCACAGCCTTCCACTGTCGCCTCTGACCATCTAGGTTTTGAGACCCATAAAATTTTGTGATTAGAACGTGTTTCGCAGTGACATTATTCCTAAAAAGAGAAGTGAGAACCCCCCTCCAGGAAATATGTTCTATTGTAGACCATTCAAGAGAGTTCCACAGAGTAACAATCCCCCCTGAGGCACCTTGGGTAGCCACATCCATATGACCAGCACCCCTCCAAATTTTGTTGACTGTTTTGGACATAAGATCTAAAGACATCTTAGTCTCCTATAAAAGCAAAAAATCAGTATTACGATTCTCTAAAAGTCTTCAAACAGTAGATTGATGGGTTCTACTGTTTAAACCCCTCACATTCCATGATTGTATAATCATTGGTTACCTTGGGAGCAATAAGAGTCTATTGTCCTCACCGATCCTCTCGTGATCAATCTGTCTCCTTGGGATGCTAACAACTCCTTATTGGATCTTCTACCTACTCCCTGAGAGTTGATGTTTTTTATCTTTTTTCTACCTGGGTTATCCCCAGAGTTGGCCTTTCCTTGTTTTTCTCTAGTATTCCCATACTGACATCCTGAGATACTATCTGCTCCTGGTTATGCACTACCAAAGCACCTAAGCACACTGGCTGTGATACCTCACAAGGATCAACTACCTGTTGTACGACAGGAGAAGAAGAGAGAGGGAGTTGCCCGGGAATATTAGAAGTTTCCTTAAAACCCTCCATGCCCTCCATAAATTGTTCCTCTTCGTCAACCAGTGACTTAAATATCTCATACCTATTGGCAATTCTGAGATGGGATTGCTCCTTTCCCTCTTTTTTCTTTGTCCGTATTTTCCTTCTGGGTTGTTCAAAACCCTCTCTTTGAGCTTCCTGGCCCTGAACGGTCCTATTAGAACCTGTATTAAGTGTTGCCTTGTCCTCTTTAGGCTGGTTTGGCACTCCTGAAGGGGCCTCCACTTTAGCATTCATATTATTAGGGCAAAAATGGTCCAAATGTCCATGTTTGTGACAAACCCTACATCTAAATGGTAGGGCCTCATAGTCTAATTATTGAATCTAGGAGAGACCTGCTAGTTCAATCTCCATCTCTGTCGGCAAAGGCTGGCTAAGATCCATCTCCACACATATTCTAGCATACACCGCCATGCTCCCTTCAAGTGTGTCTCTGGCAACACCCAAATGTCTACCAATGGAATTGCCAATCCTTGCCAACACCTGCTCAC
Organism: Wollemia nobilis; assembly: GCA_028583015.1. Taxonomy (NCBI): domain Eukaryota; kingdom Viridiplantae; phylum Streptophyta; class Pinopsida; order Araucariales; family Araucariaceae; genus Wollemia; species Wollemia nobilis. The sequence goes on along the minus strand of JAQPPZ010017179.1, from coordinate 3,147,297 downwards.
TCTAGAATTCCATTGGGAGAGAATATAGTCGAATCCATACTAGGATAGTAGTAGGCTCAACTCGGGGATCGAATCCCACTCTTCATGGCTGAACAAATAGCCCTGTCGGTCCATGACTTTTCTTCTCTGACTCGAAAGCCTTATTTCTATCGACCAAAGACGAAAAGCTAATAATAAATATCCATTGCTAATAAACCATAATGAATACTCACCGTGAGGCTCCAAGTTTTGGTGGATCCAAGAGTGCAAAAAATTCAGGGAAGGACGTATCCCCATGAACTTGCAGATTAGATCGTGATCAGCTCTATAGATGATTGATTCCTCAACCATACTTGGCTCAATGACTATTTTTGGCCTGGTTTCGACCTGCGGCAAATAGCCATTCACACGAGGTGTTGTCGACTTATTCCCAGTAGCCGTGAAGAGCATTTTGTATGCCATTTTCTGAGCTTTGACATTTTTTGGGGAAGAGTTTTCTTTAAACAAGTCTGCATAAGAGCTGGTACTCCCTGGAAAAGGAGCCAAAGAAGTCCCCATTGGACTCCACTGGGGCATCGATCTAACCTTCAGAACCACCATACCCCGAAGGCACTTTTGCAATCCAGTTGATGCCCAAGAATCGTCGAAGTTCTAGAAACCCTAGTTCAGAGGAAAAAATCGCCAGAGCTCATTTTCTCGCCTCTCAATTAGAATGAGGAGATAAATATGTTAGTTCTGCTTCTAGTTGCATTGATCTCATTTGATCTACTTTTCCAAACAAGGTCTTTAGCTTCTCCCAACTTTCATGAGGATTTTTGCAATCTGTAATGTGAAACCATAAACTTTCATGAACATTAGAGCTAATAATACCCATAGTTTCATGCATTTTCTCTTTATGAACAAATATTTCATATTCTTTCTCAAATTTTGGTTGTTTTTCTTCTAGTAGATGAGTAAGACCTTTTTGAGAGATAAGATTTAAAATTTTAGGTTTCCAAGTGTGAAAGTTATGAGGGATGAGAGGTTCAATTGAATTCATAATTTTAACACAAGATAAAATTGAAGTTTTACCCAATATACACCCCTTTAGAACTTAATTTATTGATTAATGCAATTGATTTAAGGAAAAAATATGAAGTTGTTCAATATATTAAAACTCAATATACTCGCCGAAACGAGAGGGAAACTATAAGTATTATTTTCTTGTGAAATGCCAATTTCTTTTAGTTCTTCTCAATACCCTCCCTTACATGATGGAAACTGTAAGTATAGAGAAGAATGTTTCAAGGGTTGTAGGCTTGAAATGCAGATAGTTCAACCAATTATTAATTTTGGATTTTCTCATAACTTGCCTTTACTAGAGGGAAACTATAAGTGAGAGATATCCAAAAGAAATAATGGATGAATAAAAAATATATGCCAAGACTTTATACCAAGTGCCTCCAAAAAATCACCCTTACTTGAGGGAAACTATAGGTTTTTAGTGGTTTTTGTACATGGAATGTAGGCAAATATATTTTGAGGAAGAGGATTTTAAACTTTTAGGTTTATGAAATCTTAATGACAAAATAAAGTGTAAAAAACTATTAGAGATTCTCTAAAAAAGTTAATTTTAATAATAACAAATATGAAGAGAATAATTATAGCACCCTTAGAGAAGATGAAAAAGTGTGAAAAAGCTCTTTCTTTAAGTATTAATAAATTAATAAACTAAATAAGATGAGAGTAATTTATGAATATTTAAAAAACTAGAACTTCTTGATAAAATTATTATTTAAATAATATGTTTAGAAGAAGTTAAATAGAAGATAGCTTTTTAACAATTTGATAAACAAGTTAGGTGTGAATATTTAATTAGAGAGTGTAAAAAAGTTATATTTCAATAATTACACCTCTATTAAATTGAAAACCTAAAATGAAAAAAAAAAATGAGGAAGAGATAGATAAAAAATACAAAATCCCCCTTCAAGAGACACCAATGTGCATAAATTAATAAAGTAAATAAGATGAGATTAATTTATGAATATTAAAAAACTAGAACTTCTTGACAAAATTATTATTTAAATAATATATTTAGAAGAAGTTAAATAAAAGATAGCTTTTTAACAATTTGATAAACAAGTTAGGTGTGAATATTTAATTAGAGAGTGTATGCTAAAAAATTATATCTCAATAATTACACCTCTATTAAATTGAAAACCTAAAAAGAAAAAACTTTTGAGGAAGAGATAGATAAAAAATGCAACCCCCCTTCAAGAGACACCAATATGCATAAGGTTGCACATAAACCTCCCAAAAAAAAAAACTTATTATATTATGGTTACAATAGACTATGACTTATCAAAGGGCTTTTTGTGTAAATTTTTTGTTTGAGGAGTCAATATAATACCTCGAAATTGAAGTGAATATAACCTTTACAAAAAAAAGGAGGATTAAAATAAATCCTATGTCTTCTGAGAAATTAGAAGCACCTTGAAGAACAAAAAATGTTAACTTAGTCTTTAGACCTATCGTTGGTTCAAGTCAGGTGGAGGCAAACATCAGAGATTTCTTTCGAATACTGTGAGAAACTTGAGAAACCTGTGAAGACAAACAATCCAAAGAACACACACACACACACACACACACACATATATATATATATATATATATATAATATCTTCCTCAATTTAGATTGCAAGGGAGAAAATGTTTCATCACTGGTTTGAGTCAGGTGGAGGCAAACAATAGAGATATATTTCGAAGACTACGAGAAACATGAGACGCCGCCAAGGAGACATTAGAAACCTACGTAGAAAAAACAATTATATATATATAATATAATATCTTCCTCACTTTAGATCGTGAGGGAGAAAACATCCTCTGCAAAGAAAAATGGATCTAAAAATTTGAAGCGCCCAGAAAATGAACATACACATGTGCAAACGATTTAAGGAGGTAGAGATAGTAAAAAAAATAAATAACTATAGTATTTAGATCTCTAATCTCAATCTTTAGAGAAGAGAGCTCTGAAGAGCTACAGGGGAGAGGAATACAAAAAATAACAGCAAAAAATAGTGTTTCCTATGATAAACTTCCCTGTAGACAAGTTAGGAAAAAAACTAAATATACTTTGAATCACTTGAAATGAAAGACTCGAACCAGAATAGAACAATAGAGCAGATGTGTTTTCTCTCTCAAGTGAAGAGTATAAATGGGACGATCACCATTGAGCATCGAAATAATGTTCACTTAAAGAGAAGATACGAAAATCCACTTCAATGGTGACATGGAGCACATCGATATCCACGTCATGAGTGGTGTGCCAAGACCAATGATAATAAAAAACACACTGCGCTGTATTAAAACTTGTATTTATGGTTAGAGACAAAGGTGATTCGTAGAATAAGAGGCTTTTAAAAGATTTTTTTTTTTTTTAAACAAAACACCAATCTTAGAGACAACATTGGTGCCAATGGGCTATGAAAATGATGCACATTAAACAAAGAACTAGGTTAAGCATCTTCATTTTCCATAAGTGACACAAATTCTTCCCCTTGAAATAAAAATTAAAGTAGTACAAAGTGTATCCATTGCACTTTAGGGTTTCAAGAGCAATATAATAATAAAATGCAAATGGAGGATATCCATGGAAATTTAGGGTTTCAAAAGAAGCATAAGAAAGTAATTACTATGGAGGATAATCCTTGCACTTTAGGGTTTCTTGGGCAACATAAATAAGAAAGTGTTAATGAGGCTATTTCTTGCATTTATGATTCTTCATGAAAACATAAATATTTAGAATATAAATCACAATATGAACAACATGAAAAAATAGAAGAGATTGATGAAGACAAAATTCTTGGTGAGAATGGCAAAAGGAGAGGAAGGCCATCAAAGCATGAACAAATAAAAAAATAAACCCAAAGAGATATTGATTTAGGAAGCCAAATAAAAATATCATAGGTGTTAAAAAGAAATAGGGCTAAGTCCACTAATAAAAATAAAAAGTGATGATACAAATGTTCTTGGGTTCATTTTAATATAAGACATAAAATTAACCATTGAGGAATGTAAGAATGGTTTTAAAAAAAAAATCTGAAAGATGATTAATTATCTAGTTGCTTCTTCTATAGGTGTTTTAGGAAATATTTTAGTAATATAAAACAAACACAAAAGAGATGTTATAATTTTATTTATTTCAAAAAATATCCAACTCCTATTTAATGTGCATATATATCTTAAAATGAATTCTCATTTTTGCACTTTCTTGAAGACTATAATATGGGCCCTTTTCCTTTGCAACTCTAATCTAAATATGGTCCTTAATAGAATTTGATAATGAGCCCTAGTTTGAAGTTCAACTAATTGCACCCAATTTTATTACCTTTAATGTCTTTTGAAGTAGATTTAGATCTTGGTGTTTTGATTCACCAAGTTGTTGCCTTGTAGTGGATGAATTCATAGCTCCTTATTGGCTATCCAAAACAACTTCTTGCTTCACCAAACTATGGTCTTGAACCTTCTATATTGAGCCTAGGGTTTGGTGGCTTGATCCTTCTAGTGATCTTTGATTTTCTATAGTAGGTTCAAAAAACTTCTTGCTTATGAAATGTGCCTTCTTTTTGTGAGAGGTAATCTTCAAATATCTTGGATTTGGTAGGCTTTAAATCTTCCTTCAATATTCTTGTTGATTATGACTTCAAAGATGATATTCTTCTTCTCAAGATTTTGGATATCTTGAGGTCTTCACTAGATTCTTCTTCAGGACTTGGCACTCTTTACCAAATTCTTCTTCTCTTGGCTTGTCATCAAATGGTAAAAATTATCCCAAGTCCTTCATTATTATGAGTTCCTCCTTGGTAGTGTTTTTCTCCAATGAGTTCTTCTATGAACTCCTTTGATGATGCTTCTACAATCTCTAAAAAAATCCTATCCAAACCTTCTTCTTTTCCTCCTTGAGAACTCTCCAAGGTCTTCTATATTGCAGCTTATTTGGTCTTCCAACTGAAACCTTTTATTTTTGGAAGTATTGGTGATGAGATCTTATTCTCAAATATTTGAAATCTATTGCTTCTTTGATTAGGAATAGGACTTTTTTAGTCCATTTCTATCTCTTCCAAGATTAGAATTTTTTCCAATGAGAACTACTAATCTCTTCAGCTTATTTTGGAACAAGTATTTAATCAATAAAGGAGATCACCAATTTTCTATCTCCTCCTTGACTTCTCTTCTAGAGTCTCTTCTTCCTTGAGTCTACTATAAGGCTATTGTGACCTTTTCTTCATTTCTACAATCTGTATGATTTATAGCTCTTGTAATTGGACCTTTCTTTAAGGTCTTTGAAATATTTAGTCCTCTCCTTATTATTTTAAGTACTAGAATGATTCTAAGAAGATATTCTTCCTAAATATATTGTAGGAATCTTCCCAACATTTTTTTGAATCTCATTTTCATGCAACAAGTTGTTAGAGACTAGAATAAAAGAATTTATAATTCTAAAGATAATAATATTCACTAGTTGATTTGTCAATCTAGTGGTATGAATGTTGATTCCTAGTCTTCACGATATTTTCTATAACTCTATGGAAAGACTCTAGACAAATGTAATCTCAAAATTTCTATAATTGAGATTTATTTTAGTTCATTCAATATTTCGTGTGACTCTCCATAATCCTATATCGATTCACCATGGCTCTGATACCACTGTTAGCTTTTGAAGATATATGTAATGGGAGATATCTATCACAAATCCTAATAAAATGTAAAAAATATGAAAGAAAGTAATTCTGCAATATGACTAAAAAATACTATAAATAGAAAGTGGTAAAAATACAATGCAATATGGAAGTAATGGCCACTCCATTACTATAAGCTAAAGAACTACATTGTACTCCATACAAGAGTTCTACTACTATCTACTACACTATACTATAATGCACTTGATATACTTGATATGGACTTGATATGATCTATCACTATGAGTCCCTTTATAAAGGAAGACAGATTCCTTGGCCAACAGTTTACCTAGTTGTACAAGGGGATACCTTGCACATTACAACTTGCACATTGATACTTGTGCATTTATTATATTGCTTGAAGTAACTAGCTAACTTTCCCCTAAAGTAATCTCCTACTCTAACTATGTACCAAAGGTGGTATAATTACATGACCCAAATGATGTAATATACTCTAACTCTAACAAATAGAATGTATCAATAGGATCTTAACGTTCACATGCTCTCCACATATAGGTTTAAAATAATAATTGTTTTTACAACTCCAATTTCATCCTATTCAATTTTTTCATCATATTATTTTGTTTTGATTTTTATCATATTTAGTATCAAAACTTCCAATATTTTACCCCTTGAGGCTGTAAAGCAAGATTTTCATTTTATGTTTGAGTGATATAAACTAATTCTTCGTGACTGACTTTTTAAAATTTAAAGTATAATGATATTTTGATATATAACATTTTAATCTAAATTTCTTTTTCTTCACCATGTCTCTAAGTAAATAATGTCTTTGCACAATGGCCTTGATACTGTATGAAAATCATGTATTATATTGATTTAAATTTCATTCATGTTGTCAGAAAAATAGTATTTGGTATTCTTTTCTATTTACTTAAGATTTCTTCCAACATTTTACCCCTTGAGGCTAAATAGAAAAAGATTCATTTTATTTTTGAGTGACATAAACTAATTTCTCATGACTAACTTTGAAATAATTAAAATAATAACAATTTTATGATATGTATAATTTTAATTTGACTTCCTTTTTTGTCATTATGTCTCTAAATAAATGATGCCTCAACACAATGTCTTTGATATTGTATGAAAATCGTGTATTCTATTTTTTGAAATTCCATTAATATTATCCAAAAAATAGCATTTGGTATTTTTTATTTTTTATTTAATATTTTTATGATCTCCCTTAACCATATTGCTTGTGTGCTTGTTTATGGAGCTATTATATACTCTAAATCCTTGTTTTTGAGAGTGCAATTGTTTCTTATTTCTTCAAACTCTAAGTTATCAATTAATTTCCTAGTGAGAATTAATTTATTGATGTATAACTTCTTTTATAAATAGATACTCCCACTTTGAATCCCTATATCCAACCAACTTAATCTTATTGCTAAAGTATAATCGATTCCGTAATTTAAATATTATTTCAAATACCTTAAATTATCTTAGTTACTCTCATAAGATATTTTAATGGCTTACAAATAAATCTTGAAATCAAAGAGACTACATATGAAGTATTGACCATATAGTTACTAAGCATATAAGGCTTCCAATCAAATTTCTATACTTTCTTTCATCTACTCTTTCACTTGTATAATCCTTGCATGTTCTTTGCCTTATGAAAGTTGCATAGAAATATGTTAACAAATTTCCATGTCATGTTTATACAACATGTCATGTATATATTTAGATTGACTAATGAATATCCCATGATATGGTTGATTTACCTCCATGTGAAGAAACTAATACTTAAACTAAAATCACTAATTTCATATTCTTGCATCATGGCTTTCTTGAACCTTTTCTTCATTCTTGATGAACTTCCTGTAAAAAATAGATCATCAACATACAAAGAGACAATCAAAATATCATCATATTCCTTGTCCTCATCCTTGTTTCTCACAAATCTACACTTCAAGAAATGTGCAACAATTCTTAATTAGTATACCCTTGGTGTTAATTCTAATCCATATTATGTTTTTTCAACTTGTAGACATGTTCTTCATTACCTTTCACTTTAAATCCTTGTGGTTGTCCCACATACACTTCTTTCTCAATTGTGTCATTCAAGAATACAAGGCTTATATATATGCATTGCATATATTTTGGGATACCAAGGCTAAGACCATTTTTATTGTATATTTTCTTACCATATATGCATATGTCTATTCATTATCTATGGCAATTTGTTGTTCATAGCCTTTTTCCATTAGCATTTCTTTATGTATTTTAACTTATCCATTGCTATTGTATATGGCGTTGAACAAAAAATTTAGTTCATTACGTCCTTGTTCTTTAGTAGGTCACACAACTCCTAAGAATCATTATTTCCTATCAAATTCAACTCATCTTTCATGGATTTGGTCGATGCCTTGGTTTTGGTTACTTCTTCAAAACATGAGATCCATTAAAATCTTGGATAATAGTGTATATTTCACCATATTATCTTTGTGTTTCATTGGCCTTTATTATTGGTATTTTGGTTGGGTTCTTATGAACCTCCTATCAAAATTCTTAACCAATATTTAGTAGATTGGATTTGATTATAATTCTATTTTCCCTGTTGTACTTGTATTTTAAGAAATGTGTGTACCTCCACCTCATGCTTGTGACATACAAATAGATTCAATTATAATTATCCTATCATTCTTGTTTTTTTATTTTCAATGCACTTCCACTTCATAAAATTTTATATTTTTAGATAATACATTGTCTAGATTATGATCATATTATATATATGAATGCAAAAAATATGAGTCCCACTTTTACGATTTTTTGGTCCAATGAAACTTGATTTTATTTATTTATCATTTAGCAATGTACACTTAAAACTTTGAAAAATACATTAACATATAAATTAAATCGTTGTTAATGTAACTTATTTATATATATATATATATATATATATATATATATATATATATATATATATATATATATATTTCTAATAAATTAACTTGTGTCACATAAAATAAATAGCATGGTATGAAATAAAACATTAACACACATTAAAAATATATATAGGAGATTAATAAGCAAACACATTATAATAATAACAAATACAATTTCAAAAAAATATTTTTTGTTTGATATATATAATTTAAAATATAACAAAAGTTTACAATATTTCTATAAAAAAAAAAAAAAATTAAATAAATATTTAAACTAAAAACTAGGTGTTTAACCAATAGTTTTCCCATGGATAAATGTGTCTTCTAGTGTGTTCATCTTTGTTCTTTAAAGATCATGCGTGGCCCAAGTAGCTCTATTTTCACATTTGATAACACCGTATCAGGTTGAATCCATGAAAAAGTAGCTCTATTTTCACATTTGAGAACACCTTATCAGGTTGAATCCATGAAAAAGTAGCTCTATTTTCACATTTGATAACACCGTATCATGTTGAATCCATGAAAGTACCTGCAATGGCATTCCCACCACAACTTTTTGTGAGGGAAACCTCTATTCCAACCACACTCCAATTTCATAGCTGGTGCTAATGTCTTACATCGGGTCATACAATACCACGTGAGCTCCCACGGTGACATGTGGAGCATGTGTCCTAGGTTATGAGATTGTAATGACGACAATGCTTACGACTGAATGTGGGTCTTGTATTTATTGTTAGGGTTGGTAGGGCACCTTCCTAGTTGTGGGGGTGACAAGAAAATAAAAATAAAAAGTTAGGGAAAGTCCATTATATATTTTTGTCTAGAGTGTTTTAAATACTAAATGTGATGAGTTCATGAACTAGACGTCACCTCTGACACAATATATTACAATGATATTTGATCAATTAAAATAGGGGTATTGCAATCAAAAGACGTCACCTCTGACCCAATATTTTATGGATGTTGCTAAAATAATAATAGAATATTAAATCTTGGATGATATGAGATTGTCTTCCACCAGTTTAATTGGTTTTTTTTGGGAAGTTTAAGTTTTAATCGGTGTTTAGTGTTTATAATTATGTTTATAAGTATGTGTTAAATTTTTATTAATATTTTCAACTTTTCAATTATAAGAAATGGTAGTGAAATAAAAATATTCAAATAAAAATTGATTGCCTTAATCAAATTTAAAAAAAAAAATCGATGAAATTCTTGGAAGTTTCGGAATTTGACTTCGTCTAGATTATTGATGATTTATTTGGATTGATTATTGATGATTTATTTGGATTGGATGGTGGCACTCACATTAGTATCATCCCAACGACGTAATTTTATTCCACTTGATGAGAAGGACCAAGCAATGTGAGAGGACTACGTGGAATGATGTTGACGGTTTGGAATCGACGGCTTTATTCCAAACGCATGCATCGAACGGTCAACGACGGAAAGTAAGAGGAGCACGTGGAGTGATCTTTGACGGGACCAAAAAGAAACGATTGAATTGTACGTCATTGAATTCACGCTTGAAACTTGACGTCATGCTTACATTTATTTTTTAATTTTCGTAAATGGCAACAGCATTACCAATGATAAATGAATTTAAAAAACAAAAATTGTATTTAAAGGTTATTATATGCATTCACGTAAAGAACATATATTATATTAGTAATGTTTGAGTTATTAATTCATTGATAGATAATAAGGTTTTGAAGAATACTATTAAGAAGGTTTTGAAGAATATTGGTAGTACTTTAAGAAAGATTATTTAAAGGTTACCAACTATTAAGGAAAGTAGACATGCATATAATTGAATATGTGTTGCTAGAGATATTTCAAAACTTTTACTAGAGTCGGTTAAGGTTAAATCTAAATTACGAGAATGAGATCAACAAATGGATTATAAAAATATTGTATTCTGATGTCACAAATGTCATCTGATCAAAACATGACAAAAGATTGCTAAAAAGTATGGGAAAAGAGATGGAAAATTTTGGGTATGAGGCAAACTTCAATATGAAACAAGGAGATCATATTATAGGAGAAGGTAGGTGAATTCAATCATTTTCCAATCCTAAAAAAAGTGATGAGAAAAATGCCTTTGTATCATCAAATGGCACATGCCATTATAGTTCACTCGAATCGATCATTAGAAGAGAAAAATGATAAAGTATGAGGAAGTACATTTCACAAATTCAAATACAAAAGGAGTTAAAGGTATGAAGGAAGATGGGGAGGAAAATTTTAAAGCGAATGAGGTGAAGGAGGTCAAGGTTAAAATAGGTAAATCATCATCATTTTTCTTAAGTGGCATAAAGTCCTCTCCTTGAAATAGAAATGAAAGTAGTACAAAGTGTATCTATTGCACTTTAAGGTTCTAAAAGTGACATAATAATGAAATGCATATGGACAATATCCATAGCAATTTAGGGTTTCAAGGGTAACATAATTAATTACTATGGAGGATCATCCTCACCCTTAAGAGTTTCTTGGGCAACATAAAGAACAGTGTTTATGAGGCTACTCCTTGCATTTTTTATTCTTTAGGGAAACATAAATCTTTAATAATTCTCATTATGAACACTATGAAAAAATAGTAAAGATTGATGAAGATGAAAGTAATGGTGGGAATGGAAAAAGGAGAAAATGACCATCAAAGCATGAATAAAGACAAAAATAAAATAAAGGGATGTCAATTAGGGAAGTCAAATACAAATATCACAAGTGTCAAAAATAGTGAGGTCAAGCCCAATGATAAAAATGAAAAGTGATGATGAAAATGATATCATGGAATATTAGGGGTATGCATAGTACTCCCAAGAAGGATTTATTAAAGAATTTATAGATCATGATAGTTTTGAGTTTATTTTAATACAAGGAACAAAATTAAGCAATGAGGAATGTACGGATGCTTTTTCAAAAAATTGGAAGATGAGAGATTATCTAGTAGTTTCTTCTATAGGAGCTTTAGGCGATACTGCAACAATATTAGATGAACACAAATGGGATAGAAAATTGTTAGAAGCCAAAAAAAAAGTGTTATTGGACTCTTTTGTAGAAAAGAGAATAAAATCAAAGTTGAAATTATAAATAAATATGCTCCAACTATAGTTATTCTTTGTGAATTATGCTAGAAGGACCTTAGCATTTTTTTTCAAACACTATGATATTTCATAATTGTGATCTATGGATTCTTGGGGGTAACTTCAACAAAATTTTCTCCTTTGTAAAATAAGGGTGGTACTCTGGGATGGTTTAATTTAATATAAAAGTTTACTTCATTTTTTACTTCAATTACCTTTTGTGATGTTAGTCCTTCAGGTTTTTGATATACATGGGATAATAGATACATTGGGCAAAGTGATATATAAGAAAGATATGATAGATTTTGATTATTCAACATATGGTTACAAATAAATTATATAATCTCTTTAGATATTTTATTGTAAGTAGTATTGGATCACACACCCATTATTTTGACTTGTGATTTACTCAAAAATTGTCATCTAAATCAATTTTATTTCTAGTCTATATGGCTCCAAGACCTTGATTTTTCCCATATGGTTATTTTATGGTGAGATGAAGCAAAATTTGAAGGATCATATATGTATAGGTTCATACAAAATATGAAATATCTATAGAAGCAAATGAAGATTTGTAATGTCAAATATTTTGGTAGCATTTTTATAGAAAGAAGAAAATAAAATCCAAGCTCAAAAATTTATAATAGATAGTAGAAACTCAATGGAATGCACCAAAAGTGTTATGTGAAAGAAAAATAATTACATTCTTATTATCACAATGCATTGAAAAATGAAGAGTCGTATTTATTCCAACTACATAGGGAGAAATAACTCAAGGAAGGAGATAGAGATACATATTTTTTCATACTATAGCAAAACAAACTTCTTTTTCCTTCACATTAAAAATATTTCAACTCTAGATGGAAAAAATATTGAGGAAGAAGAAGATATAAAGAAGGAATTAGTAAAATCTAGGGGAAGGGATCTAATTAAAGACAATCTCTTCTAGCAATAAAATATTTCAAAGCAAACTTGCAAACTAAAAAAACTAAGCAAAATAATAATATGTGATTAAATTAATTAATGTCAGTTCCTTCTCTCCAAAAAATATAGCAAGACATCCTATTTATGTGTTTCCATCAATGTAAAATAATATGGAATCTAGAAGGTTAAAATTCATGTCCCTTCATATTCAATTCCTTATCCAACATTATATTTTTTATTTTTATTTTTGTGATAAATCAACAATAGCATTTTTATGACAACAATAACACTTGTATGATATCTACACTTATATGACAATAACAACACTTATATGGCATCAACACTTGTACGACAATAACACGTATATAGTGGTAACACTTGTACAACAACATTTGTATGACATCAACACTTGTATGAAACCAACATTTGTATGACATCAACACTTTTATAACAACAACATTTATTATTAATATATATTTTCATCATACATGTTAGGTAAGAGAAATGCACTATAAGCTCCAACTCATGAACATTGTGTTATCTTTGGAACTAAAACTCCATACATATTGACTTTGGATGCACTCATCCATGTTGCTTCTTCTACTATCTGATTTTTCCACTTGACCAAATACTCATAATATTCTTTGCCTATTGTCCTCTTGGCCACTCTAGAATCTATCACTACTTCAATATCATCCTACTCTTTCTCTGGTAACTTTTGTATCCAATGTTTCATTGAAAAATTAGAAGTGATATCTATACAAATCACCCACATTAAAAATTGGTGATATGTCTACTTTTTGTAGTTTATTAGCTGTAAATTTATTTAAGACCTTACAAGGTCCAATCATTTTCTAATTTAACTTGTTGTAAGTGCCCTTCAAGAACATTTTATTTCACAAATGTGCCAAAACCAAGTCCCTAACCTAAAATTCTTGTGTCTTGTATCTGACAACATGTTGCTTGTATACCATAAGACTCTTCTCCAAATAAAATTTTACCTTCCTATGTAAAGCATGCATGTAATAAACAAAGTCCTCCACTATAGCACTTGGTCTCCTCAAACCAGCTATACTTTGTAACTTATCCAATTCTCTTAGATGGATTCCATACATAATTTGAAATAGGATCTTAGTTATGATTCTATTTATCAAGTTGTTATGTGTAAATTTTGCTCATGCCAAGATGATATCCCATAACTTAGGATTCGTTCCAACTAGGCACCTCAAAAAATTTACAAGGTTTATATTCACAACTTTGGCTTACCCATCTATTTGTGGATGATAAACTAATTTTAAACTCCATTTTGAAAGTTGAAAAAGAAAGTTTGTTGAGTGTGGCAAATTTAGTGGACAACTAATAAGGCATCAAAAGGTATGAGCAATATTCTCCATTGACTTTGTTTATGGTGGTTGATTTCTGAAATATCATTGGAGAGAAAAATATTGATTGTGCTTTCCTTTTCGAAAGTGGTTGGTTGAATACTTCAAGGTTTTCTGGTTTGAGAGTTGTGTTTAAAACTTGTTTTATAAGCATTATTTTTGAAGCCATTAGTTGTGTGAAAAACTTGAGATAGGTTTTGAGAAGAACATGAGTATAATTATTATGTGAATAATGGTTTATAAGCATTATTGTTGAAACCGATTGATTGTACAAAGAAATTGAACTTGAGTTAGAGAATAACATGAATATCATTGTTATGTGAGATTTTTTATTGAGAATTGTTGGAAACATTTGAGTTGGTTGATACTTGCTTGGACTAGGGTTTGTGAGAAAGAGTTGGTCCTTGTGCTGATTGGTTGAGTAGAGTTTTTTGAGCCTTGTCAAATGAATGTGTGAAGTGGTTGTTCAAGTTCCATGAAACAAACTATTCTATATTTTGATTTGAGTTGAGATTATTGTGGATCATTGTTGTCATCCATTGTAGAGTGCATTGCCATTCATTGTTGAGTTCATCATTGAGCCTTGCCTTCATATATTTGTGGATGATATTTGAGTGCTACTTGAGCATGATTTATTGAGCCTTTGAGAAGGCTTTTGGATAAATTTTTGGATATATAAGTGGCAAATTTTGTGCATGATTGATTAAGCCTTTGAGAAGGTTTTTGGATAGATTTTTAGACATATTTATGGCAGCTTTTGTGCATGATTGATTGAGCCTTTTGTAGACACCAAAACAGCACCAATCCGATTATGTGGCTGAAAACACTGATCGCTTTGACAAACACAGCCCCCAGGGCAGCCCTCAGAGGTTAAACAGTGGTCCTAACCACTTTCATAGCAATTTTGTAAGGTCAAGAAGCAATTTGGCACACTTGGACACTTTGCCCAGTATTCGTCTCACCCAGGGACGAACTCAAAATAGAATCCATCCCACCCCAGGACGAATTCTGAATCCGTCCCTGGGTGGGACGAATTCCAAGCTTAACGGGCAAAAAGGCAAATGGTGCCAAGTGGCAGCCCAGAACAGTCAGTTAAGGGCTCCTACCTTGCACGCATGTGTAAGTGGATAGAGGGGCCGTTAGAGGACTGTTACAAGAAGCATATTCAAGTCAGGGAAGGACTCCCCTCCCTCATGGGAAGACGAGACCGCCACATGGCGCCCATGGTCAACACTTGGCTTTTGTGCTTCCCTCCCAAAAGAGACCCCTTGGGTCTATAAAAGGTGGGAATTTTCTCACCCAAAATAGGCAGAGTAGAAGGAGTGTTGAAGCAACGAAGTGCTTTGCCGAATCGAAGACTCATTTGCATCCCCCCTTTGTTCACCTTCCTACATCCATCAATCTCTTTTGCAAAGGAGGTTGTTGGGTGGCCTTTGGAAGCTCGAACCTTACTCAAATCCAACGCATGGACATCTGAACCCATCAATTCACCGACCCCCCAATCCTAAAAGGTTTTGGGCCCATCCTTGGTGGATTGGATCCAAAATCGAGGGCCAACGGTGGGAGGCCCACTTGGGCACCCCCGCACCCCCAAATTCTAATTTCAATTTTTGAGCACTTTAGATTAATTTTTAGATTGCATTCTATGTTATTAGGTCTGATTAGTCTATAATTACAATTTTGTAGCTTTTGGTCAGAGTTTAGGGTGTTTTGTATTGCTTTATCATTTCGCTAACTTGCAGGTGTCAAGGTTAAATTCCCGAGGGAGGAGGCCAAATTGGGAAAATTCGACCATCTGGGTCGTCCCAAAATGGCCCCAATTACCTAACCCCCCTGTTTGCAGGAGTTTTTCAGGTCTCGAGATCCGACATTGAGCAGCGAGCGGGTCGATTTCTCCTATTCGGAAGAATTCGTCCCACCCGGGGACAAATTACGGTCGAGAATTCATCTGCGCCGAGGATGAATTCCAGTTAAGGTGAATTGGCCAGCTGCCTCAGTGGCAGTGGCCTTATGGTGACTGTTCTTACCTTCTATCAGATTTTGAAGCAATTTGGATTCACTGTTTTCATGGTTTCAGGCAAATATTCGTATGCATATTTTGTTAGTTTTAGAGAGAGAATGCTTTTCATTTGCAACAGGTGCTACTAACGTCTTGATCATTTCTTTGTTTGCAAGAGAAGTAGCAGAGACGAAGAACCCATCAACATCAGCGACGGCATCATCTTGGCCCGCCCAGTGCAATCGTGGGCACGCGGAAGGAGGAACCATTCAACGATTGTAATCAAACCTTATTTGCGCTCCTAGCCCCGAAAAGGGAGGGAGGCATTATTGTAACAGAGATCGAAAGAAATTAATGAAAGGGCTATTTTTCTTTATCTGATTGCGTCTCTTACAACATGTCTCTTTTTCGTTTCATGTAATTCATATTTCTAGGACTTAGGCGTGCTTAAATTTGAATGCAATTGCACTTGAATTATTTCCTTTGACCGGAATCTCATGATTTCCTTAACTTTGAAGGATTAACGCAATCTCTTGGTCAACCCAAAAATCTCCAAGGATTATCGCAATCTCTTGGTCACCAAAAAGCTCCAAGGATTATCGCAATCTCTTGGTCAATACAAAAAGCTCCAAGGATTATCGCAATCTCTTGGTCAACCCAAAAAGCTCCAACGATTATCGCAATCGCTTGGTCAAAAAATCAAAAAATTCAAAAAAACAAAACAACAAAAATCATCAAAAACAACAAAGATTTGCATCTCAATTCTAGGCATACTCAAATTCATCAAAAAAATCATATTCTCGCACCTCATCTTCACCTTCACCAAAAACAATCCATCAAAAATACAAAAATATATAGCTGCATTAAGCATTGCATCCATACATTGCATATTTGTAGTCATACAGGTCAAAGGCACCATAAGCTGCAATAGCTCTGATAGTCCATCTTGTTTCGCATTGTCTCATGTTACAAAATCAACAAACACACCATGCATAAATTTTACCACACTACAGTCAGTGGTCTGGGAATGTACTAGGAGTTTCAGTAATTCAGTCATCATTTTCCTCTTTAAGCCATGTAGTGTACCAAGTCGAACGGATTTTATAAAGGTAGAGTCATACTCGAAATACACCTTGTTACGTAACATCCCAACACAAATTAAAACACTAAAATTCCCAAAATCGTGTGAACGAAAGATGAAACCTGCAAAACAACTAGGTCACCACAAGCGAAACGGTTATCTTGCTCATCCCCCCGTGCGAATGACCCCTAGAATGCCGAGAGTTGGCAAAAGGACAAGCTTCCTCCCTACCCAATTCCCTAAGAATCCCAAAAGTTCTCAATAGCTGCAAAACACAAAAATTTGCAAAATGTCAAAACTCAAAAATTTGACAAAATATAGTGCACACATCAAAAGGCACAAACAACAGTGATTTTTGTCACTCCATATCCCCAATCCCTTGCTCAAAAGAAAAATCAATAAAAATAAACAGTGATCTTATCACTACAAAAGAGCAAGTATCCCAATACAATTGAAAAAAAGAAGGGAGTTGACCTTGAATCCCTGGAACTCTCAAAGATTCTGTAGGTCATAAGGCAAGCTTCAATACCAACTCGGTAACAGAAGTAAACCTCTCGCATGACGATATATCTGTCACATTAACTTGCGTACAAATCAATGTTTGCATGTGGATGAGCTAGCTTATGGCATCGTGGATTACACTGCAGATTAATCTTAGTACATACAACATAGGAATTCGTGGAGCTAATTAGGTGATCCTCAGTACAGGTTCGGTTGAAAGCCCATCTGGCACTGGTGGTATCCTAACAAATACCACTAAATGAACTCAATTGCACACACAGGGATGTGAAATAGCTCGGTCAAAAACAAGTTTGATTCATACCTTGTTCAAAAGTCTTGTAAGACAAAGTACAATCGTGGATAGTGAGTTAAAACCGTCTGAATCTCAAAAAATCTTACACTCATCCCGAAAACCATCTGCCCTACTTATCATTCTTATGATACCATCAGAAAATACAAAAAAAGCAAAGAAAAACCAGATAAATAAAAATAGCATTCATCCATTTTGCATATCACATAGGCATCTAAAACAATTCAATTCATCTGCATCCATCAAACAAATAAACATGCATAACAAAAATCAATCACATCATCACATGTACAAATCCAAAAATAAAACCGGTATATATATATATATCGTCAAAAAAAAAAGATGCCCGCAGGCTACAAAAATAGGTCCTTAGACCCCGCAATCATATCCAAAACCCAACCTAAGACATCGGCCACCATGATCACGCAGGATCGGTGCGACGGGAACTACCCCCCGTGGTGTGGGTCCTACGGGACCCTGCAGGCGACTACTGCTAGCCTTCGCATCATGCCTACTACCACCCCCTCATCCAACCGCCTGCGGCAAGATGATGCTGACTGCTCAGTCAGACTATCCCTCGTCCGTCGAGAATATCTGCCGATAGAAGGCTCGGGAGCCGCTCGCCAAGGCGGATGACCTCCCTCTCCAAGTCTATCCGGTATAGACACCACTCTGCCTCCCGCCGATGATAGATAGACAAGGCATCATCACGCTGCGCCAAAACGCTATCCCGCTCTGCCAACTGAACCCGCAGAAGATCCCTCTCTAGATCCCGCATCCGAAGTAGCTCTGTAAGCCGTGCAACCTCATCGCCTACATCCGACCCCACCCCCTCCGTATCTGTCGGACGCATAGGACTCCCGGGGACAGTAGCCCGCCCGTGCTCCAACTCGCTCCTCCACATCCCGCATGTCCGGCTGCTCCGGAACACCCAAGTCCACATCCGCCATGTCTCGCATCATCCAACGGCCCTCCCCATTCACCCCCCGTCGCCTCAGCATCCTCCACCGCCGCCTCCGCACCTCCCGCAGGACCCTCACCTCTCCAGCGCCGCAAAACCCACCACGAGTCATACTCGGTGGTAGTACCTACGTCATCCACATCCAACACCTCAATAACAAGCATCCGACTCCTCACCCAGTGGCACGAGGACAGGTGGCTCCAGATCCCTCTCGTCTCCCCGACGCCGATAGCCTACGGGTTCACCAGGAAACCCCTGGCGCACCCCAAACTGTCGTGTAACCCGGCGGTACGAAAAGAACTCATGCTCCGTCCCGTGCCGCCCAATCAACCATCGCTCCCTCCGTACCCGTCGGAGCCACTCTCCAGCCTCAGGCCAGGCTGGACAGTCCCGATAGGGACGCCAAAACACCTCCCCTGGAGTGAGCCGTGAAAAGGCATCAATGTAGTGCTCAACTGCACCTGCCCATCGCCGACTCTGCCCCTGCTCCGTAGACCGTCGCCACAACGCTGCATAACCAATCTCATCATCCTCCATCGCCACCCGAGTCGTCCACGGTAACCCGATAGGCCTCTCATCAGCCTATGTGCCGCCAACCCCAAAGACTGCAACAAAAAGCTACAACTGACACCCTTCCGTTGTCGACAGCGGACCCCGTAAAGCTCTCCGTAAAGCTGCGCCAACAAAGTCTGTCCCCATCTTAGGATCAACGGTGCCTCTACCGGGCACTCTGCCAACTGCCACACCAAATCCAGCAGGTTCCACGGGAACCTCGCGCCTGACGAATCAGGGAGAAGAATGTTAGAAATGAGGCCCATCAAGAATGCGTGCCTCACTCCTAACACCCCCCTCTCCTTCCACCAGCCCAACCAAAATCCCGCCATCCTGGCAATCCACCTCGGCTGTCTCCACTGGGTCTGCTACACCCAGCTCCCCCCCATGCCCAAAACATCTCGTGAGTATAGCAATCCGCTGATCGAACGGAGATGTCCTAATAGGCAGACCATCTATCGAAATCCGAAGCAACCGATAGACGTCCTCAAGAGTCACAATCATCTCCCTTGTCGGGAGATGGAAAGTATTGGTCCTCGGATCCCAAAGCTTGATCGGGGCCGTCAGATAGGCCTCGATCCGAAACCACGAGCTCCAGCCGAGCCACCCGCTTGAGCCCAAGGGCATCAAGCCATTCCCGCCGTCATCGGTCAAGGCCAACCGCGCCTAAGAAAGGCAGCGGGTACACGGTACCGGCTCCTAACAACCTGCAAAAAAAAAAAATAAATAAATAAATAAATAATAATAAATAAAATAAAAATAAAATTTTCAATTCTAAGGTTTCTAACCTTAGTTGTTAAACAAAAAACATTACAAAAAAAATTCTTAAAGTTTTGAAAAGCGCAACACAAAAACAATGCATTCAGTTAAAGCAAAATAAGCCCTAGGGTCACTTACAGGACTCGCCTCGGCTCCGCCGCTCGAACCAGTTTGTGCACTCATGATGGCAGAGAGAATTCCAGTAGCGCTTCGCTTCGCAGAATTACTTCCTCCTCCCAGAGCTCCAAAATCGCAAGAAAAAAATGACACAAATGAGCCCAAAATCAAGTTTTGGCCCTTAAATAGGCCTTTTGCACTGGAATTCGTCCTTGACTGGGACGAGCGCTTTGATTAGCGCTCGTCCCACCCAGGGACGAATTCTCCAGCTAGAATTCGTCCCACCCAGGGACGAATTCAGGCCAAGACAAAAAAAAAATTAAGAAAAATGACTAAAAATGCACTAAAAAGACAATAAAACTGCCTGACAGGATTGCAAATGCAACTGACAGCATGGGCATACAAAATCGACATCGGGGTCACAAATTATCAATATCCTACTCCCTAAGAAGGCTTCCATAGCCGGACCGCTCCAAGGGAAGACAGATTTTGAAAATTTAATCCCCAAAATAATGTCACAAAAACAACAAAAACAGTACAAAATTTAACAAAAACACAACAAAAGCATTGCCATGCATAAGTGCTCATGCACTTAACCTCTAGGCAAAGAAAATCGATGTCGAGGTCCAAATTATCGCTCTCCTAGTTCCCCAAGAAGGCTATCATAGCCGGACCGCTCCACGGGAAATAGGTTTTCGACGATTTCACCTCATTATGACGTCACCAAAAGGGCTAACACCCACCAAAAATAGGTCCATATGTTGGAAAAATTGCACACGCTTAACGGTAAACCCTCTAAAGGCAAACCTTGCACAAGTCATCTTGGGTCAAGCGACTCGTCGCTTCTCTCACGAAGGTCATTCCCTCATCGATTCGTCGCTTGAGGGGGTAGTCACACTTAGTCACCAACCAACAATCACACACCCAATTAAGGAAAACGACATGCATTCAAAGAATCATTGACAAAGACAATCACGCTCCCGCTTGGGGCAGTAAACAAGCAACAATCAAATCAATCAAACACTTGGCATTTCGTGAATCATGAACACAAGGTTCCCCCTGAGGATAAAAACGCCCTTCACTTGTTCATGACTCGATCAATGTCCAAGTTCAAGTCACACCTCACCAAAACAGGTTAATACTTGAAATCAAATTCCTTAGCTCGTCGAAGCAAGGATTCAAGAATGCATGCCCTTTCCATACTTGGGGCATCAAAAGTTGGTTAGGTTACCAAGAAACCCTAATCATTAGTGCTTTGGTTATCTATTTTTGCTCAAGCATCGCGTCACCCGCAGCGCTTCCCAAAAAGGGGCATCTCGTAGACACCAAAACAGCACCAATCCGATTATGTGACCGCAAACACCGATCGCTTTGACAAACACAGCTCCCTGTGGCAGCCCTCAGAGGTCAAACAGTGGTCTTAACCACTTTCATAGCAATTTTGTAAGGTCAAGGAGCAATTTGGCACACTTGGGCACTTTGCCCAGCATTCGTCTCACCCAGGGACGAATTCAAAATAGAATCCGTCCCACCCCAGGACGACTTCGAATCCGTCCCCGGGTGGGACGAATTCTAAGCTTAACGGGCAAAAGGGCAAATGGTGCCAAGTGGCAGCCCGCAACAGCCGGCTAAGGGCTCCTACCTTGCACGCATGTGTAAGTGGACAGAGGGGCCGTTAGAGGACTGTTACAAGAAGCATTTATCAAAGTTCAAGTCATGGAAGGACTCCCCTCCCTCATGGGAAGACAAGACCGCCACATGGCGCCCATGGTCAACACTTGGCTTTTGTGCTTCCCTCCCAAAAGAGACCCCTTGGGTCTATAAAAGGTGGGAATTTTCTCACCCAAAATATGCAGGTAGAAGGAGTGTTGAAGCAACGAAGTGCTGCCGAATCGAAGACTCATTTGCATCCCCCTTTGTTCACCTTCCTACATCCATCAATCTCTTTTGCAAGGGAGGTTGTTGGGTGGCCTTTGGAAGCTCGAACCTTACTCAAATCCGACGCATGGACATCTGAACCCACCAATTCGCCGACCCCCCAATCCTAAAAGGTTTTGGGCCCATCCTTGGTGGATTGGCTCCAAAATCGAGGGCCAACGGTGGGAGGCCCACTTGGGCACCCCCGCACCCCCAAATTCTAATTTCAGTTTTTGAGCACTTTAGATTAATTTTTAGATTGCATTCCGTGTTACTAGGTCTCGATTAGTCTATAATTGCAATTTTGTAGCTTTTGGTCATAGTTTAGGGTGTTTTGTATTGCTTTATCGTTTCGCTAACTTGCAGGTGTCAAGGTTAAATTCCCGAGGGAGGAGGCCAAATTGGGAAAATCCGACCATCTGGGTCGTCCCAAAATGGCCCCAATTACCTAACCCCCCTATTTGGCAGGAGTTTTGTAGGTCCCGAGATCTGACATTGGAGCAAAGAAGCAGGTCGATTTCTCCTATTCGTAAGAATTCGTCCCACCCAGGGACGACATTACGCTCGAATTCGTCCCGCCTGTGGACGAATTCCAGCTTTAGGTGAATTGGCCAGCCGCCTCGATGGCGATGGCCTTCGGTGACTCGTTCTTACCTTCCGTAGATTTTGAAGCAATTTGGATTCACTGTTTTCATGGTTTCGTGCAAATATTCGTATGCATATTTTGTTAGTTTTAGAGAGAGAATGCTTTTCATTTGCAACAGGTGCTACTAACGTCTTGATCATTTCTTTGTTTGCAGGAGAAGCAGCAGAGGCGAAGAACCCATCAACATCACGGCGGCATCATCTTAGCCCGCCCAAAGGCAATCGTGGGCACGCGGAAGGAGGAACCATTCAACGATTGTAATCAAACCTTATTTGCGCTCCTAGCCCCCGAAAAGGGAGGAGGCATTATTGTAACAGAGATCGAAAGAAATTAATGAAAGGGCTGTTTTTCTTTATCTGATTGCGTCTCTTACAACATGTCTCTTTTCCGTTTCATGTAATGTACATTCCTAGGACTTAGGCGTGCTTAACTTTGAATGCAATTGCACTTGAATGATTTCCTTTGACCGGAATCTCGTGCTTTCACCTTTGAGAAGGAATTTGGATATATTTCTAGATAGATTTGTGGCATCTTTTGTGCATGATTTATTGAGACCTTGAGAAGGCTTTTGGATAGATTTGTGAATAGGATTTGAGCAAGTTCTTGGTGAGCTTGTTGGAGCAGATTTGAGTATGTTCTTGGTGAGATTGCTAGAGTAGATTTGAGAAAATTCTTGGTGAGCTTGCTAGAGCAGATTTTGAGTAAGTTCTTGGTGAGCTTGCTAGAGCATATTTTGAGTAAGTTCTTGGTGAGATTACTGAAGTAGATCTTGAATAAATTCTTGGTGATCTTGTTGAAGCAGATTTTGAGCAAGTTCTTGGTGAGCTTAATAGAGCAGATTTTGAGTAAGTTCTTGGTGAGCTTGCTGAAGAATATTTTGAGCAAGTTCTTGGTGAGCTTGCTAGAGCATATTTTTAGTAAGTTCTTGGTGAGCTTGCTAAAATAGATCAGTGTATTGCCTACTTGAGCAGGTCAGGATTACCTACCTGAGTAGATTAGTGGATTGCCTAGCAAACAAGATCAATGAATTGTCTTACTGAGTAGATCAGTGGACTGCCTACCCAAGCAGATCAGAATTGCCTACCTGAGTAGATCAATGGATTGCTTACCTGAGTAGATCAATGGATTTACTAGCTAAGCAAATCAATAATTTTCCTTCCTAAGTAGATTAGTGGATAGCAAATATTTGAGTAAATCAAAGTAATCATTTGTATTGGGATAAGGATCCCTATTTCTTTGTGAAATATTATAAGGATATTATCTCTTGGAGTACCCCACATTGCGGGAACCACGTTAAATATTTTATCCTAATTGTGTGTGGTGATTTGTGCTCTTGCTTACTATTGCTATCTATGTCAATAATGCACTTGCTATATTTGGATATTGAAATTAAGGAAACTAATTCATATTGGTTTGGAAAGAAAGTAAAAAGTGGGCACTATATTGTTCACCCCCCTCTCAATAAAATCTTATGTTATTCATCTACAGACTCTTTCCTCAACTTCCAAACACCTTCGAGCACTTTCAATCATCATCGAGCACCTATGGGTGCTTCCCCTTATTTGCAAAGCGCCTCTAGGTGCCTCTCTACTAGTCTTGAGCACCCACAGGATTTTTACGCTAGATATTCTGAAGTCCCCTAGCTTCCAGGTGATGCTAGGACATCATTGCATTAATTCACTGTAACAAGCTACATCAAATCAGAGGACAACAAGTACGTAAGGTAAATATATTATTTATTATTTTATTTATGCACTTTAATTTTTGTTCATCTTATTTACAACAGATAGTTATGGTTTTACTAATCTTATAGAGGGACTCACATTATGGAGCCCTTATAGGTATTACTAATATATTTGTTGTGTTATTGTGTGTAGATCTGAAGGTACTACATCATCATTGGATAATTGTTTAAGCTAGAGTGACCTAGCGTGGGATAACTAAAAGCCCACCCACATTTTTTGGGAGCAAGAGCACACCTAAAGACACCACCAGCCTTGTTTGCTAGGCTTTTGAAGAACCCTAGCCATTTGTAAATCTGTATCAAAAGGATTCAAAGATCCACATTGTAACAATGGAGTTTCTAGTCTCCCCCCATTAATATAAGATTATCTATTGTGCAATTCTAGCTTCATTGTGTTCGATTTATTTAGCATTATTTGGTGTTGCATTTTTGCATCTTCAGTTTTCTTACTACTTATTTAATATATCACATTTGGTGGCCTATGATATTTGGAATTTTATTTTTTGAAATGACAAAATGAATGTTAGAGGATATATAATTAGATATGTTTAAAATTATTACAAGAAAGGTATATAATATGTCTTTATCAAAGTAGATCTATATGAATAAGTTTTCAATTTCTTGTTTATGGGACATTAGATTTCATAAAATAAACGACAAGATAACACAATATAGGTGACTAAAATCTATTGGAATGTGGACTAAAATAGTTATATTATATGAAGTAAAGGATAGTTTTGGACATCCATAATATCAAAATAAATTGAAGCTTGGATGATCTTGTAGATTTGGATATGAGTGTTGTTATGTCTAATGGGTATTTAACTAAGAGTTCAATCTTCAACATGATAACACAATTTGACCCAAATATATTGGAGGCTCAACATATTATTAAGGAAAATACAAGATTTAAAATGAGGGTCAAGCATTGTGGAGGAAGAATATTGAGACTATTCACGAGGGTGATAATCCAAAAAACCTTTCTAATGAGGTAAATATAATACTTAAGAGTCTATAGGTGGATGGAAACATTGTGAAAATTAATGAAAATATTAATAATTTTTTTGATGATGGTATTATAGTATTCCAATCATATTACTAATTACATGAGTAACTTATTGGCCTTTTAGCTAGATGCCTTTCCCCCCACCTAGAACTTTCCCCACCATTTTTTCTATTCTATATCCACCTACTAAGGCCACCATGGCCTATACTCCATTGGATCATGGGGAATTAACCATATCATACATATGATCCCCTTCTAATGACTCCTTTCTTCCTTGTTTTTCCTCTATTTATCATTGTGTTTCTTTCATTTATCAACATATTGCACATACTGACCAATCAATTTCATACATCCACATCATACCTCACCATAACTCATCTCATTTGTTGAGTTATATGCCACCACCAAATTAATTTTATCACGAACATGATCAATCCATAAAATCCATTCTTGGAATCAATGTTTGTCTAAGGACCTTTATTGATACCATCATTAACCCTACTTTGTTGGGTTAAAATACAAAATTGATTACATGCCTATACTACAATCAAGGTGGCAAATTTGATAAACCATCTATAATTGATAATAGCATTGTGAGAACACTGACCACACAGATGGCTTGTTTGTGACCTCCACTACACTCAACATATATCAACAATAAGGTTCAAATACATTCATCACTTTCATGATTAGGGCATCTCACATTAGTCAAAATTTAAGACAATTTGAAGTCTCCTTCTCAAGTGTCACTTCATCCATCCATCATTGACCATTCATCATCATCTTATTGCTCATCAATTTCATATTTCCTACTCTTTCCTCCAATTCTAGCCTAAGGGACACATTCACCATTCAATATAAATTCTAACTAGGGGATTTCACTCTCTAGTTGATCCTCTTTCCACCCATCCCTTGGTCTGGAAGAGCATCATACCTTCCTTCATCTCTATTTTTTCATATTTCATCATGACTACAACAAATCTCACACCACACATGCACAATCCTCTAAAATGCAATCTTCAATTGGATCACATTCACTCTTCAATTAATCCACATATTTTCTATTTATTGACACTACTTTGATCATTGTTTGGTTAATTTATCCTATTTTTTTTTATTTTGTTTTATTATCTTAATCAAGGGCATATCCATCATTGTATTTGTATTGCCTATTCATTTTCTCACTACCTCCATGTTCATTGCTTTCACATTCATCGACTACCATCATTGTGTCTATTCCCACACCACCCATATATCACCTTGTCTATCTTAAAATATTTGATTTAAAGAAACTCTACATTCTTTCAGTCACTCAGATATACCTAGTGTCTCAATCCAAACTTCATTGAATGTCTTCTATACTTCAAATGCTATAGGTCTTTTCTAGTTACCTTAGGTGTTCTCTTGGACCATGCACGTATCACATATTAATCAAATTTTGAGTTTAGTATAGACAACATCATATGACACTCTCGGTATAAAGTGAATGGTTTTCGTTGCTTATCCTATCATGTGCATAATCCAAACCTAAGGATCCAACTAGTATATCTGTTACAAAAAACAAAAATCATCCTCACACACCAAAATTAAAAAAAAAAAGAAATTCAAATCACTAATGCAATATATTATCATGAATCCTTAGGTATTTTATATGTCTCCAATAGGGCTATAGACACCTGGTTGGTAGTGGCACAACATTGAAGTATTATGGGGCTATCTCCATTGGGGATATAGATGCTTAAATGATAGTGGAGTATACCCTCTGCGTGGAAACATGTCTATCATATTAGTGACCTTTTGTATAGACATATGAACACTCTCGTAAGATCTAGCTTATATTTTCTTGAGTTGTAAAAGGTTAGTCCTACCTCACACAAAATAAAAAATGAACATTCACTACACACACTTAGGTCCTTGAGAGACTTGACTCATTGGATTGGTCTTAGTATCTTTGAGCATCTACTTTATTATTATGTGTTTGATTGGTATCACTAGGATGTTTGAATTTCTTGAAAGCGCTTTATGTTTCTTCCTCCCTATGACATTTGCATTGATAATTTGTGTCACCTCTACTTCATTATCCTATTCACCCCATACGTATTTTGTGTCTCACTTCCTACCATCCATACTATAAGTGTGTCATTACCATTGCATTGATACCCTTGGTTAAGCAATTAAAATCATCCATATCACTTTTCGAATTATGATAAAACATGCATGCCTATATTTATTATATTATATCTATCACATTCACCCCCATCAGTTCTTATTATTCTACTCCTATCATCTAGAAAATCTACCAAGCATAATTCAATACATCATCATTACCCACCATTTGCATCATAGTTCATACCATATAAAATATCATGATTCTCTAATCACTTAAGTCTATCCACCATCACAAATAAAATCAAAACCATTAAAAAAATCAATCCAAACAACAAAAACATAAAAAAAAAAACAACAAAAACAACAAAAGTGTCCTTACATATCATCATCCATAACCTATGCATATCAAATCCATGATATTTCACATGTTCCATATATCCAACCACGTGTATACATAAAACATCATACTCTAAATATCCTAAATACATGTATCACACCATTTCCACATCACATCATATCATATTACACATTCAGTCGTCTATACATATCTATCATGAATCAATCAATCCATCCCTCACATATCCATCTAAACTTTATTACAAAATACAAAAAAAAACAAAAATAATAATAAAAGAAAAGTGAAAATGATTACAAAATGGAGGCCTTTAAGGCCTCAACTAAAAAGATCATTTTTTGTTGTTGTCCCACATCGACCCCACAAATAAGCTCTCATTCACATTTTTTTGTTGGTGCAAAAGCAACATCACCTCAATCAGACACAATGCAAAGCAGGGATGTTCAAGGTCTCACACCTTCCTCATTAGTCACATGAATTATGAAATGACTTGATGATGTTTTAGCTATCAAAATTTCCCCACAAATAAAGCAAAAAGCTCAATCACTCAATCAATCAAACACTTTGCCTCACCATCTAGATTTTGGTATGGTTTTATCTATGCCCTCAAACATTGAATCAATAAATCACTTGCTAGATTCAAAAGGATGTGTCCTTTTTCGAAGGTTGTGCCCTTTGCCTCACCATCAAAAGGCTCCAAAGGTACTTGGTCAAATTTTAGTTTTAGATCAAAGGCTCTAATGGAACCAAACTCCTTTGGTCAACTTTCAATTTTAGTTCAAAGGCTCCAAAGGCACCAATCCCCTTTGGTCAAATTCAAATTTTAGTTCAAAGGCTCCAAAGGCAAAAAACCCCTTTGGTCAAATTTCCTTTCATAAAATTTACTTGCTTTCTAGATTAGTTTTACTTTCATGCAATTTACCTGCTTTCATAGTTTATATTTCTTGCATTAGAATATATTTTATTTCCTATATTAGATTAAATATACTTTTCTACATTATGTTAGATATTATTTATTGTCCATTAGACTAGATTTACTTGCTTTCATAGATTAGACTTACTTTCCTGTAATTTACTTCTTTCATAGATTATATTTACTTTCATGTACTTTCCTACTTTCATAGATTAGATTTACTTTCTTGTAATTTCTTGCTTTCATAGATTAGATTTACTTTCATGTAATTTATTGCTTTCATAGATTATATTTACTTTCCTATAACATATTACTTTCATAGATGAGATCTATTTGCATGTACTTTCCTGCTTTCATATACTAGATTTACTTTTGTGTGTTCCTATTTTCATAGATTAGGTTTACTTTCATGTACTTTCATGCTTTCATAGATTATATTTACTTTCATGTACTTTCCTACTTTAATAGCTAATATTTACTTTCATGTAATTTATTGCTTTCATAGATTATATTTTCTTTCCTATCATCGATTCAATAGCCTAGATCCTCAAGTAGACATCATATCTAGTTATCTACTATAATCACTTGGTATTTGCAGTGATTGGTTTTCAATGAAATCTGGTAGGATGGGTAGATTCATATAAGGACACTTGTTTAAAAAAAAAACAACAAAACAAAGATAACACACCACATTTTCCCTCCTTTACTACCACATTTTATTCTTTACCTATTCACATTACACATTCTATCTTTTGTCAATCGACTCACGTTCTCATCCATTCTATCTTCCACCCACTCACCACTTGAGGAGGTAGAAAACACCCATAGATCAATATCCAAACACCCATTTTTTGTCTTAACGTCTATCCAAGAAACTTGCTCGAGACTATCATGAGCCCTACTCTATTAGGTCAAAATAAATAAATTCTCTTTTCAACACAAAATTTAATAAAAAAATGTTGATACATGACATGCCATGTTTGTAGTGGTTCTACATGCCTATGCTACAATCGAGTGGTAAAAATGACTAACCACCTATAATCAAGTATATCATCATGAGGACACCAATCACATGACTGGTTTATTTTCCAAAACTAATGCATTTATATTTTTTTCAAATATAGGATTCACAGATATTTATCGCTTCCATGATTGGGGTATCCTACATTATCCTTTCTTTGGGGCAACCTTACATCACCTCTTCAAGCCAAAACTTATTCTTATCGTGCACTAGCCAACCATCATCACCTATTTATTATCATATGTCATCAATACAACCAACCATGTATCTCCTATTTTCGCACCGCATTGTTTTTTTATGCAATGTGATACAAAAAGGGACATCTATAGACACCAAATTTTAGTCATTTGCACAAAAAAACTATCAAATTCCTCAAAAAATCCATCATATTCCTACCAATTCATCCTCAATTTTCCTTAAAATCCTCTTTTATTTCCCTAATATTCCTCAAATTCTTTATAGTTCTAATTAAAATCATATTTTCCTCTAATATTTTACTTAACACCCACATTAAATGCCAAAAAAATCCCCTTTCACACTCCATTAGGTTTAAATCCATTTTTTTCTCTTGCTACTTCCATGGGCTCATCATCACTTATGCAGTAGGATATTGGTGATTCTTCCTTTATGGATGCTCTTCACACATCTATTCCACTTTTGCACACTCATGGCTTTGTGCATATTGATCTTTTATACATTGATTGGGACTATATTCTATCCTACTTTGGTGTTGATTTGGGCTTCTACATTATTGGAGATTCATTTCATAATTCATTGGTGATATCTTCTTCACTTCAAATATGTTTAAAGGATTCTACGTCATCATTCTATATTTTTTTCCCATATTTTCACACTCAACATTAAGCGGATGCTTCATGGTTACTTTCTTCCTCATGGGAGACACATTGTTCATTGCAGAAGCATCCACTTCTTCATGGAGCTCATCATCCTAGGGGGTGTTGGGAGCACTCCTTGGCTCCATTCCTACTTCTTCTCTCTTTCTAGTTGGATGTTTTTTTTCCACATGGTTTTCCACCTTCTAGTTTGAGAGCTTCTAAATACACATTGTACATGAGTACCTAATGAGACCTTGTTGTTGGGACTCATATTGTGGATATGCCAATTTATTTTTTGGCACCTAGCTTCACTTGAGGGAGGGTGTTAGAGTAGTTTGTTTACCTTAGATCATGTTCACCTAGGTAATTTATTTCCTTTATTTAGTTATTCCATATATTTTCCCCACCCACTTATGTGTGGATATTTCATTTATCTTATTTAGATATTATGAGATGTTACATATTTATTTCTTGTATATTATGGGGATATTTTTAGGTTTGACTATTCCTAGGTGTTATGAGGATATTTATAGGTATATTTGCAGGATTGAGATTCTTTCTCCACATAACGGTTATAGATCTATGAACCATATCATTTATTCATTTTGTATGGTGAATATTTATCCTTAGCTTGATCTTACCGCTATGGTTGATCATCCTTGCCTTATATAAGCAAGGAACCTTCATTGTACTTGTTGAGAAGTTCATTTATTTAGGTATAATATATAATATTGCACTACTTGGCTCCATTCTTACTTCTTCTCTCTTTCTAGAAGGATGGGTTTCTCTATTTTTACATGAGTACCTGATGAGGCCTTATTGTCAAGACTCATATTATGGATATGCCACTTTATTTTTTTGGTCCCTAGCTTCACTTGAGGGGGGTGTTATAGTAGGTTTTTTACCTTAGCTCATGTTCACCTAGGTAATTTATTTTATTTTATTTAGTTATTCCATGTATTTTCCCCACCCACTTATGTGTGGATATTTCATTTATCTTATTTAGATATTATGAGATGTTACATATTTATTTCTTAGATATTATGGGGATATTTTTAGGTTTGACTATTCATAGGAGTTATGGGGATATTTTTAGGTGTATTTGGAGGGTTGAGATTCTTTCTCCCTATATCCGTTACAAATATATGGACCATATCACTTATTCCTTTTGTATGGTGGATATTTATCCTTAGCTTGATCCTACCACTATGGTTGATCATCCTTGGCTATATAAGTAAGGCACTTTTTTTTTTTATTTATGGAAAACATCCCAAAAGGGATGCCACTTTTGGGTAAGACCCAAGGAGGCAGGGGTATCCATTCCGTCAAAAATGCGCAGGACTCGGACCTGGCCTACCACCTTTGACATACTCAAGGAGCAAATAAACACACAAAACCAATTTAAAAATAAGTAAATAACAACAAAAATAATAAAATAAAATAAAAAATATGTTCCTTGAGTGTGTCAAAAACAAAAGCACAACCAAACACATACAATAAGATAAAATAAATCACAACATGAAGCACTTATTAAAACACAAGAACCACATAAAAAAACACAAAAAAGACAAAAACAACAGAACACTACAAAAACAACCCAAAAATAAACATGAAAAATAAACACAACCAAAACCTAAAAAATTAAAAAAATAAAATAAAAATAAAAATAAAAAACAACCAACAACATACAATAAACAAAAACAAAAAACATAGAAAATACTCACACATAAAAACATGAATTAACACAAACAAAGAGAAACCCAAGAACAAGAATGAAAAAAACACAAGAACAGTAACAAAAAACATAAAAAAAAACACAAGAACAACAAAAAACAACACAAAGAACACAAAAATAAAACAAAACAAAAGAACCCACCCACCTTAAAAAACTAAACAAAAAAAATTGAATATAAGAATGACCTATCTAGACCAAAAGACTATTAAGGCAAGAATCAACAGAGGAAACAAAAGAAAGAATAGAATGAGCTAGGGAACTAAAAAAAAACTGAATGAACCAAAGAGAAGCAAAAAAAAAAAAAAAAAAAAAAACTAGGTACCTTCGAAACTGGAGCCATCCAAAGAAATGATAGAAAGAAGAGCTTCCCTAATTTGAGAAGCCCACCATCTAGGAGGGTGGCCATAACAAGTAAGATCACCTTTGTCCAAAGCCCAATTAGCTAAAGCATCAACACTCTTGTTTTGATCTTTGACCACATGATTGTAATCAACTTTTAAATAATGCACCTTCATTGTAGTTATAGAGAAGTTCATTATTCAGGTATAATATATGATATTGTTGCTCATTATTTTGCGTATCAATTTGTAAGCTTATGTTTTTAATTTTGCTTCTAGATTCTTGTTTTGGTTGAATGTAGTGTTTTGTTAAAACTTGAGATCCTTGTAGTTTGGAATGATCTGATTATCATTTCTTTCATGGTATCATAGCAATAGGTATTGCAATCATCTATTTGTGAGTGTTGTGCGGCTATTTTTCTTGGAGGTTCAAAGATTGATGTGGAAGCTTCAATTTTTGTGATCGGGTCCTTGGTGGAGTTTTTTGGCTAGTTTGTGTCTCTCCTTCCATTTTTAGATCATCATAAGCCTCCTAAACTCTCTTCTTCCCATA
The DNA here is from genome assembly GCA_028583015.1 of Wollemia nobilis. Lineage (NCBI taxonomy): Eukaryota > Viridiplantae > Streptophyta > Pinopsida > Araucariales > Araucariaceae > Wollemia > Wollemia nobilis. The sequence goes on along the minus strand of JAQPPZ010017179.1, from coordinate 3,113,856 downwards.
CTGTAATAGCCTCATTCCCTTGGATCTATCCTAAGCATTTTTTTTGAGCATTTCTGTTCTTTAGGCAGGGTCACCAACTCAGCTCATTTTTATATTTTGCATGTATCTCCTAATAGAAATAGAATTTTCCACAAACTGTTTGGAATATTTGTAGATGCATTCATATGAGTTATACCCAAAATTTCAACTCATTTGGATGCGTATTCTTCAAGATATTATATTTTTACGAAAACCTACACTTTTTTAGTAATTTGAGTATATCTTCATAAAAGCTTCAAATTGTTAGCATATTGTTTTACAAAGTATGTAAATTTAGTTGATAGACATTCCCATAAAATTTTAGAGTATTTGGAGATGTATTCAGACTGTTACAGTGATTTTACTATTTTTAGAAAACTCATGTTTTTAGGAGAATATTAGGAGTTGCTCAGAAAAAAAATTTCCATGCCTGTAAAATCATTTTTTCTGATATGTATATAAAACTTCAGATCATTTGGATATGTATTTATATATTTATGATGATTGTATGACTGCACTCTCAGTATTACATTGTGAAAAGTTTTTTTGCACTTGAACCGGTATATGGACTATTATTATAAAGTTCCATATTCCTTTATTTTTTGTTTGTCCACTTATTTTGGATCCTTGTGATCAGATTACTTGGTGTTTAGTATTGGCAGAGCCTACACATTATTGTGCTTGAGAAATTATTTTTCCTTGATTTCCCTTGCCTTGTTGTGGTGCATCCTCTGATGCCAATCTTCCTCATTGAAGCACTTAGTTTGAAGGAGAGGATTCTTTTGGTAATTCCTATGGAGAATTTTCAGAGTTTGTAGGCTTCATTTATGCATTGGTGTGAATTTATGGTATTTTGCACCATCTTGTGACATCACACTAGACCTCTCACATTATAATGACATTTTATTTTGGGGGGGCTCTTCTACTTTTGAGGACATCTTGAAAACTTCTTTCTTTAAATTTAGCATAAAGGCAAATGTTGAAATTTTTGAAGCATGGTTTAAAGGTCCTTTGTTCATTATGTCAAAGTGAAGGTTTGGATCCTTTGTTCATAACTCCAAAACCTAAACCAATGATGAAGTATAAAGAGTATAGGACATGGTTCATGAACACTTTAAGGATCTCTAGCATGCTTTATTATTTAGTTTGTAGGGAGCTTCAAAAATTTATTGGAGTTCACAAGAATATACCTCACCTTTCTTATCATATGTTGAAAAGAAAGATTTTATCCAAGGCATCCTCTCTTACAATTGCTTGCATAGAGGACGTCGTTTGTGACATTACATATTTATTTTTGGAGTCACTATCTCATGATGTTTTGGATGATGAGGTTGATGCTACAGTACCTACTTCAGATATTTTACAGGATACATCTCCACACTTGTTTTCTATGGATGATCATGTTGATGTTGCAACATATACAACAAAGATTTCGACAAGTAAGCTCATCATCAACAATTTTTTTAATATTTAGGGTTTTGTTGCAAATATATATGGGACCATATTATTTAAATTAAAGTAAAATTGACAAAGAAAATACGAAGAAATTTTATTAAAATAATGTCTTTAAACAAGAAAATTCCATTTGATGGGAAACTAATGTTACATACATGTTGATGAAAAAAAATATAAATTTAATAAAAAAGTACAAAACATTCAAACCTCTAGTAAAATATTTTTTTTATATATCTAAAATATATATTTTTTATATATTATAAAATATTATTAAAAAAATCTTTTAAATTAAAAAAAAAAAAAGTGCAATAACTATATTACTTTAGGAAATAAATATGGTACACTAATTCAAAAATAAATATAGAAAAGGGTATATTATTTATGCAACAAGAGCTATTTTATAGAAGAAGGTGATGGATAAGGTCTAAGGTGCCTCCCCATTTAGAAGGTGGATCCTAAGTGTACAATGAAGGATCCTAGACCTTTGTTAGTTGGTTCATCTACCTTGGTTGTGTACGATGGTGAGATGGAGATGAAGAAATTTGTAGTTGTGGTGACATTCATGGGCTCCCCAATCATAGGGCTCAAAGGGATGAGGTGGTGAGTGGTCCCAATCTTCAGCTTTGTACTTAGGACTCTAATGGGAAGCTTGTGAAGACTAACTATGGTAATTTTTGTGCCCTTGGGACCGTTTCATGCATGGAGGAAATGCTGGTAGGAAGCAAGCCACTATGCATGGGACATTAACCCAATGGTTCATAAGTGTTTATAAATGAACCACCTTCAATGTCGTCTTCTTTACTCAGGAAGCTTAAAAGCACATCATAACAAATTTTAACTTTAACAATCAATGACAAATAGGGGTCATACCAAATATTAAATAAAATCTCTACTCTAAAAATATGTAATAACTTTTGTGTATAAATACATTACAATTTTTGAAAAAGAATTTGAAAATTTTATATTAAAACAAGATCATTTACAGGTTGGTATGAGACTCCTCCCAACTGATAAGAATACATGTCTACAATAGTAAAATAAGATCTGCATTGGAGTCAAATCTCCTAAACCATATTTCTAAAATGGTTGTCCAAATTAGCTAAACACTAGATTTTCTCACCAACCTGCCTAATCCTCTCATCGTCAATAACCATGTCACTATGCCATTGAACCCCTACCTCTTTCTCAGTACCCATCTTATCTAGGAAGTCTGCCACTTTATTTAGATCTCTACTCACATAGATTAGAATCACATCATCTAATTCCCTCCACAATTCCTTAATTTGGGTTATAAGAATCCTCAACCATCATGTCTTCAAAGAAAAGTTTCTCATGCAATCTAGAGCTCACACCAATATTTGAAAATCTGATTCTAATATTATCCTCCTATAACCTTGTCTTATTGTCCAGATAGAAGCATATTTGATAGCTAAGCCTTCTACTTCATTGTTTGTGACCCTTCCCAAGCCTTCCACTTCCCATAAGAGCATTGTTCCAACATGATTCCTATAGACCACTCCAATTCCAGCTCTACTCGGATTACCTTTTATAGCTCCATCAGTATTAATTTTAATCTAACCTTTAGGGGTGGTTTCCAACTAGCTCTGTCCTACACCTCTTGCAGTTCAGCTTCCTTTTCCATCATCCCTATATCAGCCTAAGTTTCCTCTTTAGCATGCACTACCACTGTTTTTGTGACTTTGCTCCAAATGGCTTGCCAAACACCATCTAAGGATGAAAAGGTTTTTCTAAAAAATCTACCATTTCTCTCTAACCACACTTACTACCAAATGAAGTTTAATCCAAGCTTCCAACTGATACAAAGAGCTTTAGATTTAAATCTACCTCTCTTCCATCTTTCCCAAATATTAATCCGATTCAAATCACCATTGGCTCGAATTTTATAAGATAAAAACCATCACTCCTAGATCTAAGCCATAAATGAGCACTCAAACATCAAGTGATCAAATGTTTAAAATAACATTACAATTAAATAAATAAATTATATATTTTATACAATACTTTTTATTAAAAATACAAAATATAAAATATTATACTTAAATGTTAAAATATTTTATTTTTCTCTCACTCTTAACTTTTACCTTAATCCAATAATTTTTTTTTTTTTTAATATATATTTTTCTTGTAAGATTTTTAGGATAACTAAAGATAGTGTAAGAAACTCAATATAAAAAAAAAAGAAAAAAAAGAAAAAAGAATTACACTATCGTGTTATCTCCGTGCTGTGACTCCAGGTTTGACACGGCCAAATGTAATGTACGGATGCATTAGTACTTATATGTGTCAAGTGGCATCCCAGTTGTTAGTCATCTTCGAAATGGATGGAGCGTGGGCTCCGTGGCACCCCAGTTGTTTGTCATCTTCGAAATGGATGGAGCGTGGGCTCCACGAGAAGGATACGTTTTCGTTTCTTACAACTCATATACAGCAACATAACGAAATTACCTGCAACTGCGAATGCAAAAAGTTTTACCGGCCATGATCTCCCATCTGAACATTCCACTCCAAGACTTCGCCGACCATGGAGATTATATATAACTCATACACGTCGGTTAGCGTCCTCATGTCATGGTGTGCATATACTTATCTTATGTTTTCTCAGTACTTGCTTTGGTTGCGGACAATTACCCATTCGATATCAATTCTTCTAATCTCTTAGTGATGGATAGAGGTGAGTTCAACGCTGGAGAGAGTGGGGAGAAGGAAAAGAGATACCGAGGCATCAGAAAACGAAAATGGGGGAAATGGGTCGCTGAAATTCGTGCGGGAAAGATGACGAGGGGAAGGTCACGTGTATCACTGGGCTCATACTTCACTCCAGAAGCTGCAGCTCGAGCTTATGACACGGCGCTCTTATGCCTACGTGAACCTACCTCCACGACGTCATTCAACTTTCAAGACTCGCTGTCGATTGCAAGCGCATGGGAGGTGGTGGCACAGGCACGCTCCAATCCATCGCCCAACTTAGTTAGAGAAGCTGCTCTCGCTGTTGGCTCCGCCTTCGACACCGTCCCCCAACACTACTATATTCATCATAATAATACAGCAGCAAATGAAGAAGCGGGACCTTCATTGCAGGCGGGTGAGAGTTCTGAGAAGGAACAATCAGTGTGAATCTCCAGAGTGCGTGTACAAGACTACACATACGATTTTAATGATGCAAAATATCTGTTTGAATCTCCAGAGTGCGTACGGATTGAGGAGATCATTCATCTCTCGGAGGCAGTGGTAGAGAAAGAGTTTCCCCTCGATGAAGAAAGCAACCCTGAATTCGCAATTCCCTTCAACCGGGACGCAACCACTTCGAGTTCCTACGACATTCAAAAGCTTCCCTCTTAGTAATGGAATGCTGTCCACTTGTCAGACATAGTCTATAAGAAACTCTAGTGTATCGGCAGATTGTTTAAATTGAATGTTTAATTATTAATATATTTCTCATAGATTGCTTATTAAAAGAGATTTAGGTTTAAATTTAAAGTATATTTGTTTGTATAAATATAATAGTCCTGAGTCTGAGTATCAGCCCCAGTATCAGTTCCACAATAAAAATATCAATCCTAAAACCCTTGATGCTCCTCATCAAACCAAATTAAATAACAAAGATGTTATTTGAAAATTCTCAACTGGCTGGGGAGCCTAATTTTCCCGAGTTCTGGGCAGCTCGCGATAAGCTCGGCAAAAATTAAAGAAACAAATAAATAAATTTTTAAGCCCTGTCCTTGGCATTGGAAGGAGACACATAATATCAACCGTTTTAGCATTTACTTATAATGTCGCACCTTTCTAATCTCAGCCCCTCATACCCCGCCTCGGCCCTTCGAATCCTTTGACTTAGAAAACGGATTCGTCTTCCCATCCCAATGCATTAAATGCACCCTCAACTACTTGATCGTAAAGCAAGGCCTCTCGCATTTGACTCGCTCTAACATTAACGAACGAGCGCGGCATACGTAAAGGCAGAGATCAGCACCGCGTATGAGTCGCTGCATAGCTGTGCGCACAGGTGTGTCCAATTGGTGTCTCATTAAGGGTAATGGTGTCATGGTGTCTCATTAAGGGTAATGTCTTAAGGATCTGAAGCACTTCGAGGTCCAATCAATTAATGAAGTTTCAGTTTTGGTGTGGAGAAATCTGTAATTGGTGTCTCATTAAGGGTAATCTGAAGCACTGTGACGTCCAATCAATTATGACTTTAAAAAAAATTCTGTTTCGGGGGTGTCCAATCAATTATGACTTTAAAAAAAATTCTGTTTCGGGGGTGTGTGGAGAAATCTCCTTTTTGTTTTTGTGTGAGCCATGAAGTGGAGACTTGAGTTTATGACGTATTAATGAGCTTTGTCTAGGGTTTGTGTTTTTTTTTTTGGTTTGTTTATGTGCTGATTTTTAGTGAGTCTGTGTATAAGTCGTGGTTGCTGTTGCAGGACCTTTGTATTTTAAGCATTTGGAGTTCATATTCATCAATTTTTTTTTGTTTGTTTATGTGCTGATTTTTAGTGAGTCTGTATATATCGTGGTTGCAGTTGCTGCAGGACCTTTGTATTTTGAGATTCATATTCATCAAATTTGCGTTTTGGCGGAACTGTGGCAGTGAAAGGCAAAATATTTCACCGTACGATTGTTGCAGTAGATTGAGGTGAGGTTCCGTGTGTCCAGCCAGGTCAGTATGACTTCCAAGGGGCATTGGCCCGATTTGTTTGAAGTCAAGCCCTCAACACCCACTTTAATGAGCTTTGTTTAGGGTTTGTGCTTTTTTTTGGTTTGTTTTTGTGCTGATTTTTAGTGAGTCTGTATAAATCGTGGTTGCAGTTGCTGCAGGACCTTTGTATTTTGAGCACTTGGAGTTCATATTCATCAAATTTGCGTGCTGTGGCAGTGAAAGGCAAAATATTTCACCGTACGATTGTTGCAGTAGATCGAGGTGAGGTTCCGTGTGTCCAGCCAGGTCAGTATGACTTCCAAAAGACATTGGCCCGATCTGTTTAAAGTCAAGCCCTCAACACCCACTTTAATGAGCTTTGTTTAGGGTTTGTGTTTTTTTTTGGTTTGTTTATGTGCTGATTTTTAGTGAGTCTGTGTATAAATCGTGGTTGTAGTTGCTGGAGGACCTTTGTATTTTGAGCAGTTGGAGTTTCATATTCACCAAATTTGCGTGTTGGCGGAACTGTGGCAGTGAAAGGCAAAATATTTCACCGTACGATTGTTGCAGTAGATCGAGGTGGGGTTCCGTGTGTCCAGCCAGGTCAGTATGACTTCCAAGAGACATTGGCCCGATCTGTTTAAAGTCAAGCCCTCAACACCCACTTTAATGAGCTTTGTTTAGGGTTTGTGTTTTTTTTGGTTTGTTTATGTGGTGATTTTTAGTGAGTCTGTGTATAAATCGTGGTTGTAGTTGCTGGAGGACCTTTGTATTTTGAGCACTTGCAATTCATATTCATCAAATTTGCGCGTTGGCGGAACTGTGGCAGTGAAAGGCAAAATATTTCACCCTACGATTGTTGCAGTAGATCGAGGTGAGGTTCCGTGTGTCCAGCCAGGTCAGTATGACTTCCAAAGAGACATTGGCCCGATCTGTTTAAAGTCAAGCCCTCAACACCCACTTTAATGAGCTTTGTTTAGGGTTTGTGGTTTTTTTGGTTTGTTTATGTGGTGATTTTTAGTGAGTCTGTGTATAAATCGTGGTTGCAGTTGCTGCAGGACCTTTGTATTTTGAGCACTTGGAGTTCATATTCATCAAATTTGCGTGTTGGCGGCAGTGAAAGGCAAAAATTTTCACCGTACGATTGTTGCAGTAGATTGAGGTGAGGTTCCGTATGTCCAGCCAGGTCAGTATAACTTCAAGAGACATTGGCCCGATCTGTTTAAAGTCAAGCCCTCAACACCCACTTTAATGAGCTTTGTTTAGGGTTTGTGTTTTTTTTGGTTTGTTTATGTGGTGATTTTTAGTGAGTCTGTGTATAAATCTTGGTTGTAGTTGCTGGAGGACCTTTGTATTTTGAGCAGTTGGAGTTTCATATTCACCAAATTTGCGTGTTGGCGGAACTGTGGCAGTGAAAGGCAAAATATTTCACCCTACGATTGTTGCAGTAGATCGCGGTGAGGTTCCGTGTGTCCAGCCAGGTCAGTATGACTTCCAAAGAGACATTGGCCCGATCTGTTTAAAGTCAAGCCCTCAACACCCACTTTAATGAGCTTTGTTTAGGGTTTGTGTTTTTTTTTGGTTTGTTTATGTGGTGATTTTTAGTGAGTCTGTGTATAAATCGTGGTTGCAGTTGCTGCAGGACCTTTGTATTTTGAGCACTTGGAGTTCATATTCATCAAATTTGCGTGTTGGCGGCAGTGAAAGGCAAAATTTTTCACCGTACGATTGTTGCAGTAGATTGAGGTGAGGTTCCGTATGTCCAGCCAGGTCAGTATAACTTCAAGAGACATTGGCCCGATCTGTTTAAAGTCAAGCCCTCAACACCCACTTTAATGAGCTTTGTTTAGGGTTTGTGTTTTTTTTTGGTTTGTTTATGTGGTGATTTTTAGTGAGTCTGTGTATAAATCGTGGTTGTAGTTGCTGGAGGACCTTTGTATTTTGAGCAGTTGGAGTTTCATATTCACCAAATTTGCGTGTTGGCGGAACTGTGGCAGTGAAAGACAAAATATTTCACCGTACGATTGTTGCAGTAGATCGAGGTGAGGTTCCGTGTGTCCATTGCAGTAGATCGAGGTGAGGTTCCGTGTGGCCAGCCAGGTCAGTATGACTTCCAAGGGACATTGGCCCAATCTGTCTAAAGTCAAGCCCTCAACACCCACTTTTCAAACATCTCAGGCCCAAAAGCATCTCTCCCTCTTCATCCTAACATGGTTAAATGCATACAACTTATGTTCTTTTTGTTGCTTTAGTGTAGTGCATACATATAGTGCTCTCTAAGATGTCTTCTTGAGAGTTGTTGACCTAATTTTAATTTTATTTAGTGTTCTTGACCGAATTTTAATTTTATTTAGATATAGAACACTAAGCATGGCAAACAAATATAAATGAACAGTGTTTCATAGCTGTGCCTTGTTCATCTCCAAATCACAACCCAAAATTGCAGCAAGCATGGTGCAAATGTAGTTATTACAACAATATTTTTAAAATACTTTATTAAAATTTATTTATATGCCTTTCTCTGCCTCGATCCCTCCGTTGTTGCCTCGGCCCCTGCCTCCCCTGTTTCTCCCCTGCTTCTCTCCGTACGACTCTCGGCTAGTATTCGCCGAGTAATGGGCGAGTAACTCGCCCCGAGTCGGCCCGAGGTTTTTTTAATTAGAAAGATGAGCATATCTGCCAGTTTAAAAAGGATTTCCTTGTCTATTGAACCTTTTATGTAGTAGTTTGCCCTATCAGAGCTGGTAGGCTAACAGGATGCTTTTAGGCTACCATAAAGAAACTTGTGATTGAAGAAGCTGTTTGAATTTGAAGAAAGTTGGAAGATCAATCAACAAAGATGCTTCTAGAATTGCAATGGTATGCGTGTAAGAGGAGCGCTAGAAATGCGTAGTTGATATTTGTGAAGGTTCATGCAACAATGACGGAACTGCAAAGGTGCAGCAATAGAATTACGAAGTCCGTGTAGCAGCATAACATAGTTTGTGGATATTGACATTATTAACGTTGCAATAATTCTACATACCTGACGTATCCTTCATTAATCAATTCATCCATCCATTGTCTTGGCAGATCATCCAATACGCGCCTCCTGTAGAGTGGGATTGAATTACATGGAGTTGGATGACAGTGGTCTTGGTCATAACGAAGAATATTCTATGCAGACTGGATAAAGTTGTTGGGAGTTGGATGGCAAAAAGAATTCTATGCAGACTGGATAAAGTTCTGGATAAAGTTGTTGGGAGTTGGATGGCAAAAGAATTCTATGCAGACTGGATAAAGTTGTTGGGAGTTGGATGGCAAAAGTGTCTGGATAAATGTATGTCATAATTATTTTCAATGAACTGATAAGGTGGTACATCTTGAGCCTATGAAATTCATGAAAATTTCTATCTTTACAAGAACAATACAGTGAATATACAGAAGATTTAAATCTTAAGATTGTAATTCAAACAAATAATAATTTTCAAAATTGATGTCAGATCAAATATTTTTGACTGATAATAGGAGTTTTAAAAGATTCTTAAATTTATTAAAAGTGGGGTTTTGAAAGGTACCTCAAATTTTAGATCTAACAATAAAATATCAAGAAATATCGAGTTGATCCAAAAATCCAATAAAATAACCTCCGCAAATTTTTATCAAACAAATAAAAAAAATTGTTCATGGTCCAACTACAATCTAATATTCTAAGAGAAATTATATTGAACGTTCAATTTATGTAACCTAGGTACATCTGGGGACGCACTAAGAATTTCCGCCAACTGAGCCAGGTTCCCATCGTCAGCAGGGAGGTATGTGGTCATAGTGGGAAGTGTATGCATCCTAATCCAAAGGACATCCCAATTTGCGCATGTGCTCTTCATCAGCTGCAGCCTGATCCTCTGCCTTGAGAGATGTTATTTTATATTATCATTTTTAAAAGTTAGATTAAAGAAAATTATTGGTTACTCATGCACCAATAACAACACCAAAAATAGAAAATAAATACAATACTTGTTATTAATAATTAAGAACTAAGTGAAAAACATGTGGATTTATATAACTAAGAAATGAATTGCAATAATCAGTCCTAATATTATTACAAAATGGATGCAACTAGATACTATGAAGTTGCTCAAAATAAACTAGATGTAGCCAAAATGATTGAATACAACTCGGGCTACAACCAAACCATATAAGATTGAGAATGCAAAAACATAAAAGATATTAAACATGTGGATTGTATACCACAAGCATGTTAATCATCTCATCAATATGATCAATTAATTGTGAGAAACTCATGATAAGGATAACATCCAATAGATTAGCATATTTTTCCTTCTTATGGGAGACAACAACAATTGTAGTGGTTTGGGTGTGATAAATTTAGGACTCAAACGTGATAGCATGATATTGAAATATTAAAAAAAAAAATAGAAAATTTAAACATGTAGATTCTATGCCACAAGCATGGCAATCATCTCACCAATCTGATCAATCGATTGTGAGAGACTTATGATGAGGATAACATCTAGTAAACTAGTATATTTCTCCTCCTTATTGGAGACAACAACAATTATAGTGATTTGGGATTAAAATTTCTAGAAATCCATCCTAATAGCATTAATGTTCTATTAACATAGTTTAATTCTACCATCAATATTTTGAATCAAAATATTATCGGTTGGTGCCAACCCTCAAAGATAATTAATCTTTCATAAAATTTCACTAATAAGAGTAGAAAAAGCAAGCTCAAGAGAGGTTTTACTTCCATAAACACCCTACTACATGACCACTAGATAAATCAATGTTGGAATTTACAATTTTTTTAAAAACAAATAGAAGCAATCCATCCACTCAAGTTTTATACAAAAATGTAAAAGGATGAAAGAAAGGAAAAGATACATAAAAATTGATGGATTCTCATATGAACCCTAAATAATCATTGTATTATTTGTAAATAAGAATCACAACATCCAAATGATAAAATTATGGAGTGATGGAGGGCATTTATAGTAATACCAAAATTCCAAATACATAAATGAACTAACCTAAGTTGACATAACAAGAGGGCAATGGGTTTAACCATAATAAGTATAACCATGAACCATAGGGATTACATAATAAAATATTACAATAAATTAAATATATTGTACAATAATTGCCCATATGCCTCATCTAAGATTAGATCATACAATCCTTAGCCATGATTAGATTACACTTTCAACATCCTCTCATAATTTGAACTAAGAATCCAATGAGAAGATTTTATTGATAATAATATCATCCTTCTATAATGGATGCTCCAGTTGAACTCTATAGATGATGTAGATCCTATAAAAAAATCCCTTCATCATGTAGAACATGTCCAACCATCTTTAGAAACCTAGCTTCAATCCTTTACAATTTTAGCAAGCAATTCTTTAATGATCTTTAATGTCTTTAAAGGATTAGCATAGCCTTTGGACCTCTAGGTCATATCCTCCTTAGGTTTGAATTCGTTTGCATAATCCTGCATTTGCGAAGTGCTACCACAATTCCTCATTGCCACCTAAAAATAAACTAGAAGAGAAAAAAGTAATGAAGAGAGTTTTTTGATATTCCAAGAACATGGGAATTATATGAACCATGAGGTTTATCATCTAAAAAGAATTAGAGAGATTAGAAAGGAAAATATTCATGCATTTTTCTTCATCTTTCTATTTTCCTTCAGATGATGCAATATTTGCTCTCAGTGCCTTAAGTCTCACAATATGGTCCTCAATGTTATAAAAAATTCATCCAATGTGAGAGAAGAAAGCTCTAATTCCAAGTGACTTACTTCAATAGTATTTTTAAATAGCTCATGCAATATTTACCATACCTTAAGGGGTTCACTCTTCTCTTTGATGTGGAAAAGGAACTTTTATTCAATCAGTAAGGAAAATAGGCCATGAGCTTCTTCTTTGTTTTGGGGTGATTTTTTATATCAAGAGCTATTACTTTATCTTCTTGAAAGATGCATAACTTCTTACTACATATTATACCAATCATTTAGGTTGATCAAATAATATATTTTTACTCATTAAAATGAGTAATTAGAGCTTGATGATCTATCTTATGCAATTTGACTTCTAAAAATACATTAGGTCATTAAATTGATTCAAGTGTGTGGATTGAAAAAATGGGCTCAAAATGCTTATGCATACAAAATTTATGGCCCTTGGAACTTTTGCCCTAATGGACCTAAAAAGGTAAAAATTAAATATGCCAACATTAGAAATAACGAAGGCAATCACATACTGCTACTTGGTGCCTTGTGATTAGTTGATGTACTCCATTATTATTTTTGTTCCTTCAATGTGTATACATGCAAAAATTATACATTATCACTTCTACCATCATCATGGCTGATCAATTTGTAAAGCACATAAAATTTATATATATTAGCCTCAAAACACTATTCATCTTAATAATCCCCCTTGGATCCCTTCCTATGCTTAACTTTGGGTCCTCATGCGACCACCATCATGACTTAACCTTGGTCAAATATTTACCTTGGTCAAAAGTCACTTTATGGTCAAACCCCACCTTATTGTCAATCTAATCATGGCCAATTTGATTCATGGCAACCTCACTTAATTTACTCTTTGACTAGCTTAGCCTCCACATCACCCATTTTACCCTAGCTAAACCTATGGTCAACCTAATCAGGGTTTCCTTTAACTCTTTATCCACAAATCCCCCTATGTGCGTTTAGGGCCATAAATTCCATTTGAAGACTTTTGTGTTCCAAATCATGGGAGAAATGGTGAGTCACACTCCACCTCATCCAAAAGTTAACACTTAACCTATGGTCAACCTCACCTTTGTTAAATATGACCCTTGATACATTTTAAATCCACATGTGGGTTGAAATTCATAAATAATTTTTGAAAAAAATAGTTTTCAAGGCATGTTCAAGGATGACTCATCTTCCACCTCATCCAAGTCAATAGCTAATCCATGGTTAACCTTACTACAATTAGGGTTTAACCCCAACTCCACTCCACATCCCCATGCTCATTTATGACATGTAGGTGGGTGAGGGATTCTCTCACCCAAATGCATTTATGGAGCATGCCACATTAGGGGACACCTCATAGGGGACACCTCAGGGGACACCTCATGGGACACCTCAACCCCCCAACCTTACCAAATTTTATAAATAGAGGGCCATTTCCTCTATCTATAGGGATCACTCATTTTCATACCCAATCTCCACTAGAATTAGTCTAGAGGCCACTTAAGCCCTTACCATCCATACCAATATGGAGATCCACATAAATCCATCAACATGCCTTGTTGATTGATAGGTTGTTGATAAATATTATGGTTTTTGAAAATGATTCAGTACAAAACAAGAGTGACAACTGCACCAAGAGAAATTTTACTTTAAAATCCATCAATTTTGGAAAACATAGTTAGATTCACGTAGGGGCGTGCGAATCCTAAGGTATAATTAGATTTACAAAAATGTGTGTGAATCCTAAAAATAATAGATTTCTATGATCCATAAGCTTCCCTATATTTCCAAAACTAGGTAAGATTTCTTGTTAACTTTGTTTTTCACCATTTTATGCACTTTAATCATGCTTTAAGCTTAATTTAGAGGTTTTTATTTGTAAATACAAGGGGTCTGATCAAGATAGACCCTTAAATATTCTAACTCTTTTTTGTAGATCTCACAGGTTTCAAGCATATGTTTGACCAATAGTGGCACATAAGTAGTAAGCCCACTCAAACTAAGGAAGACAAGGAAAAAACCTAGTGGTTGTTTACAATATCTACTAAAGAGGACTTCCCTTTTAGAATATCCCATTTTGTAGCCCACATGGGCACTTTTGTAAAAGGATAACTCCTATAACCACTTTTTAAACATCAATTGTAAAAGTCAATTTTATTGTACTTCATTTTGGCATACCCAGTGGGACCCCTACCATGTTTATTGCTTTGGTTTAGCCTTTTTACTAGCTAACTATTGATTTTTACCAATTTTCTATGTTTTAGGTGCTAAAAAAAAAACAAAGTCCACCAAAACCTTGAAATATACCTCAGGTCTCAATTTACAGCTCTCTTGGCCTACAAGCCAGATTTGCATAGGGGTGTACGAATGATAGAGACTATTAGATTTGCATAGGTGTGCGCAAATCTTGAAAACAACCCTAGAAATTGATCCCTGATAACAAGGAATCTTGAAAACAACCCTAGAAATGTTCTTTTAATTGCTTAATCCTAGCATTAGAATTACATTTTAGCCATTTGCATAAGGCCTAAAGAAAGCCTCAATTTTCTGTTGGACATTTGAGGTAATTTGAGGTAATTAATGTTGTCATTGATGTCACATGGATCATTGAAGTTACATGGATCACATTTGGTTTTGGTGGCCAAAATATTTCATAAATAAGCATTTATGATATTTTGGAAAGCATGGCTATTTACAAGGTTTTTATGAAAACCAAGGCAGGAAAAATAAAAGGTTTTATTTAAAATATTGGTGGGCTTATGTGAAAAGAGCTTTTCTTAAAAGCCAAGGTGGAATTTTGTTTCATCGAAAAAGGACCTCCGGTGATGAAGATATTAAAGTTTAAAGTTTAAGTTTAAATTAATGGAGGGCCGACCTACATGCAATTAATGGAGGTTGGCATATATATATATATGTAAAGGTTTCAATTTATTTCGAAAATGGGGCATATTATATATCGTCGAAAAGCTTATTTCGAGGGTTGTTTGACTAAATTATTTAGAAGGAGAAATAAGGTGTGTAAAGAGATTATTTTGATTTTGCAAAGGGGTTCCAAAAGTGAAGTTTGCCTTGTTCTTTTTCAAAAGGACTAATTATTTCATGAGGTGACAACGTATGCAATATTATAATTTATTTTATTTTATGGTATAAGTGGTTTTGGAAGTGAAAAGGTTATGAAATATTTTGATTTATTTTATTTTATGGTACAAGTGGCTTTTAGGAGAGAGGAGGAATTTGTGCAATTAAAGGCCTTGGTGATGATTATTGAAAAGTGGAGTAATATTGATTATTTTATGATCTACTAACCCTTGTGAATATTGGAAAAAGAATTTTGTGATTGTGGTAGATTTACAAAGAGGTTTTTCATGTTCATAAAAGGTATGGGCACATTCTCCTATTGATTTTTTATGGTGGTTGATTTCTTAAATATCATTAGAGGGAAAAGGATCGTTTGTGGTTTCCTTTTCTAAAGTGGTTGGTTGAATACTTCAAGGTTTTTTGAATTGAGAGTTGTGTTTAAACCTTGTGTTATAAGCATAGTGGTTGAAGCCCATTGGTTGTGAAATAACTTGAGTTAGAAAAGAACATGAATATCATTGTTATGTGAGATTTGTGGTTGAGCATTATTGAAAACATTTGAGTTGGTTGATACATACTTGGACTAGGGTTGTGTGAGAGAGAGTTGTCCCTTGTGGTGATTGGTTGAGTTGAGTTGAATAAGCCTAGTCAAGTGATGTGTGAAGTGATTGTTCAAGTCCTATGAAATAAACTATTCCATTATTTTGATTTGAGTTGAAAGTGAGATTAGAACATATTGAGTCTCTAACAATTCTCTTTATGCTTCTATAATATTTGAGTTGAGTTGAGTTGAGATTGAGTTTAGAACATATTGAGTCTCTAAAAATTCTCTTTATGCTTCTATGAGTTGAGTTGAGTTGAGATTGAGATTAGAACATATTAAGTCTCTAACAATTCTCTTTATGCTTCTATGAGTTGAGTTGAGATTGAGTTGAGTTGAGTTGAGATGGAGATTAGAACATATTGAGTCTCTAACAATTCTCTTTAAGCTTATATGAAGTTAATTTGAGTTGATATTGCCATTCATTATTGAGTACTATTGGAGCATGATTGATTGAGCCTTTGGGAAGGCCCTTGTGGACAATTTTTGAGCAGATTTGGGTAAGTTCTTGGTGAGCTTTCTAAAGTAGATTTAGGCAAGTTCTTGGTGAGATTGCTAGAGTAGATTCGGGCAAAGCATGGATATGCATAAGGGGTTGGACTCAAAATGTAATTGTAAAAAAATTGTGAATCTGAATCAAAATCAAGGTGAATCAACGAGAATTTTAAGCAAATCAAATTGGGCATCTTCACACAAAAATTTGGGGAATTTGAAACCCTACAATGTAAGGTCATATTTGGGGCCACTTTTGGTCTATTAAATCATCTTATAACTTTATAAAAACACCACCATTATATCAGGCTTGAAAAGAGCTTTCCAACGAGTACAAATATGCCTATGTTTAGATATATATTATGGTGAATTGACCCTAATAAAAAATTGATCCTAAAAATTTTAGGCGAATGGGCCAATGTCGAGGGTCCTCATATACGCCAATTTCCAATTTTAGAAATCCTAATGTTAGCGTAATTGGAAAATATTTGCCACTATGCATAACCCCGTGGGCAAGTTCTTGGTGAGCTTGCTAGAGCAGTTTTGGGCAAGTTCTTAGTGAGCTTGTTAGAGCAAATTTGGGCAAGTGATTGGTGAGCTTCCTAGATCAAAATTGGGAAAGTTCTTGGTGAGCTTGCTAGAGAAGATTTGGACAAGTTTTGTGTGAGATTTTTATTCAGCATTGGATAGGTTTTATGTGAATTTGTTATTCAACATTTGACAAGTTTTGTGTGAGCTTGTTAAGAAGGTTATGTGTGAGCCTATTGAACAGGTTCTTAGTGAGCCTATTGACAGAGCTTTGGAGGTGATAGAGTACATAGGATAGAGTATTAGTGGATAGAGATCCAACAACCAACACAATTGAAGACAAATTTGAGTGAGGAGTATTCAAGTGGAGAGATGTCCACTAGTCAGTGCAGTAGAGAGAGAGTCTTCTAAAATATCACATAGCTAGATTAGAAGGGAAAAGAGTTCTCCTGTGGAAGAGATCCACGGATTTGAGATTAGGGGATCAACATCTCCTTTGGATAGAGATCCATAAACATTGTAATTGAGAGTGATTCCCAAAGATATTGATTAAGAAATTTTTAGTAAAATATTTTCTCCTTGGAGTAGCCCACATTGGGTGAACCACAAAAATTTTGGTATCTCTATTGTGTATGGTTTATGTGCATTGCTTTGATTACTACTAGTGATACTGCTATCTTTACATTACATAATATTGATTTGAAAGAAAATGTAAAAAATGGTATTATAGTGTTCACCCCCCCTCAGTATAAGCTTGTGTTCTTCAATTGGTATCCAAGCAGGTTCCTTCGGAAAGGCTAACATCTTGAGGGAAGATTCTACAAGAACACACATGGCAATGAAAGACAAAATAATAACCATGAGATCTAAGAAAAAAAATGAATCTGATCTTGAAGCTCTAAGAAGGGAAGAAGAAAAATCAGCAAGATGTCTTGAGTACGATAAGCTTGGTCACATGGAATTTTATTGTCCTCAAAATGGGTATAGCAGCAATAGAGAGGACATGGAACTTGACTGGATTTTCAAATATATTGTTGCTCAAAAGGCAACATTCAAGGTTTCAAAAGAAGAATATTATGCTTATGGTCAACTCGATCATGTCTTAGGTTACTATAATGGCTTCAGTGATAGTGAAGATGAAATGGAACTCAAGGAAGACAGGCACAATCAAAATAGTGAAGATGAATGCAAGAATAAAAAATAAAAGGAAAATATGTATGAACAAGGCAGACATGACAATAAGAGCTTGTATATGGAAGAAGCAATCAGTGCTTCTAGCAGCAATAATGAAAGTCTCTCAGTTAGTGAAAAAGAAGAAGCTCCTACTGAAGATCAAAAGAAGAAATCTCAAGTAAGAATTTATCATGAAGAGGAAAAAAGGCACAATTATGATCACTCAAGACTAAAGTCTCAAGCACAAGAGGATGAGAAGATGAAGGTAAAGCTCCTACAAGATCTCATTGATCTAAAAATCATGGTTGAAGAGGCAAAGAAAATTGAAGAAGATATGCTTAAAAAATTAAAGGTAAGGAAGCAAGAATGTGAAAGATTAGAACATGAAGTTGTTTCCTTAAGGTTGGAAGTGGAATACTCCAATGATAAGTTGCACAAGTTTTGGAAAGGTTCCAAAGGACTAAAGGTCCCATATTTCAGGTTTTGATGAATCACACTCAAAAGGAAAGGAAGTTCTAAAATATGAAAGCAAGGAAGCACCTAAAATTTGTGAGGAAAGTTCCAAAATTACTATGGCTCCAAATATTAAGTTTGGTTCTTGTTTTGAGATAGGTAAATCAAGCTCAAAAGGAAAATAAAATCTTGAAGAGAAAAGCAAGGAAGAAACTAAGAAAGAAGTTTTAGATACTACAAAGAAGGTTCAAGGATGCAATGCACAAGTTGAATATGATCATAAGGATAATGGTCAAGAAAGGTATGAAGAACCAAGGCATGAACAAAGGTATTTTCAAGGACATTTATTTTCTTGTAATGGATTTAGACGGATCAAAGAAGTTTGATTTTGCTAGAAGGAACTTCAAATGGAGGAGGTATGATTTTCAGGGACATTACTTATCATGTAATAGGATTGGTCATAAAGCTTTTCTGTGCAAAGGAAATGAGAAACATGGTTTTGGTTTTAGAGCTACATAATTCAGAAGTCATGGTCATAATGGTCATGAAAACAGAGCTTCACAATACATGGTTCAAGAAAGTAATGGATATGGAAATTATTTTAAGAATGATTTCCGGACATGGGCACCAACCAAAGGCTACAATATCGAGTTTTTTAATTGCAATAAATTTGGGCATATTGCAAGATGGTGTACGACTCAATTCCAAATAGGTTCAAGGAAAGAAGGTTAAAAAGGTTCTAGACAAGAAAATCAAGTAATTCATCAAGATAAGGATATCAGAAAAACATGGAATGAAGTTGATAGAGGAAAGAAATAAAGTGATATGGGAGTAAAAGTACTCCTACCCCAAAATTAATCACCTCAAAATAAAAGGGGTGAGAGGGCTAAGCTTAAGAGTCATATATTTTAGCCCCATAGGTGCCCCTATTGAGAGATTTGAGTAAGGGGGAGAGCATTGAGTTAGGGGGAACAACCTCCAAAGAGAGAATTGAGTTAGGGGAAGAAGCCTCCATAGAGAGTATCGAGTTAGGGGATCAACTTTGATTCTCAGAGATGGTTTTTGAAGTGATTGTGGTGTTTGCATTAGAGGTGTTGCCGTCAGTGACAAAGGGGGATATTGTTGAACATTTGAGGTAATTTGAGGTATTTTATGTTGTCATTGATGTCACATGGATAATTGATGTCACATGGATTACATTTGGTTTTGGTGGCCAAAATATTTCATAAATAAGCATTTATGATATTTTGGAAAGCATGGCTATTTACAAGGTTTTTATGAAAACCAAGGCAGGAAAAATAAAAGGTTTTATTTAAAACCATTGTAGGTTTATGTGAAAAGAGCTTTTCTTAAAAGCCAAGGTGGAATTTTGTTTCATCGAAAAAATACCTTCGGTGATGAAGATATTAAATTTTAAAGTTTAAGTTTAAATTAATGGAGGGCCGACCTATGTGCAATTAATGGAGGTTGGCATATATATATATATATATGTGTGTGTGTGTGTGTGTGTGTAAAGGTTTCAATTTATTTCAAAAAGGGGGCATATTATATATCGTTAGAAAGATTATTTCGAGGGATGTTTGACTAACTTATTTAGAAGGAGAAATAAGGTGTGTGTACAAATATATTTCTGATTTTGCAAAGGGGTTCCAAAAGTGAAGTTTGCCTTGTTCTTTTTCAAGAGGACTAATTCTTTCATGAGGTGACAAGGTATGCAATATTATGATTTGTTTTATTTTATGGTATAAGTGGTTTTGGGAGTGAAAAGGTTATGCAATATTTTCATTTATTTTATTTTATGGTACATGTGGTTTTAGGAGAGATAAGGAAGTTGTGCAATTAAAGGCCTTGGTGATGATTTTTTTTTTTTGAATTTACATTGTGGAATCGGTAGCCGCCACGAATCCGAGTAGGCTGTCCAGATTTTATAGCCGCTATAGTATTTTGCGTTGTCTGCACCAGAAGCCACCACATATATCTTCGTGCAGTCCACCTCTATAACCACCATGCCACAATCATTTTAAACCTTTTACGCTACTAAAAGCACGGTGATGATTATTGAAAAGTGGAGTAATGTTGATTATTTTGTGATCTACTAACCCTTGTGAAGATTGACAAAAGAATTTTGTTATTATGGTAGATTTACAAAGAGGTTTTTCCATCTTCATAAAAGGTATGGGCACATTCTCTTATTGATTTTTTATGATGGTTGAATTCTTAAATATCATTGGAGGCAAAATGATTGTTTGTGGTTTCCTTTTCAAAAGTGGTTGGTTGAATGCTTCATGGTTTTTTGAATTGAGATTTGTCTTATAAGCATAGTGGTTGAAGCCCATTGGTTGTGAA
This sequence comes from Wollemia nobilis, assembly GCA_028583015.1. Taxonomy (NCBI): domain Eukaryota; kingdom Viridiplantae; phylum Streptophyta; class Pinopsida; order Araucariales; family Araucariaceae; genus Wollemia; species Wollemia nobilis. The sequence goes on along the minus strand of JAQPPZ010017179.1, from coordinate 3,093,309 downwards.
AAAACTTGAGTTAGAAAAAAACATGAGTATCATTGTTATGTGAGATTTGTGGTTGAGCATTGTTGGAAACATTTGAGTTGGTTGATACATACTTGGACTAGGGTTGTGTGAGAGAGAATTGTCCCTTGTGGTGATTGGTTGAGTTGAGTTGAATAAGCCTAGTCAAGTGATGTGTGAAGTGATTGTTCAAGTCCTATGAAACAAACTATTCCATTATTCTGATTTGAGTTGAAAGTGAGATTAGAACATATTGAGTCTCTAACAATTCTCTTTATGCTTCTATAAGATTTGAGTTGAGTTGAGTTGAGATTGAGTTTAGAACATATTGAGTCTCTAATAATTCTCGTTATGCTTCTATGAGTTGAGTTGATATTAATATTAGAACATATTGAGTCTCTAACAATTCTCATTATGCTTATATTAGTTTAGTTGAGATTGATTTGAGTTGATTTGAGATTGATATTAGAACATATTGAGTCTCTAGTAATTCTCTTTATGCTTCTATGAGTTGATTTGAGATTGATATTAGAACATATTGAGTCTCTAACAATTCTCTTTATGCTTCTATGAAGTTAATTTGAGTTGAGATTGCCATTCATTGTTGAGTGTATTTTAAGTACTACTTGAGCATGATTTATTGAGTCTTTGGGAAGGCCCTTGTGGAAAGTTTTGGAGCAGATTTGGGCAAGTTATTGGTGAGATTGCTAGAGCAGATTTGGTCAAGTTCTTGGTGAGCTTGCTAGAGTAGATTTGGACAAGTTCTTGGTGACCTTACTAGAGCAGTTTTGGGAAAGTTCTTGGTGAGCTTGCTAGAGAAGATTTGGGTAAGTTCTTGGTGAGCTTGCTAGAGCATATTTGGGCAAGTTCTTGGTGAGCTTGCTAGAGCATATTTGGATAAGTTCTATGTGAGCTTGTTATTCAGCATTGGACAGGTTCTATGTGAGTTTGTTATTAAGCATTTGACAAGTTCTATGTGAGCTTGTTAAGCAAGTTATGTGTGAGACTATTGAGCAAGTTCTTAGTGAGCCTATTGATAGAGCTTTGGAGGTGATAAAGTACAGAGGACAAATTCTCAATGGATAGAGATCCATCAACTATCATATTTGAAGACAGATATGAGTTAGGAGTCTTCAAGTGGAGAGAGGTCCACCAGTTAGTGCATTAGAGAGATAGAGTCTTCTAGAAGATCACATAGCCAAAGCAGAAGGGGAAAGAGTTATCCTATGTAAGAGATCCACGAACTTGAGATTAGGAGATCAACATCTCCTTTGGATAGAGATTCATAAACATTGTAATTGAGAGTGATTCCCAAAGAGATTGATTGAGAAAGTTTTAGTAAAATATTTTCTCCGTGGAGTAGCCCACATTGGGTGAACCACGTAAATTGTGGTGTCTCTATTGTGTATGGTTTATGTACATTACTTTGATTACTACTAGTGATACTGCTATCTTTACGCAACATAATATTTATTTGGAATAAAAAGTAAAAAGTGGTCTTATTGTTCACCCCCCCTCTTAGTATAAGCTTGTGTTCTTCAATTTCCTTTTCACTCAAATATGAGATATATTCCAATCTATTCTTATGTATAAGGTTCTTATGTGACATTTAGTCATAATCTTAACATACATTTATTGATTAGTGTGGATAAGATTGTGACTAAGCAAACCTTAGCATAAATCATCGTTGAAATAAAGTGAATTTGTTATTTTTAGTCTCTCTCAGTCTAAATTTCAATTTAAAGCATCTATCTTAGATTTCTATCCTTTTAAAATCATCTAGCATAGATCCTCTTTTCAAGAATATAGCAAAAATTTCTTTGAGAAGTAACTAACTTAGATTTCTATCTTCCAAAGCATCTAGTCTAGATTTTTCTTTTCAAGCGCTAACTTAGATTTATCTTTTAAAGCATCTAGATATATTTATATTTTCAAGCATCTAATTTAGGTTTGCACTTCCATGCATCTAGCATAAGTCCACATTTTGAAGCACCTATTTTAGTTTTTCTCTTTCAAATTCTAGCATAGAATTCCATTTCAAATGCACCTAACATAATTTTTCTTTCCAAATCATTTCCATTTCTAAATTTTCTTTTCCACTAATTTCATAGCATACTTTACTTCCAACACATTAGTTTTATAAAACAACAAATCAACCTCACAAACTTGCATTCTTGATACACATTGATAAGGTTGGACTTCATAACCAACCCCAACTTGAGCCAATGATGTTGGAATTCATCTCCTTCTACTATCTCAACCCCTATACACCATAGTAGACACCACAAGATAATTTTTGGACTTCATCACAAAAAAATCTCCTACCCTTGAGAGATACCTGAGGTAGATTAGGATTAGATTCCCTTACAGGTATTTACATAATTTATGCTTTGGTAACTATCATTTTTGACCAAACCCGTTTGAGGGTGAATTAAAAGCATGACTAGTAACTATCGAGTGTTGTAAGGACATGTGCTCCAACATACGTGATTAGCATCCATATTCCACCTACTTTTACTATTTTAGATAATTCAACATCATCCAAAATACATAAAAATACAAAAACATGATTGCTTACTATTCATAATAACACTACTACTTTTGAGTGATTTTTTATACAAAACCTATTACAAAACCATCCAAAATAGCTTCAAAATACACTTCATGGTTTTTAACAGTTTACTTCTATAAAATTCCACATAGACTGCTTGTTTTATATAGATTCACATAGTCAGGTGTGAACCACATTCACATAGCAAGGTGCAAACCTCATTTGCACACTCATGTGCAATTCAAAAATTAGAGCACATATCGGTCTAAAAACCTCTAAAAACACACTAAAAAGATAATTCACACTTTAATTACTCTATCAGCTTTGTTCCATCACTTTACACTTAGAATCCCACTCCTAAATCGAGGTCAAATCACACACACACAAGTGCATCTAGCTATGAAGGTCTACGATCCCTATGATCATTTTATCCTTTGTTATCCAACTAATTCATCAGGGCATTCAAAGGAAATCACCTCCACCCATTCTCATAATTTTTTTGCTTCCTTGTACAACTCATCCTTACCTCACACATGGTGTGCTCTATTATTTCATATTATGATCATCATATAATGTATCAACCTAATCATCCTGCTCCTCCCATGAAACCCCATGTGAAGACCACTTTCTCCTTTTTGCATCATCACACTCCCTATCATTCATATCCTCATCAAGGACCATGCCATCCACCTTCTATTCCATCAACTTCATTTTCATTTCAAATTATCCAGTTAGTTGGCATGTTATAACCTCATTGTCCTCCATTTCCACCTTATGGACCACATCCATATCCACATTCATATCCATATCAATCAATACCTACCACAATTGGTATCTATATCAATCTCATTCCCACACCACCAATGCTTTTTTCCATAAACATTCAACGCATCTTAGTAGACCTCAACAACCTTGAGCTGTGACTAATAAACTATAGGTGTGATACACCCATTCATGATCCATCCATGGAAGGTCTTGTAATACCTCCACTTTCACAATCTCCATGCCCTCAACTATGATATTATCCACAACATGGGCCAAAAATCACCCCCTCACCATCGAGTCAACCACTCGCTCACCCATAACATATTTTGCATACATTTGGAAATTGAGATACATTGTTTGATCCCCTACCTAATCTATTTTAGAAGTTGTATGATGCTAAATATATTGCTCTACCTGATATTAAACTAGATTATCCAAACCATCCAAAACAAAAGGGCTATAAGGAGCATACATTCTGTAACTATCATAGGGAACAAGGACTTGATATCAATACTTATCGTATATTTTGAAACTTGGTCCAAGACCTCATTGATCATGGAGCTATACATATTTTCAAACCTCTAGCTTACCCAAATCAAAATTTGAACATCTCTAGGCATACTCTACCACAACCACAACTTGATACCTTGGCATCTTCTCCCATGCCTCAACAAGTTCATCATGTCCTTGGCTACACTTCTTCCCAATATGTTAATTATATCAATATTACGACTAGCAATCCATTACCTCTAACATGATATACACCAACATTATAGCATTTTATTTGCTTCATTTTGGTCATCGCCTATTCTCTTTCCTTAGTTCACTCTAACTATTCCTTCATCCTTTCTTCAATTTTTTTTTCTCTTTGTTTAAAAATACCTATATCATTGACTATACAATCACACACGAGCGGCTACATACTCATGATTACTCCCTCTTATATCCTTTGATATATTCTTTCTCCTCTTTATTTTATTCCACAATATCCTTATCACCTCTTCTTCATATTCAAACTCAAGTACAATATTAAACTCTTTTTTTAAAGCTTCATATTTGAATTCACACTAAAAATCTATTTTTCCTAATGCTAGATTTTTTCTTAAACTTATTCCAAATTAAATTCACACCAAAATACTTCTCTAATGCTCGCTTTCAAATATAACTCTTCCAAAAAATATGGATAGAGGGTGGTAGCTCTGATACTACTATTGGCATTTTACCTAGATTATCATAGATCCCAAAATTTAGGAACACAATATATTATTTAATATTTTAATATTCACTATATGTGTTCAATATTTATAAATAAACTTTCATATAAAATAATAATATGAAGTAAAATGGCTAATATCATTCATGCAATGAAGAAAAATTACAATAGAATTGTTCAAACTATATACAAGCTTCATTGTATGATGCTTGAAACACATATATTCTTCAATTTTAATACATTACATGGAGCTTTGTCTTCATAATATAGCCTTACAAAAATGACTCTTCGATACTTGACTATTTTACTCCTCACATATCTAGGAGATGCATCATTTCATATTCCATGCATACAATAAATCCTCCCATGTCTTTTGGCTTCTCATATTACCACTTGTACACACGACTCTTGAATCTCTATTTACTCTTGTACACTTTACTCTATGATATATTACACACTCCTACATCTATACACATGCACACTATATTACATGATACTTGTGCATATTCTCACTCTTCATAGTTGCACATATAATTATATGACACTTGTACACATCCTACACATGAAAACATACATATAGGGAAAAAATAAATCACACTTTTAAACTATATATACACACCCTAATTTATTACATATTTACAATTGTAGCATATGGTACCATGGGGGTGCATGAGCATGTACCAAATAATGTAATATTCTCCAACACTATCTTGACCTTTTTGTCTTGTAGAATGTTCATTCTGCTACTCTTGTTTTTATCCTTGTGAATTAGAGCTTTATCCCTGTGATTGTTTTTCACTCTATCCTTGAAAGTAAAAGATTTTTCTAAGATGTTTATTAGTTCATCAAAATTCAACTTATTCAAAACTTTACTCTCTTAATACATTATTATCACACAATTCTTCCACTTTAATGTTAATGTTCTAATACCTTTTTGACAACATCTCTCCATGTTGGTTCTTTAACATAAACATCCATTTTATATATAATTCCATGTACCATTCCATAATAATATGCCATATTTATATTATCATTTATTGTAAAATTTACATATTTTCTCTTTGATATCTACAAAATCACTATTTTTGCTCAATTAGACCCTTGATATATTCTCTTCAATGTGTCCTAAACTCATTTGGTAATCTAGCCATTTTCAATTCTTGGAAAAATACTTGCATCAAGAGAAATTTATATGTGATATACATGTCAAGCATCTTTTCTTTATTGTTCCTCCATATTCATTTCTTTTATGCTTCATAAAATGCTCCAATGCATTGATTCTTTGTATTACATCATCCACAACATGTATCATTTATTTGGTATTAAAAAATATCTTATATTTATGTACCGATACTCATATATATCATTTGGTTTTTGGTATGGGCATTAAATTATTGGCATGATCCATGATAGTGACAACAATATGGAGTTTTCTTCTAAGAACTTGGATTCTAAATTATTTAGTTATATAAATTCATAACTTCTATCTCTCCACTTTTCCTATTTTCCATATCTAAGCTTTGATACCAATGTGTGGTATTAGGTAGTCCTCTAAATCATACATTAACATAATATAGGAAGGGAAAAAAAAAAAAAAAAAGTTTTTACAACCCCTCCCACTAAGAAAAGAACACTTCATCAACATTTAAATATTCACATACAACTTCAATACTATGCACTATACTTATATACATATAATAGAATACCTCTTGGATGTCTCAAGAGATTATTCACACTTCATATTCTCTACAAATGGAGGAGATAAATTTTCTTTTTTTATTTTCACTTGCAACTCTAATTTTATCTTGTTCTTATTTTATCATATTCTTATCTTTGTATTTTTTTTACATTTATTATAATAACTTTTAACATCAATCATATGTCTTATCAATTCCTTATGAAGAATATAGATCTATAGATTGGCACATGGGATAAGAATATCCATGTAATATTCTAGGACCTATAGGGCTATAATTAAGTTGATCGCATTCCCCTTTCCATCTCAATCTTATTTTATCTACTTAATATGATGTCCTAAACTTAGAATGAAATATATTTTTATGGATGACATGTAGTAAAAAAACATCATCTAGATAAAATATAGATAGTGATAAATTACCACATCACTAAAATATCAAAGGAAGGAATATTGGGATAAAAATATTGAATGTTTATACTTCAAGGTCATTTATTAATTGGTGGTGTACAATGTATCACACAATAAGAGATAAAGACAATAAATGGTTAACTACATTGATGGGTCATTATCAAATAATAGTAGTAAATGAAAATGACGCATGTGTAGGATTAGGAATTTAGATGGAGTGCTAATTAAAAAAATGTTCAACCATAAAAAATCAAGCTATTTCATTCTCCATTATATGAAAAGCTTGCTACAAGTATGAAAATGGAACTAAAATGGCAATAAATTTCATCATAAAAAAAGTTCATGTTATTTTTATCTATAATACCATAAGAAGTATGTATAGATTAATATAATGTAGCTTTTTAGAACTATTATGATGTAGTATCTTATTTGAGAAGAAGATGATGTTCTTTAAGGAATCATAACACTAGAAAAAAAAATTGTATATGGGAGGAGTATAATAAGAATATAGTCGTAAGGACATGTCATGCTAAATATAAAAGATAAAAATAAAATTAAAATTGTCATGATAAAATATATTTGTAAGAAATTCAAACTATCTTGGGATACTCTTTGAATAATTGAGTATATCATGTAAAATTTCTTCAATATGTATAAATTTCAAATATACATTAAAAATATTATACACATATGGGAGAAAGCTGATATTTTGACTATTTTATTTGATTATAATTATCATGGGAAGATCCCAAGAGGAGATGTTTGAAAATTTTAACATTGTTTTCATCTATATTTCTTCATCCATAAAATATGTATCTTCCATAATCCTTTTAATAGAGGATAAATACCCTCATGGAAGGAAAATTTGAGCATTTAGAAGCTCAAGGAAGAAAGTGATATTCAAGTTAGATTGTGAGGGCTAGTAAACCTAACTAGCCAAATAAATAGTGGATCTTTGGAGAGAGTATATATGATGGATTTTCTAGGTGAAAGTATGGGATATAGTCATGGGTAAGTGCATAGAAGATAAAAAATAAATAGGAGGATCAAATTGGCTTCCTAGAGGCAACACTATGTATTTTTTATATTATTACTACTTTATACATGTAGTAATGAATTTTCATTCTTATTACATGGTATGTATAATATCTTATGTTATAATGCTTTATCTATATTTATGCTCTTGTGTCTATTTAATTTGTACATGAGCATGTTCTAGAAGGTTTCCACCACTATAATCAATTGATACCTCCAAATAAAATATCATAAAAAGAGATGAGTTTAGAAAGACACCTTATTCATGTAAAAGATAAAAAAACATAATCCTCTAAACAATGTTATAAATTAATGTACTTATGTCATTCACAATATTTATTGGGATCCATAATACCATCATCAATTTTTTTTAATGATATTCTTGTCAATATTCCTAAATGATCTATCTCAATTATTGGATCTATCTCATTAATAATATTACCTAAATGATCATCCTCTTGGTTAATCTCAATGTCCTTCCTCCATAGGGTTGAGTCTCATTTTAAAAATTATATTTTGAATAAGTGAATCCTCCAACATTTATTGGTCAACTTAAGTGATCAAATATTAATTTAAAATCCATTTCAATTAACGACATCCATATCTAAATTTATATTCTTATCCAAGCTTTAATTTGTTTTGATATTATGGATTTTCAAGAACTATACTTTATTTTATATAATATAACTATTTAAGCATATATACAAAAATATATTATATACTACATTATGTTAACTTTTAATACATCCTTGTTTATTTTATAAAATAAGACATGGCATAGACTGGAATTTAAAGTCTTATTACCTATTGTAGATGTTTTTTTTTATTGAACATCATTTACAGACATCAACGCTCTTTTCCAGAGGAGGAATCGACCTCACAACCACATGGATGATAATAACCCGACAACTGCCATTATACCAAATACGGTTAGACAGATGATTCTTATTATAATTGCAAGAATTTTACCTTTATATTTATGATGTTTTACAAAATATATAAGGGAAAAAATAAAAAATTATTATAATGATATGATAGATGTGTGGTTTTAACTTTTAAAAAGAATAGATTTATAATTTTCTACCAACAATATTCTCTACTTCCAAAAAATTTTAATGCAAAATGGAATAAATATGACATCTATATAAAATAATGTTTAAAAGATATAAGTTATTAAAACCCAATATCAATAAAAATGTTTTTTTTTTTAACTTGCAAAAATAATATTTAAAACTTTATTTTTAAACCCACAACTATTCTGAATTTCAAAAGAAAAACAATTCATATATATATATATATATATATATATATATATATAATTAAATCTTCTTATTTTTATCAAAGTGTAAAATAGTACTTTTTAAAAAAATTTAATCTTATAAATAACTATAGTAAATATCTTAATTTTTAAACTTTCTCATGTTACCACTCTATTATTATTGATAACAATATCAATTACTTATTATTTTTAATTTGTTTATTATCACTATATTACTATTATAAAGAAAATTATCTTTTTTATTATTTTTTAATCTACATATTATTTTTTTAATGAAAACATTGACTACATTCCAAAATGAGTTTTGAATTTGAATTAAAAGAAAATAAATGCGTTCTCAAAATTGAGAGAATCTAAATCATCAACAATTTTTTTAATATTTAGGGTTTTGTTGCAAATATCATATTGTCAATTTAAAGAAAATTTGAAAAAAAGGAGAAATTTTATTAAAATAATTTCTTTAAACAAAAAAATCTATTTCATGCGAAACTATGTTGAAAAAATATATAGATTTAATAAAAAGTTACAAAACATTTAAAACTTTGATAAAATATTATAAAAAATGTCCGTGGGTTTAGGTGGGTTGGTAAGTTGGGACGCTCTAGGTTCCAATCCCATGGGCATGCCTATGCATAGCCAGTAGCCCGCCGATTCTTCTGTGTGTTGGACCTGACTGATGATTCGCCAGTTCCTTTCATGTCACATGTTAAACCAAACCGATGAAGACGGTGTGAACCCTGTGTGTCCGATGGTCCCCATCTCACGTTGGGTTACCATTAACGAGATGATGGGTGTGCCTGCCGGGTGATAGTTATTAAAAATTGTGATTGTAACCAATTCATCTATGTAACCAAAAAAAATATTATAAAAAATATATTTTTCATATTTAAAATATATTTCTTTTAAATTTATTTTAAAAGGTGCAATAATTATATTACTTTAGAAAAGAAATATAGTACACTAATTCAAAAAAAAAAAAAAAAAATGGGTGGATATAAACTCACATTGCCAAGTAAGCAATTACTTAAAAAAAAAATAGACATGCCACATGTTGAACCAAATGGTGTGACCAAACTAATGAAGATGGTGTGAACCCTGTGGTCCCCATCTCACTTCGGGTTACCATTAATGAGACAGTGGGTGTGTTGGAAGTCTTCCCTGCTAGTTTGAACCCTACCATCTGCACTGACAGTTACTAAAAATTGTGATTGTAATCAATTCATTCACCTTGTAACCAAAAAAATTATAAAAAATATATTTTTCATATTTAAAATATATTTCTTTTAAATTTATTTAAAAAAGTGTAATAATTACTTTAGAAAATAAATATAGTACACTAATTCAAAAATAAAAATAAAAAATGGGTGGATATAAACTCACATTGCTAACTAGAGTCATTACTTAAAAAAAAAAAAAATAGTCATGGTAGATCAATTGTAATATGCAACAAGAGCTATATATTTAGAAGGAGGTGATAGATTAAGGACTAAGGTGCTTTCCCATTTAGAAGGTGGATGTTGAGTGTATGATGGAGGATGTTAGGCCTTTGTTAGTTGGTTCATCTGTCTTAGTTGTGTACAATGGTGAGATTGAGATAAAGAAACTTGTAGTTGTGGTGACATTCATGAACTCTGAGCTTCCCAATCAACAAGCTAAGGGGAACTAGGTGGCTAGTGGTCCCAATTCTCAACTTTGTGTTAAGGACTCTAATGAAAAACTTGCAAAAATTAACTATGACAACTTACATTTATGTCCTTAAGACTATTTCATACATGAAAGAGAGGAGCTTGCAAAACCTAAGTATGGTAATGATTGTGCCCTTGGACAATTTCATGCATGGAAGAGAGGCTGGTAGAAAGCAAACCACTATGCATGGATATTAATCCAATTATTCATAACCGTTTATAAATAAACCACCTTCAACGCCATCTTGTTTACACAGGAAACTATATGAACAAATCTTAACTTTGATTCAAATAGGTATCATACCAAAAATTAAATAAAACATGTACTCTGAAAATACGCAATAACTTTGGTGTATAAAATAACATTACAAATAAATAAATAATATATTTTATGAAATACTTTTTATTAAAAATATTAATTATTAAATATTATATGTTAATAAATACTTAAATATTAAAATATTTTCTTTTTCTCTCGCTCTTAACTTTTACCTTAATCCAATAATTACATTTTATTTTTACTAGTTTTCTTCTAAATTTTTTAGGATAACTAAAGATAGTGTAAGAAATTCAATATATAAAAAAATAAATTACACTAGCCTGTTATCTCAGTGCTGTTTTTTTGCTTTTCATCGTCTTCGAATTCCCACGAAACGCTATTCCATTCTGGCACTGACTCCAGGTTTGACACGGCCAAATGTAATGTACGGATGCATTAGAACCTATATGTGCCAACTGGCACCACCGATGTTAGCCATGTTCGAAATGGATGGTGCGTCTGCTCCACGAGAAGGATGCGTTTTCGTTTCTTAAAATATAAAAGATAACAATAAAATTAAAATTGTCATGATGAAATATCTTTGTAAGAAATTCAAACTATGTTGGGATACTCTTTGCATAATTTGAGTATATCGTGCAAAATTTCTTCATATTTATACATTGGAAATATTATAATGGGAGAATATCCATTGATTTAGGTGATATTTTACTATTTTAATTGATTATAATTATCATGGAAAGATCTTAAGAGAGGTTTGAAAATTTTAATATTGTTTTCGTGTATATTTCTTCATCCATAAAATATAGCTTCTATGATATTTTAAATAGTGGATAAATACCCTCATGGAAGGAAATTTGAGCATTTGGAATCTTAAGGAAGAAAGTGAGATTCAAGTTAGATTGTGAGGGCTAGTAAACCTAACTAGCCAAAGAAATAGTGGATCTTTGGAGAGTATATATAATGGATTTTTTAGGTGAAAGTATGGGATATAGTCATGGGTAAGTGCATAGGAGATGAAGACTAAATAGGAGGATCGAATTGACTTCCTAGAGGCAACACACTATGTATTTTTTATATTATTACTACTTTGTACATGCACTAATAAATTTTCATTCTTATTACATGGGATGTATAGTATCTTCTGTTATCATGCTTTATCTATATTTATGCTCTTGTGTCTATTTCATTTGTACATGAGTATGTTCTAGAAGGTTTCCACCACTATAATGAATTGATACATCCAAATAAAAAATCATAAAAAGAGATGAGTTTAGAAAAACACCTTATTCATGTCAAAGATAAAAAAAATAATCCTCTAAACAATGTTATAAATTAATGTACTTATGTCATTCACAATAATTATTGGGATCCCATAATACCATCATCATTTTTTTTTTAAATATTCTCGTCAATATTCCTAACTTTTCCATCCACTTGTAGACTCTTAATTATTGGCTCTATATCATTAAAATATTACCTAAATGATCATCCTCTAGGTTAATCTCAATGTCCTTTCTCCATAGGCTTGAGCCTCATCTTAAAACATATATTTTGCTCTTTTTCATCATACATTATTTGGAATAAATGAATCCTCCAACATATATTGTTCAACTTAAGTGATCATGTCCATGTTTGAAATATTAATTTAAAATCCATTTCAATTAACAACATCCATATCTAAATTTATATTCTTATCCAAGATTTAATTTATTTTGATACTATGGATTTTCAAGAACTATACTTTATTTTATATAATATAACTATTTAATCCTATATACCAAGATATTTTATATACTTACATTATTTTAACTTTTAATACATCATTGTTTATTTTATAAAATAAGACATGGTATAAAATGGAATTTAAAGTCTTATTACATGTTATAGATGATTATTATTAGAATTGCAAGTCTTTTACCTTTGGAGTTGTGATATTTTACAAAATATATAAGGGATACAATGAAAAATTATTATAATGATGGGATAGAAGTGTGGTTTTAACTTTTAAAAGAATAGATTTATAATTCTATACCAACAATAATCTCTACTTCAAAAAATATTTAATGTGGAAGTAGAATAAATATGACATTCATATGAGATAATGATTAAAGGACATAAGTTATTAAAATCCAATATTAATAAAAATGATTTTCTTTTTAACTTATATAAATCATATTTAAACTTTATCTTTAAAACTACATCTATTTTGAATTTCAAAGGAAAAACAATTCATATAAAAATATTACTAAAAAATATTTCTAATTAAATGTCTTTATTTTTATAAAGTGTAAGTAATATTTTTTTAAAATTTTTGATCTTATAAAAAACTATAGTAAATATCTTAATTTTTAAACTTTCCCATTGTATATCAGGTATACAGGTGTAGGGTTTGAAACATAAACATATTGAATTGCTTTTTGAAACATTACCACTTTATTATTATTGATAGCAAGAAAAGCCATCAATTATCTATTATTTTTTAATCTACTTATCATTATTAGAAAACTATCTTTTATCTATTATTTTTTAATCTATTTATTATTAATTTATTTTTAATGAAAACATTGACTACATTCCAAAAAGAATTTTGAATTTGAATTAAAAAGAAAATAAATGCCTGGAATCTAAATCATCACAATTTTTTTAATATTTAGGATTTTTTTGCAAATATACATTTTTTTTTTTTTTTTAAAGCTAAAAACCCCTTGCAGGCCCCCACCACGAACAGGGTTTCTACACTGTGAAAGTCACCCGGGGTTGCACCCGATCCTGCTCGCACCAACATTATCAATTGGATAATGGGTATCCTTTTTAGTAAGGTGGAGATTCGAACCTAAGACCTCCTTTGGAGGATTGCCCTCTCCTCTCCAACTCTCCTACAACACCTGGGTGCAAATATACATATATGGGGATTGTATTGTTAACTATATTTAAATTAAAGTAAATTTGAAAAAGCAAATAAGGAGAAATTTTATTAAAATAACATATTTAAACAAACAAAAAAAATTCTATTTTATGAGAAACTATGTTGATGAAAAAATATATAGATTTAATGAAAAGGTACAAAACATTTAAACTCTCATAAAATATTATAATATATATATATATATATATATATATATATATATATATATATATATATATATATATATATATATATATTTTTTATATTTAAAATATATATTTTTTAAATTTATTTACTAAGTGCAATAATTTAAAGAAATATAGTACACTAATTCAAAAAAAAAAAATGGATATAAACTCACATTGCCAAATAGAATTATTGCTTAAAACTTAAAAAAGAAAAGAAAAAAAAGCATGGTAAATCAATGGTAATATGCAACAAGAGTTATGGATCTAGAAGAAGGTGATGGATCAAGGTCTAAGGTGCTTCCCTATTTAGAAGGTAGATCCTGAATATATGATGGAGGATGTTAGACCTTTGTTAGTTGGTTCATCTAATGAAGAGATTGAAATGAAGAATTCTTGGTTGGCTGTGTACAATGATGAGATTGAGATGAAAAAACTTGTATTTGTGGTGACATTCATGGACTCTGAGCTTTATGTTGAAGACTCTAATGAAAAGCTTGCAAAGATTAACCATGGTAATGTTTTTACCCTTAGGACGGTTTCATGCATGAAAGAGATGAACTTGCAAAAATTGACGGACGATTTCATGCATGGAAGAGAGGATGGGGCATTAACCCAATGGTTCATAACCGTTTAGTCAACGCCATCCTGTTTATAAATAAACCACCTTCAACGCCATCCTGTTTACTCGGGAAGCCATCTGAACATATTTTAACTTTGATTCAAATAGGTGTCATACCAAAAATTAAATAAAACCTGTACTGGATATATGCAATATCGTTGTTGTATAAAATAACATTACAATTAAATAAATAAATTATATTTTATAAAATATTTTTATAAAAAATATTAAATATTAAATATTAAATATTATATGTTAATAAATATTTAAATATTAAAATATTTTCTTTTCTCTCACTCTTAACTTTTTACCTTAACCCAATAATTACGTTTTATTTTTACTATTTTTCTTCTAAATTTTGTAGGATAACTAAAGATAGTGTAAGAAATTCAATATATAAAAAAATAAATTACACTACGTGTTATCTCAGTGTTGTTTTTGTTTTTCATCCTCTTGGAATTCCCACGAAGCGCTATTCGATTCTGGCACGGACTCCAGGTTTGATACGGCCAAAAGTAGTGTACGGATGCATTAGCACCTATATGTGCCAACTGGCACCACCGATGTTAGTCATGTTCGAAATGGAAGGAGCGTCTGTACCACGAAAAGGATGCGTTTTCGTTTCTTACAACTCATATAATTCGTTTTGGTTTTCGCCGACCATGGAGATTGTATATAACTCATACACATTGGTTAGCGTCCTCATGTCAACGGTGTGCATATACTTATCTTATGCATTCTCAGTACTTGCTTTTTTGCGGACAATTACCCATTCGATATCAGATGGATAGAGATGAATTCAACACTGGAGAGAGTGGGGAGAAGGAAAGGAGACACCGAGGCATCAGAAAACGAAAATGGGGGAAATGGGTTGCTGAAATCCGTGCGGGAAAGATGACGAGGAAGAGATCACACATATCTCTGGGCTCATACTTCACTCCAAAAGCTGCAGCTCGAGCTTATGACACGGCGCTCTTATGCCTACGTGAACCTACTGCTACGACGTCATTCAACTTTCAAGACTCGTTGTCGATGGCAAGCGCATGGGAGGTGGTGGCACAGGCACGCTCCAATCCATCGCCCAACTCAATTCGAGAAGTTGCCCTCGCTGTTGGCTCCGCCTTCGACACCGTCCCCCAACACTACTATAATGATGATGGTGGTGATGATCAAGAACTTGATAAAGCAGCAAATGTAGAAGCGGGACCTTCATTGCAGGCGGGTGAGAGTTCTCAGAAGGAAAAATCAGTGTGCCTACGAAGTTTTCCAGAGCAATTACAAGATGTGAGGAATGATCCTCGTCCTCCTCCTAGGGAAGGCAAGGTACGTGTCCAAGACTACACATCTGATTTTAATGATGCAAAATATCTGTTTGAATCTCCAGAGTGCGGACGGATTGAGGAGATCATTAATCTTTCGGAGGCAGTGGCAGAGACAGAGGCTCCCCTCAATGAAGAAAGCATGCCTGAATTGGTATGTCCATTCAACTGGGACGCAATCACTTCGAGTTCCTACGACACTCACAAGCCTCCCTGTTAGTAATGGAATGCCGTCCAATTGACAGCCAGAGTGATTGTTTAAATTGAACGTGTAATTATTAATATATCTCCAATACTATGCTTAATAAATATTTGATTTAATTTGTGGATGGGTTAGTTGGGTTTGTAAGTTTTGGTTTTTCATTAAAAAAAACATCTAAATTTAAACTTTGAGTATGCCTGATTATAATTGAAAATATATAAATAAATAATTTGCATACAGAATTTAAATCCTATTTTTACATCAATTTTTTATATTTTAATATGCAGAAGAATCAGCAACGTCTATCCTTTTATCCTCATTTTATCCCCTTAGGCGCTGAGAATAGTACATCTATATCCTGTACATTTGAAAGGAAGCCTACGGTTTCAGACCTTTCAACATCATTCCGAAGGCGCTGAGAATTGTACATCTATATCCTGTACATTTGAAAGGAAGCCGCCCACGGTTTCAGACCTTTCAACATCATTTTGCTTGGGGTGTACGTTTTCCTCATGTTCTCTCCAAAGATAATGCAACCAACCGACCATGTAATAGTATGTTTTATCTTTTTGCTTTTTGGTTTATTTTGGTCTGTCACTTCCACTTGCCCGTCCAGAAATGTGGATCCCATCCTGTGATTGCGCTAATACAAGCCCCGACCCTCTCAAACGCGCACAATGAGTGTGCGAAGATGTTGTTACGTGTGGGGAGTTTTACGCAGCCAATGCTGTGCAGGTTAAATATGCGGGTCTCCCAAAAATGCTAAGTTTGTCCTGCGTCAGCTCATAGACAACAAGGAAATGTAATCACTTGGAGGCTGCCTCTAATAAAAACGCTATGTTCCCCGTACATAGACCCTGTAGAATTGATGGACCAGAGATAAGTCAAATATATAGAATTATTCTGATATCGATATCTAACTGTAAAAATATTTTCTATATTAAAATAATTGGCTACTCTCTAAAACCTTTAATTAATAAAACTTTCCATGTTATTTCAGTCACTAACTAACTAGATCTAAATATTCTCGTTAAACATTAATTTGCCCACACAATTACTTAAAATAATCCTCATATAGGATGGAGTAGGCAAAGAAATGCAATACGAGTTTACAAGTAGCACCGCTATATATTCCTCATGACACCGCTATGTATTCTTTTATGAAGCGACTACAATTTGTAAAACATAAATTGAAGAGATGGAATAGACTGAATTTTGAGAACCTTTCCTTGCCTAATCTGGCAGCTCTTAGGAGGATGGAAGAAGCTTCAAGGAAGATTAGAAATCAGGGATTCACGAAGGAGCTTCTTGTTGAGGAATCTGAGGCTGCGAAAGACCTTTATGAATGGGAACAGAGGGAAGAAATTTTTTGGAAACAAAAAGCTCGAGTAGATTGGCTTCAGGAAGGGGATAGGAACACAACCTTCTTTTATAACTCAGTAAGGCTCGCCGTAATGGTAACCTGATTACCTCTCTTGCGAATTCTTAGGTTGTCCTGCTCTCTTCTTTCAGGGATATTTCAGAAGAGACTAAGAGGTATTTTTTCTCTCTTCAAGGAGGACTCCCTATCAGATGATGAGAATGAAAAGCTTATTCTAAACTGTATTCCAACGATTGTTTCTAGAGAGATGAATGAGTACTTGATAGGTCCAATTTCCCTTTAGGAGTTGGAAAATGTTGTATTCAAGATGAAAAAAGGAAAAGCCCCAGGCTCAGATGGATTCCTGAATGAGTTTTATCAGGAGTTTTGGGATTTATTCAAATTTGATCTTTTGGAGGTGGTCCATGAGTCCCAGAAGAACAAACAGATGCTAAGGGCCCTAAATGCTACCTTTGTGGTGCTTATACCCAAAAAAGAGGGAACAAATTCCTTGGATATGTTCAGGCCTATTGCTCTCTGCAATGTTGTGTATAAGATCATCACAAAAATTATTGCTGAGAGGTTGAAGATATGGTTGAGCAACATCATCTCTTAGGAGAAAGGAGGGTTTGTTGTTGGTCGATAAATCTTGGATGGGATTGTTATTGCTATAGAATCTATTCACTCGATGGAAACTTCTAAGGAGAAAACTATGTTCATTAAGTTGGACATGGCCAAAGCCTATGATCGGGTTAGATGGTCCTTTCTTCAAAAAGTTCTTGTTGCTTTTGGATTTAAGGAGGAATGGATTAGATGGGTGATGAGTTGTGTTTCTTCTTCCTCATTCATTGTTCTTGTTAATAATGAGCCATCAGAGTTGTTTGAGGCCTCAAGGGGATTGAGGCAGAGACATCAATTATCTCCTTATTTGTTTATCATTATGGCGGAAGGGTTGGGAAGATTGCTCAAGTCTCAAGTCATGCAGGGTCTCATTCAGGGGTGGAAGTGGGATAGTAGTTTGCCACCTCTTTCCCACCTTCAATTTTTTAATGATACTACTTTGTTGGGAGTTACCACTATCAGGGAAGCTGGAAATATTAGACAGTCTCTTGACATATATCTTGGTGCTTCTGGACGGTTGATTAATGAGGACAAGTCTTCTATTTTCTTCTTCAATACCCCTCCTCTTATTCAATCTAGGATTGCTCGTATTCTAAGATTCCAGGTTGGGACTCCCCCCTTCATTTATCTTGGTATTCCAATTTCATCTCATCCTCCACATAGATCTTCTTGGCAATCTATGCTTGATAAGTTTATAAGGACGGTGAATCACTAGACTTTCAAATGGCTATCCACTATAGGTAGAGTGTTGCTTTTAAAATCTATTATTCAAGATTTACCCATTTATAGATGTTTTGTACAAATAGCTCCCTCTCACTTCATCAAGGACATGAATGCTCTGTCAAGATAGTTTTTATGTTCTGGAAAAATTGATCAATCGAAATGGAGTTTGGTTAGGTGGGATTCTATATGTAGGTCGGTGCAAGAGGGAGGCCTTGGGTTGCGATAGAGCTCTTTTTGGGCAGGATTTGGCTTCAAAACTTTATTGGAGATGGTGTACCTATCAAGATCATATTTGGGCTAAAATATTATCTTGTAAATACTTGAGAGGTATTTTTGAGGTTGATATCCCTAGAGTCAGGTTGCTTGAGAAAAGTTTAGTTATCTGGGACACTCTGAAAAGAGGAGATAATTTAATAAAATAGGGTTTGTTCTAGATTTGCAATCAAGGATCAAATGCTCTTTTTTGGGAGGATTCTTGGGATGGTCACCCTCCTATCTTGAATCAATATCCTAGGTTATGTTCCCTAAGCATTTTTTTCTTGGAAGCAGGCTGGTCTCGTGTGGAGGACTTTAAAAAAATCCAGTCTTTTGGAAATATGGAGATGTACAGGTGGAAAGATTTGCAAGAATGGTTTGAGGGGGACTGGCCAAGGACAGAGAGGTGCTTGCTATTATTCTTATGAGGAGGCCTTGTTCTTCATTGAGGGGTAAATATATTTTGGCTTGGAACCCTGATCCTAAGGGAACCTGCTCGGTAGCCTATGGTTATCAGGTTCTTGATAAGCAAAAGTATAGAAGTCTTCCTGTCACTTAGTGGAAAATGGTGTGCAACAAATTTTCCTTGCAAAAATGTAACTTCTTTCTTTGGTTGGTAGCTCGTAATAAATGCCTCACTTGGGATAATGTGAGGAAGAAGGGATTTTAGGGTCCCTCTTTTTGTGTCCTTTGCAGTAAGAATGAGGATGACTCTTCTCATTTATTTTTCCAATGCTCCTTTGCTAGAGACATTTGACACCATTGGTGGACCGCTTGAAACCATCTATGTTTTCATTTGCTATCCTTGATGGAGTTTTGGAGTAGTCTGGATAGACCTCCGGCCAAGGCCCTCTTCCTTCGGGTGGCTTGGAATTTGGACCCTTCTTGCATCATCTAGAAAATTTGGCTCGAACAAAACTGGCGCATATTTCAGGATAGTTATTTTGTTGTTTAACATATCTATCAAATGATCCTATATATGGTTCAAGAAACCATCCATAGCAAATGTGATGTGGACCCTCTTTTGGATTCTAGGGAAGAGAAGGTACATCAATCCCTTGGTCTCTTTGGGGATGGTGTGAACTCTTCTAACCCTAGTAGGTTTTCTCAGTTCAGCAAGAAGGTTGGGAGATATGGTAGGTGGAGTCCACCTCCTAGAGGAGTTTTAAAAATTAATACTGACGGATCATTTAGGGGTATTCCTGGACATGCTGGCATTGGTGGTGTTGGGAGAGATTCTATTGGTGGTGTCAGTTTTTTCTTTTCCATTTATAAAGGTGTTCACTCCAACAATTTTATGGAAGCTCTTACAATTCTTGAGGCCTTGCAGAGGGGGTTTTCTCTTGGCTAGAATAGGATTATCTATGAGTCTGACTCTCAAATTGTGGTTAATATTTTAAACAGTAAAAGGGTGGAGGAAGTTAATTGGTAGTTGGCCTCTGTAGCCGTTTAGATTCTCAGAATGAGTGAAGAGTTCAAATTTATATCCTTTATACACATTCCAAGGGAATGGAATGTGGTTGTTGATTACCTGGCCAAAAGGGCTTCTGAGCTGCTAGATCCTTGGAGTATCAATAATTGGGAGAGTCTCCCGTCTGGGAACTCTCAACGTTTATGGAAGTTGATCCACAAGTATGTACAAACTTAATGTGGTTTGTTCTTGTTGTCTTTTTTGGGTGTCATTCTAGTCTAGTGGTTTTAGTTTGTTTCGCTATTTATTTGAGTCTTGGTTGGAAGCTCAGTTGTACTCTGTAATCCAAATTTTTTATGAATAAATTTTTACCCCTTTATTTAAAAAAAATTGGAAAAATTAAATGAATTTAAAAGCATTCACATGGCTTTCTTTTGGATTTTGTTTTAAACCAAAAAGAAAAGAGAATCATTTTATGGTTAAAAAAAATTATATTTTATACTTTATATACTTTTTATTAAAGTGTTTTAATTGTTTTAAACTCCCAAATTAAAAAAAAAAAAAATGAACAATTTAGTGTGAGCCTTTATTATCTTACATAAATGTTTTTATAATATTTTAACCATAAAGTCATCAATCATCTTATATATATAACTTTAATTATCAATATAATAATAATAAAACATAAATAATATTTTAAACGGCATTTACTTTCTATTAAATATTATAAATGTTTTTATAATATTTTAACCATAAAACCATCCATTATCTTATATATATAACTTTAATTATCAATATAATAGTAAAAAAATTAAATAATATCTTAAACCACATTTACTTTCTATTAAATAAAAATAAATTATAATAATATTATATTCAATATATTATTCTTCCTAGTTAACTAATTTCTTTATCTATGATATTCAAGTTTCAACTAGGCAATGTTTTCTGTTCTGTATTTCCCCAGAAGGTCGTATGGTTCAAACTAAGGATTTTTTTTTTCACTTTCACATAATAATTGCACTTTTCATCCTATTATTTAATTGCGAAGTCTAAAAACAGTGAAGTATAACTTCAAGACTTAATGCCCTTAATACTTGCTGGTAAGCTTATTTAAGTATTTAATTATTTATTTAATAATAAATAAATAAATATATATATATATATATATATATATATATATTATTATTTATAATATAAAAATTTATATATAATTATAAATTTAAATATATAGGTGGTAATTACGCAGGATTTAAACTACAGAGGTTGCTCTCATTAAATTTATTTTATTTTGTCTTGTTATTATTGATCCAACGAAGATTCAAATCATCATGGTGGTGGTGAGGAAAATGAAGAAGTGAGCATCACTTGATTGGTTTGAGGTGGTTTGGAAGTGAGTGGAGCATAAACATTCCAATTATATCAAAAGGTGGATGGATAGGGTGCTTTTTGGTGAAGCTTGATCTTGCATGGTTGAACCTTGATATTCTCGATGACTCTGGATTGAGCAATAGCCTTGTTGAAAGTGCGACTATGATGGATTTACATAGTTTGGGATATTTGTTTGTTATAAATTTTAGCAAATAGTTTGACTAGTTCTGTAGGTGGGAGGGTGCAAGTTAGATCATGAATGACCACTCTCCATCTAGAAAAAAATTGATAATTGTTTCATCATCAAATTGTTGAAAACTGTATAAATTTGATAGTGTCATCTTTGTTTTGATATTGATTGAAAAATATTCAAGAAATAGATTGGCCAACCGCTCAAACTTGAAGAGGTTATGTCGAGGCAAATAATTGTACCAATATGAGGCTTGTCCCATAAGGAAAAGTAGAAATATGCGTAGCATGAGGGGATATCTACCATTAATTTGGTAATACCTAAAACAATAATTGTTGATGTGCTCTCTAGGGTCTTACTTACCCTTGAATTTTTTGAATTTTGGGATCTCAAACGGGTAAGGATATGGATGCATCAGAGCATAGAAATGGATGGGTTCATTGTATAACTAGTTATAATTGGGCTTTTGAGACCCATAACCAATTGTGCACAAATCAAATTTTTTTATTTGTTCAAAGTCTACTAGAGAGTACAGTTGTAGTGTTCATGGAACCACCCTAAGGAAGAAGTGGTGGTTGTGAATAAGAAGAAGGTGGAAGAAATGTTTGTGATGGAATATGTGAATAACCCAAATGAGGTGGGTATTGCAATTATTTCTCTTTCCATTGATTGTTGAAATTGACCTGTTGTTGAGCAGGTGAGGATATGGCTTAATATTGTAGAGGGGGAGACTAATATTGTAGAGGGGGAGACTGAGATGGAAGAGGAGAAATGCATGAATATTTATTTGTTGGTTGTTGTTGCACATTTTATTATTGGAAATCCTATACTTGGTGGTACACAAAAATCTATTATTATTGGAGAAACTATTGCTAAGGTATCTGCACTTGTTGTTGTACAGGTACTTTATTATTTTTATGGATTTTAAAGAGGTGGTTGCAGTTGGGTGGTTGTGGTGGATGACCAAGAAGATGGGGAAGTGAAAAAAGTGGATGGAACAAATGATGTGGGTAAAAGAAGTGGTTGAGTGGAAAAGGAGGGTTGACAGGATGATGGTGTAGGGAAGGAAGTGAGTGGAGATCGAGTGGAGGAATGAAAGAGGAATGAGTCAGGTTGATTTGAGTAACATGGTGTATTAGCGAGGTATGATGGGTAATTCAAATTTTAAGAAGAAAGAGAAATGGAAGGAGGTGGGCGAAAAGAAGGAGGTTGAGGAAGGTGGAAAGAAGAAGAAGGCGATGATGGAATTTGATTAACAACCAAAATCTCGTATGATGAGAATGGTGTGGGATTAGTGGGTGGAAAGGATGAATATGTGGATTGAATAAAATTTGCTATTGTGATGGAATGAGTTGTTGTAGTTGAAATTGTTGATATGGAGGTATTTGCTGTTGTGGTGGCACATGCTGGTATTGAGATGGAACTTGCAAATATTATGGTGGAATTTTTTAGTATTGTTGTGATGGAGGTTGTGAAACCTATGGATGTTGTTGTGATTGTGGCATTTGGGATGAAGAAGATGAAGGAGGTGAAGTGGATGAATGGAAATGGAATCATTCCTATTGTTTGAATAAGAGTTATAATATTAGCGATACTTTTGGGAGACAACAATATCATAGTTACCTCCTAAGAGTGGGTGGGATAGATGCTCTACAAAGGGATGAGTAGTGGATGGTGATGGAGGCGGAGTTGGCTCATCACAAGTGATGGTCGGTAAGGGATGACCAGGTGGGATGTAAATGACATGCTAGCAATAGGTGGAGGATGGATTGTAAAGGAGATATCATTTGTAGGAGTGGTATCCCCATAGGGATGATATTCGAGCTGGAAAGATGACGAGGAAGAGATCACACATATCTCTGGGCTCATACTTCACTCCAAAAGCTGCAGCTCGAGCTTATGACACGGCGCTCTTATGCCTACGTGAACCTACTGCTACGACGCCATTCAAATTTCAAGACTCGTTGCCGATTGCAAGCGCATGGGAGGTGGTGGCACAGGCACGCTCAAATCCATCGCCCAACTCAATTCGAGAAGCGTGCCCTCGCTGTTGGTTCCGCCTTCGATACCGTCCCCCAACACTACTATAATGATGATGGTGGTGATGATCAAGAACTTGATAGAGCAGCAAATGAAGAAGCGGGACCTTCATTGCAGGCGGGTGAGAGTTCTCAGAAGGAAAAATCAGTGTGCCTACGAAGTTTTCCAGAGCAATTACAAGATGTGAGGAATGATCATCATCCTCCTCCTAGGGAAGGCAAGGTACGTGTCCAAGACTACACATCTGATTTTAATGATGCAAAATATCTGTTTGAATCTCCAGAGTGCGGACGGATTGAGGAGATCATTAATCTTTCGGAGGCAGTGGCAGAGACAGAGGCTCCCCTCAATGAAGAAAGCATGCCTGAATTGGCAAGCCCATTCAACTGGGACGCAATCACTTCGAGTTCCTACGACACTCACAAGCCTCCCTGTTAGAAATGGAATGCGGTCCAATTGACAGCCAGAGTGATCGTTAATATTTAACGTTTAATTATTAATATATCTCCAATACTATGCTTAATAAATATTTGATTTAATTTGTGGATGGGTTAGTTGGGTTTGTAAGTTCATTAAAAAAACATCTAAATTTAAACTTTGAGTATGCCTGATTATAATTGAAAATATATAAATAAATATTTGCATACAGAGTTTAAATCCTATTTTTACATCAATTTAATCAAATTTGATTATAAAATTTATTTGGGAAAATTGAATTTTTATTTTTTATATTTTAATATGCAGAAGAATCAGCAACGTCTATCCTTTTATCCTCATTTTATCCCCTTAGGCGCTGAGAATAGTACATCTATATCCTGTACATTTGAAAGGAAGCCTACAGTTTCAGACCTTTCAACATCATTCCGCAAGCGCTGAGAATTGTACATCTATATCCTGTACATTTGAAAGGAAGCCGCCCAAGGTTTCAGACCTTTCAACATCATTTTGCTTTGGGTGTACGTTTTCCTCCAGTTGTCTCCAAAGATAATGCAACCAACCGACCATGTAATAGTATGTTTTATCTTTTTGCTTTTTGGTTTATTTTGGCCTGTCACTTCCACTTGCCCGTCCAGAAATGCGGATCCCATCCTGTGATTGCGCTAATACAAGCCCCGACCCTCTCAAACGTGCACAATGAAAGAAGGATGGAAGAAGCTTCAAGGAAGATTAGAGATCAGGGATTCACGAAGGAGCTTCTTGTTGAGGAATCAGAGGCTGCGAAAGACCTTGCTGAATGGGAACAGAGCGAAGAAATTTTTCGGAAACAAAAAGCTCGAGTAGATTGGCTTCAGGAAAGGGATAGGAACACAACCTTCTTTTATAACTCAGTTAAGGCTCGTCGTAATGGTAACCTGATTACCTCTCTTGTGAATTCTCAGGGTGCCCTGCTCTCTTCTTTCAGGGATATTTCAGGAAGAGACTAAGAGGTATTTTTCCTCTCTTCAAGGAGGACTCCCTATCAGATGATGAGAATGAAAAGCTTATTCTAAACTGTATTCCAGCGATTGTTTCTAGAGAGATGAATGAGTACTTGATGGGTCCAATTTCCCTTGAGGAGTTGGAAAATGTTATATTCAAGATGAAAAAAGGAAAATCCCCAGGCTCAGATGGATTCTTATTGAGTTTTATCAGGAGTTTTGGGATTTATTCAAATTTGATCTTTTGGAGGTGGTCCATGAGTCCCAAAAGAAAAAACAGATGCTAAGGGCTGTAAATGCTACCTTTGTGGTGCTTATACCCAAAAAAGAGGGAACAAATTCCTTGGATATGTTTAGGCCTATTGCTCTCTACAATGTTGTGTATAAGATCATCACAAAAATTATTGCTGAGAGGTTGAAGATATGGTTGAGCAAAATCATCTCTGAGGAGCAAGGAGGGTTTGTTGTTGGCCGATAAATCTTGGATGGGATTGTTATTGCTACAGAAGCTATTCACTCGATGGAAACTTCTAAGGAGAAAACTATGTTCATTAAGTTGGACATGGCCAAAGCCTATGATCGGGTCAGATGGTCCTTTCTTTAGAAAGTTCTTGCTGCTTTTGGATTTGAGGAGGAATGGATTAGATACGTGATGAGTTGTGTTTCTTCTTCCTCATTCTTTGTTCTTTTTAATAATGAGCCATCAGAGTTGTTTGAGGCATCAAGGGGATTGAGGCAAGGACATCAATTATCTCCTTATTTGTTTATCATTATGGCGGAAGGGTTGGGAAGATTGCTCAAGTATCAAGTCATGCATGGTCTCATTCAGGGGTGGAAGTGGGATAGTAGTTTGCCACCTCTTTCCCACATTCAATTTGTTAATGATACTGCTTTGTTGGGAGTTACCACTATCAGGGAAGCTGACAATTTAGACAATCTCTTGACATATATCTTGGTGCTTCTGGACAGTTGATTAATGAGGACAAGTCTTCTATTTTCTTCTTCAATACCCATCCTCTTATTCAATCCAGGATTGCTCATATTATAAGATTCCAGGTTGGGACTCCCCCCTTCAGTTATATTGGTATTTCAATTTCATATCATCCTCTACCTAGATCTTCTTGGCAGTCTATGCTTGATAAGTTTAGAAGGGTGATGAATCACTGGACTTTTAGATGGCTATCCACTGTAGGTAGAGTGTTGCTTTTAAAATCTATTGTTCAAGATTTACCCATTTATAGATGTTTTGTACAAATAACTTCCTCTCACTTCATCAAGGAGATGGATGCTCTGTCAAGACAGTTTTTATGGTTTGGAAAAATGTATCAATCTAAATGGAGTTTGGTTAGGTGGGATTCTATATGTAGGCCAGTGTAAGAGGGAGGCCTTGGGTTGCGACAAACAACTCTTTTTGGGTAGGCTTTGGCTGCAAAACTTTATTGGAGATGGTGTACCTCTCAATATCAAATTTGGGCTAAAATATTATCTTGTAAATACTTGAGAGGTATTTCTGAGGATGATATCCCCAGAGTCAGTTTGGTTGGGAAAAGTTCAGTTATTTGGGATACTCTAAAAAGAGGAGCTAATTTAATAAAGTAGGGTTTGTTTTGGATTTGCAATCAGGGATCAAATAATCTTTTTTGGGAGGATTCTTGGGATGGTCACCCTCCTATATTGAATCAATATCTTAGGTTACGTTCACTAAGAATTTTTTCTTAGAAGCAGGATGGTCTCGTGTGGAGGACTTTAAAAAAGTCTAGTATTTTGGAAATATGGAGATGTACAGGTGGAAAGATCTTCCAGAATGGTCCTAGGGGGGACTGGCCAAGGACAGAGATGTGCTTGCTCTTATTCTTACAGGGAGGCCTTGTTCTTCATTGAGGGGTAAATATATTCTGGATTGGAACCCTGATCCTAAGGGAACCTACTCAGTATCCTATGGTTATCAGGTTCTTTATAAGCAAAAGTATGGAAGTCTTCCTATCATTGGTGGAAAAAGGTGTGCAATAAATTTTCCTAGCCAAAATGTAACTTTTTTCTCTGGTTGGTAGCTCGTAATAAATGCCTCACTTGGGATAATGTGAGGAAGAAGGGATTTTAGGGTCCCTCTTTTTGTGTTCTTTGCAGTAAGAATGAGGATGACTCTTCTCATTTATTTTTCCAATGCTCCTTTGCGAGAGACATTTGGCACCATTGGTGGAGCGCTTGGAACCATCCATGTTTTCATGTGCTATCCCTAGTGGAGTTTTGGAGTAGTCTAGTCACACCTTCGGCCAAGGCCCCCTTCCTTCGGGTGGCTTGGAATTTGGACCCTTCTTGCATCATCTGGCAAATTTGGCTCGAATGGAACCGACACATATTTCAGGATAGTTATTTGATTATTTAATAGATCTGGCAAAGGATCCTATATATGGTTCAAGAAACCATCCATAGCAAATGTGATGTGGACCCTCTTTTGGATTCTAGGGAGGAGAAGGTACAACAAGACCTTGGTATATTTGGGGATGGTGTGAACTCTTCTAGCCCTAGTAGGGTTTCTCAGCTCAGCAAGAAGGTTAGGAGAGATGGTAGGTGGAGGCCACCCCCTAAAGGAGTTTTAAAAATTAATACTGATGGATTGTCTAGGGGTAATCCTAGACATGCTGGCATTGGTGGTGTTGGGAGAGATTCTACTGGTGGTGTCAGTTTTTTCTTTTCCATTTATAAAGGTGTTCACTCCAACAATTTTATGGAAGCTCTTACAATTCTTGAGACCTTGCGGAGGGGGTTTTCTCTTGGCTGGCATAGGATTATCTACGAGTATGAATCTCAAATTGTGGTTAATATTTTAAACAGTAAAAGGTTGGAGGAAGTTAATTGGCAGTTGGCCTCTGTAGCCGTTCAGATTCTCAGAATGAGTGAAGAGTTCAAATTTATATCCTTTATGCACATTCGAAGGGAATGGAATGTGGTTGTTGATTACCTAGCCAAAAGGGCTTCTGAGCTGCTAGATCCTTGGAGTATCGATAATTGAGAGAGTCTCCCATCTGGGGACTCTCAATGCCTATGGAAGTTGATCCACAAGTATGTACATACTTAATGTAGTTTGTTCTTGTTGTCTTTTCCAGATGTCATTCTAGTCTAGTGGTTTTAGCCTATTTGATTGTTTATTTGAGTCCTAGTTAGAAGTTGAATTGTATTCTGTAATCCAGATTTTTTATCAATAAAT
Source organism: Wollemia nobilis (assembly GCA_028583015.1). Lineage (NCBI taxonomy): Eukaryota > Viridiplantae > Streptophyta > Pinopsida > Araucariales > Araucariaceae > Wollemia > Wollemia nobilis. The sequence continues at coordinate 3,064,567 of JAQPPZ010017179.1, read as the reverse complement.
TTTTACCCCTTTATTTAAAAAAAATAATAATTAAAAAAATTAAATGAATTTAACTGCATTCACATGACTTTCGTTTGGATTTTGTTTTAAACAAAAAAGAAAAGAGAAAATCATTTTATGGTTAAAAAAAAATATATTTTATACTTTATATACTTCTTATTAAAGTGTTTTAGTTGTTTTAAACTCCCAAATTAAAAAAAAAAAAATGAACAATTTAGTGTGAGCCTTTATTATCTTACATAAATGTTTTTATAATATTTTAACCATAAAGTCATCAATCATCTTATATATAACTTTAATTATCAATATAATAATAAAAAACATAAATAATATTTTAAACGGCATTTACTTTCTATTAAATATTATAAATATTTTTATAACATTTTAACCATAAAACCATCCATCATCTTATATATATATATATATATATATATATATATATATATAACTTTAATTATCAATATAATAATATAAAAATTAAATAATATCTTAAACCACATTTACTTTCTATTAAATAAAAATAAATTATAATAATATTATATTCCATATATTATTCAAGTTTCAACTAGGCAATGTTTTCTGTTCTATATTTCCCTAGAAGGTCGTATGGTTCAAACTAAGGATTTTTTTTTTTCACTCTCACATAATAATTGCACTTTTCATCCTATTATTTAATTGCGAATTCTAAAAACAGTGAAGTATAACTTCAAGACTTAATGCCCTTAAAACTTGCTGGTAAGCTTATTTAAGTATTTAATTATTTATTTAATAATATATATATAATAATAATATATATATATAATATATATATATATATATATATATATATATATATATAATTATAAATTTAAATATATATGTGGGTAATTACGCAGGATTTAAATTACGATTTAAATTACAGAGGTTTCTCTCATTAAACTTATTTTGTCTCGTTATTATTGATCCAACGTGAAGGGGACCATTAATCAGTTGAAATTCATACCATCATCATCGGGAGGCACACGAAGATTCAAATCATCATGGTGGTGGTGAGGAAAATGAAGAAGTGAGCATCACCTGATTGGTTTGAGGTGGTTTGGAAGTGAGTGGAGCATAAACATTCCAATTATATCAAAAGGTGGATGGATATGGTGCTTTTTGGTGATGCTTGATCTTGCTTGATTGAACGTTGATATTCTCGATGACTCTGGATTGAGCAATAGCCTTGTTGAAAGTGCGACTCTGATGGATTTACATAGTTTGGGATATTTATTTGTTGTAAATTTTAGCAAATAGTTTGACTACTTCTGTAGGTGGGAAGGTGCAAGTTAGATCATGAATGACCACTGTCCATCTAGAAAAAATTCGGTAATTGTTTCATCATCAAATTGTTGAAAACTGTATAAATATGATAGTGTCATATTTGTTTTGATATTGATTGAAAAATATTCAAGAAATACATTTGCCAACCGCTCAAACATGAAGAGGCTATGTCGAGGTAAATAATTGTACCAATATGAGGCTTGTCCCTCAAGCGAAAGTGGAAATATGCGTAGCATGAGGGGATATCTACCATTAATTTAGTAATAGTTAAAACAATAATTGTTGATGTGCTCTCTAGGGTCTTCCTTACCCTTGAATTTTTTGAATTTTGGTTTCTTAAACTGGTAAGGATATGGATGCATCAGAGCATATAAATGGATGGGTTCATTGCATAACTCGTTATAATTGGGCTTTTGAGACCCATAACCAATTGTGCACAAATCAAAAATTTTGATTTGTTCAAAGTTTACTAGAGAACACAAAATTAAGCATCAAATATCATTAATCAATATATAGTTTTCATGCCATAAAGCTTGCTAGGGAGGGTCAGACATACTACCCCCTAGGACTAAACATCATCCTAGGTATTTCCTATTGTTTTACAAAAATAAAAATTATTACATTATATTTTCAAATAGAAAGTAAGAATGTTTTTGCATGTCCTCCACTTTTTCCCAAGTGGTATTTCCTTTACAAAAACAGTCTCATTGGGCCTTACATTGTTTTAGTGTCTGGTTTCACATAGTCTGAGAACGAAACTCATGAATCCTTACCAACGTCACTTCAATAACCTTAGGATTTGCCATCTGCAATTTAGAAACATCCCATAAATATTTAAGGTCAACAACATATTTTCTTAGGGATGTGTGGAAGGTGTCATGGATTTTGGATAGGACAGGCGGTAAGGCAAGTTGGTATGCAAATGGGTTGATCTTCTTAGTGATCTCAAAGGGTACCACAAACCTAGGATCCAACCTTGTGGATTTGATAGCACTTTTCATTGGTTTTATCCTTAAGAACACTTTATATCTTACATAATACTCCCCTAGAGTTCTCTTTAGATTGAAATAACTTCTTAATCTATTAGTGGCTTCCTTGAGTCTTTGCTTGATCACCTTTAGCTGATATTTAATTTATTTGATCATATTTGGACCAATCATAACTTGATCTTCTATATTATCCCAAAACAATGGATTTCTACACTTCCATCCAAATAAGGCATCAAAGGGATCCATCCCCAAAGAGGATTGATATCCCTTATTATAGGTGAACTTTACAAGGTGTACGTAGGCTTACCAATGAGATTTGTGATCCATGTAGTATATGTGGAGCATGTCTTCTAGTACTCGATTTACCATTTCTATTTGACCAACTATTTCAAGGTGGTATGCCAAGCTCATGTTCAATTTTATGCCTACTAAACATTGTAGGGCTCTCCAAAATTCAAAAGTGAATCTAGAATCTCAGTTTGAAATTATCATTTTAGGAAACCCATGAAATCAAAACACCTCCTTGGAGAATATATTGGCCACTACTTGAGCATCATCGTTGATATTTCTTGGTATGAAATGTGCAACCTTAGTCAATTTATCGACTACTACAATGATTGCATCATGTTGATACCTACTCTTGGGTAAACATACTATGAAATCCATAGATATGACCTACCATTTTTTGGTAGGTATATCATGTGGGTACAAATATCTTGTAGGATACTTGTGTTTAGCCTTAACCTTATGACATTCAAGACATCGAGCAATAAAATTGGTGATATATTTCTTCATCCCTATCCGAAATAAGGTCATTTTTATGTGTTTCCTCATTTTGGCTCCTCTAGGGTGAGAATAATAATGAGATCTATGGGATTTTTACATTATTAGCTTACTTAAATCATCCATTTTTGGTATAATGATCCTACCTTGGTAGCACAAAAGGTCATTGTTCATGCTGAACTCATTATTCACCTCAAGGTCCCTGCTCATTTTCCCTTAAATCTTATTTCAATACTCATCTTGAGATTACTTATTCCTTATCTAATCTATCAAACCCATATGACTCCTAGTTATGGTTGCTATATGGTTCCTTCTACTTAAGGCATTGGTAATATTATTCTCTTTCCCCTTTATGTACTGAATATCAAAGTCATATTCAATAAGAAACTCGACCCATATACTTTTTATTGCATTGAGTATAGGTTTGGAGAATATATAGCTTATAATTTTATGGTTAGTTTTTAGCTCAAAGGGCCTTCCTACCAAGTAATGGTGTTAGATCTTTAGAACGTGCCCCACTGTAGCTAGCTCTAGATCATGTGTAGCATGATTAATTTCATGCTTCTTAGGCTTCCTTGAACTGTATGCTACTATTGAATCATCTTGCAAGAGTAATCCTTCTAACCCTTATAGTGATGCATAAATGCATACTGAGAAGTTATCTTCAGGATCGAGGATATTTTATATTGGTGTCATAGTGAGTTTCTGCTTTAGCAATGTAGAGGCAGTTTCACACTTTTCTGACCACTTGAATTCCTTTCCTTTTTTTGGAGGTTAGTTATTGCAGCTATAATCTTGAAGTAATCCTTTATATAACATCTATAATAACCCATAATCCCCATGAAGATTCACTCTTGAATCACATTGGTAGGAGGTGACCAATTAAAAATGGCTTCAATTTTCTTTGGGTCTACTACAATTCCTTTTTCAGATATGATGTATCCTATATATCATAATTTTGAGCTATAGAAATCACTTTTTGCTATATTTCCATAGATTTGGTACTCCCTTAGCAACTCTAGCATGATTTTTGAGGTGTCTATCATGTTATTTTTTGTCTCGAGAGTATCTTACAATATCATATAAAAATACAAGGATAAACTAATCCAGATACCACCTTAACACACTGTACATTAGATTCATAAATGCAACTATAACATTATTCAATCCAAAAGGTAGGATTGTAAACTCATAATACCCATATCTAGTTTTAAATGTCATTTTGTGAGTGTCCTGCTCAAGTATTCTTAATTGATGGTTATTGAATTTTAAATCAATCTATGTGAATACCATGGCATATTTTAGTTAGTTGAAAAAATCTTTTATTCTAGGTAAAGTGTATCGGTTCTTGATTATAGCCTTGTTTAGCATCCTATATTTGATACATAACCATAATGAACTAGCTTTATTTTTAATAAATAACACCGGTGCACCCTATGGTGACACACTTGGATTTATCAATATCTTTTCTAATAGCCCTTGTGAAAGCATGAGATTCCGGAAGCTTTTTAGAAAGAAAAACTACTTCGATGCATTCAAATCAAAATAACGCTTAAGTCCTAGAATACGAAATGCATTAAACGAAAGAGGCAAATGGATCGAAACCAGTTACAAGAATTTAGAGAGAAGTCACAGCCCTTTTATTAAACTTGTTAACCACGGTTACAAAATCGCCTCCTCCCTTTTTAGGGGCTAGGAGCGTTAAATGGATCTTTGTTACAATTTGTGATCATTGATCTTCCTCTTCCGCATGCCCACGTTTGAAATGGGCGGGCCAAAGTGTTGCCGCCGCTTACGTCGATGAATCCTCACTTCTTGTTGCTCCTCCTGCAATCAAAGAAACAAACAAGGCGTTAGTAGCACCTGTGACAAAAAGGAAAGTTCATGCTTTGAAATTGCTAAAAGATGCATATGAAGAGTTGTCTAAAACGAGTGAATAAAAGTAAACCTAAATGACCTAAAAACTTGACAGAGGACAGAAGACATTACCAGAGGGCCACTGCCATTGAAACAGTCGGCCAATCTGCTTTCAACTGGAATTCGTCCCTGGGTAGGACGAATTTCGACTGCTATTCGTCCCTGGGTGGGACGAATTCTACTGTGTTAGAAAAGCCGAAGTGATCCTGCTCCAATGTCGATTCTCGAGACCTCCAAAACACCTGCAAACAGAGGGGTTATGTAATTGGGGCCATTTTGGGACGACCCAGATGGTCGGATTCTCCCAATTTGGCCTCTATCCTCGGGAATTCGATGTCGCTACCTGCAAGTTAGTGGGACAACAAAGCGACAAAAAGCATGGTAAAATCTGATCAAAATGTTATGGAAATGAAGCTATGAGTTAATTAAACAGAATAACATAAAATGCAACATGAACAAATAATCTAGAATGCTTTAGAATAAAACTTAGAAAATGCGGGGGTGCCCAAGTGGGCCTCCCACCGTTGGCACTTGATTTCGGCGCCAATCCACTAGGGATGGGCCCAAAACCTCTTAGGATTGGGGTGTCGGCAAATTGGTGGTTTAAGGTGGTCAAATGTTGGATTTGGGTTGGATCCACGCTTCCAAAAGCCACCCAATAACCTCCCTTGCGAAAGAGATTAGTGGATGTGAGAAGGTGAATCAAAAAGATGCAAATGGGTGTTCAATTGGACAGCACTTCGTTGCTTGAAATCGCCTCCAATCTGTCCTCTTTTGGGTGGGAAAGTCCACCATTTTATAGACCCATGGGGTCTCTTTGGAGGGGCATGCAGGGATGCCATGTGGCGGCCATGCCTTCCCAAGAGGGAGGAGACTCCTCCCTGACTTGGGCTTCCATGACTGCCCTTGTGACAGTCCACTAACTGCCAACCTACCCACCTACACGCGCATGCATGGCAGGAGGCAATAATTGACTGTCCTTGGCTGCCACTTGGCGGCATTTTTCTTTTTGCCCGTTAAACCTGGAATTCGTCCCGACCCAGAGACGATTTCAGAATTCGTCCCTGGGTGAGACGAATCCCAGTTAGTATTCGTCCCTGGGTGAGACGAATACTGGACAAAGTGCCTAAATGTGCCAAATTGCTTCTTGACCTTACAAAATTGCTATGAAAGTGGTTAGGACCACTTGTTTGACCTCTGAGGGCTGCCTTGGGGGCTGTGTTTGTCAAAGCGATCAGTGTTTGCAGTCACATAATCGGATTGGTGCTGTTTTGGTGTCTACGAGATGCCCCTTTTTGGGATGCGTTGTGCATGGCGCAGCGTCGAGCAAAAATAGATAGCCAAAGCACTAATGATTAGGGTTTCTTGGTAACCTAATCAACTTTTGATGCCCCAAGCATGGAAAGGGCATGCATTCTTGAATCCTTGCTTCTGACGAGCTAAGGAATTTGATTTCAAGTATTAACCTATTTTGGTGAGGTGTGACTTGAGCTTGGACATTGATCAGTCATGATTAGGCAAAGGGCGCAACCTTTTGTCCACGGGGGAACCTTGTGTTCATGATTCATGAATGCCAAGTGTTTGATCAATTTGATTGTTGCTTGTTTACTGCCCCAAGCAGGAGCGTAATTGTCTTTGTCAATGATTCTTTGAATGCATGTCATTTTCCTTAATTGGGTGTGTGCTTGTTGATTGGTGACTAAGTGTGACTACCCCCTCAAGCGACGAATCGATGAGGGAATGACCTTCGTGAGAAAAGCGACGAGTCGCTTGACCCAAGATGACTTGTGCAAGGGTGCCTTTAGATGGTTTATCGTTAAGCATGTGCAATTTTTCCAACATTTGGACCTATTTTTGGTGGGTGTTAACCCTTTTTGCGGCATCTGTCTGGAGCTGAAATTGGCAAAAATCCGTCTTCCCATGGAGCGGTCCGGCTAAAGTAGCCTTCTTAGGGAGTAGGATAATGACAATTTGTGACCCCAACGTCTATTTTGTATGCCCGGGATGTCAAGTGCAACAACACTCTTATCGGGCAAATTTATTGTTGGTTTTTAGTGCATTTTTGTTCATTTTTTGATGTTTTTGAAGTTTCTGGCCTGAATTCGTCCCAGGGTGGGACGAATTCCAGCTGTAGAATTCGTCCCTGGGTGGGACGAGCGCTAACTAGAGCGCTCATCCCATTCAAGGATGAATTCCAGCTCAAAGGCCTATTTAAGGGCCAAAACTTGAATTTGGGCTCATTTGTGTCAAATTTTTCTTGCGATTTTGGAGCTCTGGGAGGAGGTAAATTCTGCGAAGCGAAGCGCTGCTGAAATTTTCCCTGCCATCATGAGTGCACAAACTGGTTCGAGCGGCGGAGCCGAAGCGAGACCTGTAAGTGCTCCCTAGAGTTTATTTTTGTTTTTAAAGCTGTAAGTTTGTTGTTTTTCTGTACATTTTTTTCTATGATTTTAATTAATTTTTTTGTTGAATTATTTTTCTTTTGCAGGTTGTTAGGAGCCGGTACCGTGTACCTGCTGCTTTTATTGAGGCACGGGGGGCACTGTCTGATGATGACTGGGAATGGCTTGATGCCCTTGGGCTCAAGCAGGTGGCTCGACTGGAGCCTGTGGTCCCGGATCAGGCTTATCTGACGGCCCTGATCAAACTTTGGGATCCGTGGACCAACACCTTCCATATTTCGATCGGGGAGATGACTGTGACTCTAGAGGATGTCTATCGGCTTCTTCGGATTTCGATAGATGGACTGCCTATCAGGACATCACCGCGTGATCAGCGGACTGCTGTGCTGACGAGATGCTTTGGGCATGGGGAGCGGCTGGGTGTAGAAAACCCAGTGGAGACAGCCGAGGTGGACTGCCAGGCTGGCGAGATTTTGGTTGGATGGTGGCAAGAGAGGGGGGTGTTAGGAGTGAGGCACGCATTCTTGATGGGCCTCATTTCTAACATGCTTCTACCTAATTCATCAGGTGCGAGGTTCTCGTGGAACCTACTGGATTTGGTGTGGCAATTGGTAGAGTGCTCGATAGAGGCATCGCTGATTTTGAGATGGGGACAGACACTGTTGGCACAGCTCTATGGGGAGCTGTATGGGGTCCGCTGTCGGTAGCGGAAGGGGGTCAGCTGTAGTTATCTGCTGCAGTGCTGGGGTTGGCAGCACATAGCAGTTGAGAGGCCGACCGGGTTACCATGGATGACTCGGGCGACGATGGAGGATGAGGAGATAGGCTATGCAGTTCTGTGGCGGCGGTCTGCGGAGCAGGGGTAGAGTCGACGATGGGCAGGTGCCGTAGAGCACTATACTGATGCCTTCTCTCGGCTCACTCTAGGGGAGGTGGTTTGGCACCCTTATCGGGACTGTCCAGCTTGGCCGGAGGCTGGAGAGTGGCTCCGACGGGTACGCAAGGAGCGGTGGTTGATTGGGCGGCACGGGACCGAGCATGAGTTATTCTCATATAGCCGGGTTACACGATAGTTTGGGGTGCGCCAGGGGTTTCCTGGTGAGCCCGTGGTCTATCGACGTCGGGGAGATGAGAGGACTCTAGATCGACCGGTCACCGTGCCATTGGGCGAGGAGTCAGATGCGGTGATTGACGTCCCGGACGTGGATGACGTCGGGACTACCACTGAGTATGACTCGTGGTGGGTGCTACGGCGATGGAGAGGAGAGGGGCCACTAGGAGGCGCGGAGGCGGCAGTGGAGGGTGCTGAGGTAGCAGGGGATGATTGGGGAGTTCCATTGGATGATGCGGACATGGTTGAGGTGGGGGATGAGGATGTAGATTTGGGAGCTCCGGATCAGCCGGACATGCAGGACATGGAGGAGCAGTGGGAGCCAGAGCAGCTGCTATTTTGGAGAGTCCTGTACTTCAGGCGGATACAGAGGAGATGGAGTCTGGGATACGTGCTAAGAATGCATGACTGACAGAGCTACTACGGATGCGAGATCTGGAGCTGGGGGACGCGCTACGGGAGAGGGATCTCCTACGGGCTCAGCTAGCAGAGCGGGATAGGGTTTTGGCACAGCGCGATGATGCAGTATCTTACTATCATCGATGGGAGGCAGAGTGGTTTCGGCATCGGCTAGACTTGGAGAGGGAGGTCATCCGCCTTGGTGGGCGGCTACCTGAGCCCTCGGGAAGTGGATCTTCATCGGACGAGGGATAGTGCGAGCGAGCAGTCAGCATCATCTCGTCGCGGGCGATTGGATGAGGGAGGCAGTAGCAGGCGTGATGCGGGGGCTAGTAGTAGCCGCCCTACCAGGTCCCATAGGACCCACACCATGGAGGGAGTTCCCATTGCACCGATCCTGCGTGATCATGGTGGTCGACGCCTTAGGTTGGGTTTTGTTATATGATTGCGAGGTCTGAGGACCAGTTTTGTAGCCTACGGGCATTTTTTTGATGATATATATATATACCGGTTTTATTTTGGTTGTGTACATGTGATGATTTGATCTTTATGCATGATAGCTAATGACTATGGATGTATGCATGTTTATTTATTTTGATGAATGCATATGTTATGATGAATGCAAATGTTTTTGATTTTTATGATATGCAAGATGAAATGGATGAATGGAATTTTGTGATGGTTGGTTATGACACCATAGACTGTTTAAGATGCTATTTATTTTTTAGGCGATTGCTGTGGTAACTGACTTTGTATGTATACATGTGGTTTTTCTTTTTTTGTATTTTCTGATGGTATTGTAAGGATGAAAAGTAGCGCAGTTGGTTTAGAAATGTAGCTAAGGTTTTCTGAGACTCAGACGGTTTTAACTCACTAGCCATGATTGTACTTTATCTTACAAGACTTTTGAACAAGGTATGAATCGGACTTGTTTTTGACCAAGTTATTTCACATCCTTGTGTGTGCAATTGAGTTCATTTATGTGGTATTTGTCAGGATACCGCCAGTGCCAGATGGGCTTTCAACCGAACCTGTACTGAGGATCACCTAATTAGCTCCACTAACTCCTTTGTTGTATTTAGTTAGATTAATCTGCGGTGTTATCCAGGATACCATAAGCTAGCTCATCCTTATGCAAACATTGGTCTACACATACGCAAAGCGAATGTGACAGACATATCGTCATGCGGGTAGGATACCACCATTGCCAGATAGGCTATCAACCAAACCTGTAATGAGGATCACCTAGATGGTTTTCGAATGCTTGAGAATTCCAGGGATTCAAGTTCGGGATATTTGTTGGCTGAATGATTTAGAAAGTTGCTCGTCTATATAGTGATGAAAATCACTGTTTATTTTCTATTAATTCTTTTTGAGCAAGGATTTTGAATAGTGGTGATAACCACTGTTATTTGATTTTGTATTTTGAGTATTGTGAGTTTGAACTTGTGAGTGGCCTTGATCCTTGTGGCCTTGGGGATGACTACCCATCCTTTGGGGACGTGTAGTACGAATCCTTACGACGTTGGGAACCAAGGGGGTGATGGAGATTATGGAGTAAGGGCATTGATCTGTTAGGCCTTGGGGATGACTACCCATCCTGGTTAGGGGCGGATAGTACGAATCCTTACAACTTGGAGACCAAAGGTGAATGGAAAGTGTTAGGATGATGATTTGTTGGAATTTTGTTTGTGAATGGTGTTGATCCTTTTAGGTCTTGGGGATGACTACCCATCCTTGGCAGGGACGTGTAGTACAAATCCTTACAACTTTGGGAACCAACTATGATTGGGATTTGGTAGTGGTGAAAACCACTTGTATATGGAGGTGAATGGATAGGAAAGAGCTTGTCCTTTTGTCAATTCTCAGCATTCTAGAACCATTCGCACGGGGGATGAGCAAGATAACCGTTTCGCTTATGGTGACCTGGATTACTGTGAGGTTTCATCTTTCGTTCACACAACTTGGGAATTTTTATGTGTTTTAATTTGTGTTGGGATGTTACGTAACAAGGTGTATTTCAAGTGTAACTCTACCTTCGTAAAATCTGTTTGACTTGATACATTACATGGCTAAAGAGCAAAATGATGATTGAATCACGAAAACTCTTGATACATTAAAAGACCATCGACTCTAGTGTGGTAAAAAGCAATGCATGGTGTTTTTGTTGTTTTGTAAAATGGAACAGTGGGGAACAAGATGGACTAGCAGAGCAATTACAGCCTATGGTGCCTTTGACCTGTATGACCACAAATATGCAATGTATGGATGCAATGCTTGATGCGGCTACATATTTTTGTATTTTTGATGGATTGATTTTTGTGAATATGAAGATGAAGTGCGAGAAGAGCTCTCTATTGATGAATTTGAGTATGCCTAGAAATGAGATGCAAATTTTTGTTGTTTTTGATGATTTTTGTTGTTTTTGAATTTTCTTGATTTTTGACCAAGCGATTGTGGAAATCCTTGGAGCATTTTTGGGATTTGACCAAGCGATTTTAGGAATCCTTGGAGCATTTTGGGATTGACCAAGCGATTTTAAGAATCCTTGGAGCATTTTGGGATTGACCAAGCGATTTTAGAATCCTTGGAGCATTTTTGGGATTGACCAAGCGATTTTTAGGAATCCTTGGAGCATTTTTGGGATTGACCAAGTGATTTTAGGAGGATCCTTGGAGTTTGACCAAGCGATTTTAGAATCCTTGGAGCATTTTTGGGATTTGACCAAGCGATTTTGAGAATCCTTGGAGCATTTTTGGGATATGGCTCTCTTAGATATGAAATGGTCGCAAATGACTGATATTCAAGGGTTCTGTTTCCTTGATACCATCAAGAGAAGCTAGCCGGTATGTCCCGGGTCCTATTTTGCTATCAATGACATATGGACCTAACCAATTTGCCGCAAACTTGTCCCTTAGGTGGGATGGCAAACTGGAATTCTGTTGGTTTTCCTTCAAAACCAAATCACCAACCCGAAAGTCCCTGAGGTGAACTTTCATGTTGTAAGCTTTCTTAAGTCGCTCTTGATAAATACGTAAATGCTCGAGAGCATTAACGCGTCGTTCGTCAAGCAACGTAAGCTGGTCTAACCGGGCCTACCGTGCGGAGTCATCATCGATGAACTCCTGCATTGATATGCGTAGGGAAGGAATCTCCAACTCTAGAGGCATGACTGCCTCGGAGCCATACACGAGCGAAAATGGAGTGGCCCCTATGGGTGTCCGAATGCTAGTGCGATAGGCCCATAGGGCAAGTGGGATTTGAATGTGCCAATCCTTATGACTGTCTGTGATGGTCTTTTTAAGGATGGCAACTAGCATTTTGTTTGACGCCTCTGCTTGCCCATTCGCCTGCGGATAATAGGGTGTCGAAAAGTTGTGCTGAATCTTGTACTTTGTGGTCAAAGCATGCACGTCTTTGTTCTTGAAAGGCGTCCCATTATCCGAGACTATTTTGGATGGAATACCAAAATGACATATGATGTTATGCAAAATGAACTCCACAATGCGGGGTCCTGTCGTAGAGGTAAGCGGAATCGCTTCCACCCACTTGGTAAAATACTCTGTGGCCGTTATGATAAACGTGTGACGGCCTGACGACGTAGGGGAGATCTTTCCAATTAGATCGAAGCCCCACTACGAGAACGGCCAAGCAGATTGGACTGTCTGCAAGGCCTGAGAAGGTACGTGCATCAAATTGGCATGATGTTGACACTTCACGCACTTCTTGACATAGGTGCAACAATCTCGCTCTAAAGATGGCCAATAATAGCCCATGCGAAGAATGCACTTTGCAATGGCCATACCACTAAAGTGGCCACCACATGTACCATCGTGCGCTTGGGCGACTGCCCAAGTGGACTCTTGTTGGTCCAAGCAACGAAGGAGGATTCCTTCATAGCTGCGACGATACAAAATGTCTCCTATCAAGACATACTTAGCCGCTTTCTGCTTGAGTGCTCATTTTGCGGCATGAGTCAATCCAAGTGGGAGATTACCTAACTTGAGGTAGTCTCTGATGGGTAAATACCGATCCTGTTGATCGAAACCTCGACAGTATGAACAACCAATCCCTCTTGAAGTTCATCCCTAGCAAACGTTGAATGGGATAGAACCTGTAAGAATAGCGTTGTGTTGCTATTAATGGGAGTAGGGGAGAACAAGGACCCCTAGTTGGCACGTTTCAGATGATTTCAGATTCGAAAGAACTTATCCGAGGATGGTTCAATCTGGATCATGTGGATTCCTGGCATCAAGTCTGAGCTTGCACGCTCCATCACGGATTGCGATAAGGTTTTGACTTGAATGGTTGTCATATCACCGAAAAGGTCTTGCGAGATTAGTGACCCCAAGGAGGCCATTGTGTCCGCAAAATGATTCGATGATCGAGGGAGTGCCTCGATGTCATACCACTCAAGTTTTTCCAAGAATTTGTCCACGAGGGCTTTATAAGCTTGCAGGATTGGGCATTTGCATTGATATACCCCTTTGACTTGATTGACTATTAATAGTGAATCACCAAAGATATTCAGTCTTTTGATGTTCATGGCGATTGTTGTCTGAAGACCTAGGAGCAAGGCTTCATACTCTGCATTATTGTTGGTGCATGGGAAGTTTAATTTAAATGACAGGGGCATTGGAGCACCCTGCGGTGTGAAGAATACAATTCCCGTGCCACCACCTTGCTCACATTTAGAACCATCGAAGAATAGGGTTATGTCGGCCTGTGACTCAGGCTCATCAGAATCTGGTGATTCTGAGACATGGAAGACCCCATCATCGGGTAGTTCTATGACCAGAGGCTGATCGTCTTCAAGAGGAGCCTCTGCTAGTTGATCGGCTATGACTTGTCCTTTGATAGATTTTTGTCCAATAAACTCTATGTCAAATTCCGTCAACAACATGATCCATTTCGCCGTGCGACTACTATGATAAGTACGACTCATCATGTATCGCAATGGATTCTCCTTAGACACAACATACGTAGTGTTGCTCGGCATGTAGTGGCGTAGCTTTTTGGTAGCAAACACCACCGCCAAGCGGAGTTTCTCAACGTATGCATAGTTAAGTTCATAAGCTGACCGGGGTGCGGCTAAGATAGTAAGTAGCCTGTTCCTTGTGAAGTTCATTCTTCTGGGCTAACATGGCGCCCAGTGCCACCTCAGTAGCTGAGATGTATAAGTAGAACGACACTCCTGGTCTAGGTGGTGCCAATACTGGCGGCGAAGCCAGGTATTGTTTGATCTCGTCAAAGGCTGACTGGCACTCGTCATCCCAATGAAATGTAACCCCCTTGTGCAATAATTTGTTCATGGGTCGGCACTTGTCAGATAATTGCGCTATAAAGCGTTTAATCGACGCGACCTTTCCTTGCAGACTTCGAGCTGCTTGATTGTAGTTGGGGGAACCATTTCAAGGATTGCCTTGACTTTCTTTGGGTCCACCTCGATTCCTCGCTTTGAGACTATGAAACCCAAGAGTTTTCCAGATGTGACGCCAAATACGCACTTCTTGGGGTTTAGTCTAACTTTATGCTCCATGAGGCGATCGAGGATCTTGCTTAAGTCATCGATATGATTTGAGCGCAAAAGAGACTTGGCTAACAAATCATCCATGTAATCTTCCAAAGTTTTGTGCATGTAATCATGGAAGATATATGTCATGGCACGTTGGTAGGTAGCGCCAGCATTTTTAAGGCCAAAAGGCATGACCTTATAACAAAATGTCCCCCAAGGCGTTGTGAACGCCGTTTTTAGTTGGTCTTCGGGATTGATACGAATTTGATTGTATCCTGAGAAACCATCCATTAGGGAGAGCATTTCGTGACCTCTTGTAGCGTCTACCAACGCGTCGATGCTCGGCAAGGGGAAATCATCCTTAGGACTCGCTTTGTTTAGATCTCAAAAATCGGTGCATATGCGAATCCTCCCGTCGGGCTTCTTGACGGGAACCATGTTGGACAGCCATGGCGGATAATCCATGCGAGATGACAAACTGTGCATCCAACGACTTTTGCAATTCATCTTTGACCATCAAGGCCACTGTTGGGTGCATCTTACGTAGTTTTTGCTTTACAGGCTTGATTGTCGGATCAAGCGTTAAATTATGCGTGACTAGCTACGGGTCTAGTCCTGGCATATCTTTGTACGACCATGCAAAAACCTCCTTCTTCTCTTTGAGAAGGGCAATGTAGTCGGCTTGCTCTTCGGGGGAAAGACTTACCCCCAACTTGAGAATCTGTGGATTCATTGGATCTGTGCCGATATCTACATCAGTCGTCTCCTCGACTGACATGTGGGATCCGTCCTCCAACTGATGTGGAGTCGGGATCAAATGGATATCATTAGCTGAATTTAGATCTACGTTGGGAACCTCGGGTTCCTCTTCAACTTGAAAAATATCCTGAGTTGTCCCTAGGGTAAAATGAGGCATTTCACCGAAAGGCCAGTACTACGATGGTGATAAAGGTGAATTGACGCGATCCCAGTCGATGGCATCTATGTCTAGATGCAATGACCATGCTGGATCGGCCGGATTGCGGATGGGTGCGGTCAAATCAATGGAGATCATGTGGATGGAATGAATTTGGTCTCCATTACCGTGGGTGTGATAACTTGAATCTTTTAGATGCTCCCTATACTCTGGATCTGGCTCTAGGGGAACGGGCACGAACGGATCGGCCCTATGTGCTGAAAGGAGGACAGGGTCTTCCCTCGGCACTGTTGTCATGATAGGGTCTCGAGGTGGACGGTGCTCATCGTGAATTTGGAGCCATGGATCCAACACTTGGTCCCACCTCGCTGGGTCTACCCACCATTCATGCCCTAACCTTATGCCCATCTGTCCCATTA
This sequence comes from Wollemia nobilis, assembly GCA_028583015.1. Lineage (NCBI taxonomy): Eukaryota > Viridiplantae > Streptophyta > Pinopsida > Araucariales > Araucariaceae > Wollemia > Wollemia nobilis. The sequence goes on along the minus strand of JAQPPZ010017179.1, from coordinate 3,048,814 downwards.
GATCTTCATGAGTTAAAGGGCGATTATTCCATCGCGCATGTCTGAGATAGATCATCTCAGTCTCATCTTCTGAATCACTTTCGGAGATCCAAAAATGTTCATTCTCTTCAGCAACTATTACTTGCGACATTGAGGGTTCTCCTTGTTCCAGCAAGTTAATCTGGTCCCATTGCGGTTGTTCCACTCTTGGTGGAGGGACCTGATTCTCTTGACACTGTATTGACTCAACTGGAACCTCTAAGGGGAACAGCTTCAAAAAGATGTCCGGACACCGTTGATGTTCTCTTTGGGGATTAATGTCCGAACTTTCACCTCTCTCTAGCAAAGGAGAGGGATTATTGTTGTTGCCAAGGGTGTTTGTTGACCATGGGAGGTAATCTCCCAATGTATATTCTGTATTTGGGTTGGCATAAAGATCTGGTGCCAATCCCCCCTTGTTGCCTATTTCTAGGCCTTGCATATTTTCTACCAAGATGTCTAAGGGTAGGGGGTGGTTGAACCCTACTCCTGACTTATCATATGGCATCTGATATCTTGGTTGGCAAAGGACACGCATCCCTTGCTCATATCTGCCTAGCCCGTATCCATGCCAATTGCATTGGCCGAGATATCTTAGGGCGAAGTCCGGGTTTGACAGATAGTTGATATTTTCAACAAAAGGCTCTTCGTCTGCTTCCTTTTGCTTGCATGGTTCAAGACCATGATCAAGGCCCCCATACACAAAATTTGTCTGGTTTGGTGGGTAACCTAGAGGAACAACTGTTCCTATGGGAAGGCGAGGTCTCCCCATGTCTTGTACTGATTCTACTGTGGGTGTTGCCACAACATTCTGCACTAAATACTCCCCCAGGCCTGTACTGGCCATTTCAACAGTGATTGTTGATGCTTGGGAGGGAGGGAACGGGAGTCCTTCCCGAGTCCATTCCATGTTTGGTGTTTTAGGAGTCTCAGCTTCCGTTGTGCTAGGTATTTCCTCTGTTGATACCGTTGAAATTGTTGGCAACCCCTCTTCTAGGGGCTGAGCCTCTTCCATGATCTGTTTTCCCTTGTCCTTCTATTTAGCCATGACAGGTGGCATTGGTAATGAAGGAGCAGATGATGAAGATTCACCTGGCTAGGATTTTGCTATTTTGGTCACCAGTGGTGCCTGCGGTATTGGACCCTGTTTAGATGGATTTAGCTAGAAATCCAAATGCGTTGAAGGGAGGGTCGATTGAGGCATTAATTGCACCGCATTGCAATACTTGAAGGGTTCTAAGTCCATCGGGACTACATGTATTTCTCCTTCAAAAGCATACTTTAAGCATTGGTGAGCGATCGAAGGGACACACTTCATGTCCCTGATCCAAGGCCGCCCTAGCAGTATATTGTAAGCCATCTCGCCTTCCAACACATGGCACAATGTTGGTATTGTCTTTTGTCCTACCGGACAGGCAGAACAACTATGCCGATGTCGAGCATATTGCATCGTTGAAAGCTCGTAGTGTGTATGTGGAGGCTGTGATATGAGAGGCTGGCAGCTTCAAATGTTTTAGTGCTGCAGTGGTAATGATGTTACTGGACGAGCCAGTATCTACCAACACTCTCTTGTACGGGATCCCGTTGACCCACGCGATAACGTGCAGGGGTGGATCTGCCATGTCATTCGATATTGTTTTGACTTCATCCTCTCTGAAGGTAATGACCGGCTCCGTACATCGTTTCACATGTCCCACGAAGTTGTTGAAAGAATTTGCTTCGTGAGGCTGTAATTCGATGGCTTTTAAAATTTCCATAAGAGCTTCTCTATGAGGTGTTGACTGTTGAATAAGCTCGTAGATGGAAAGCCTAGCCGATGTGGTCCACAAACTCTGCGTGAGTTTGGTCCGTATCGTGACCTCGGGTCTAGGCGGAGACAACTGCACAGGGCATTGTTGAGGTTGCGACGTCGTTGGAACTTCCCTTGTAGCTACCTCGGGGGCAACTGCTGGGTACTTTTTGTTCCTGGTCACTATGCTAATCATTCCCACAAATCCTTGCATGGGAAGATTCTGTCGCACCTCATTAATCTGGAGAGGTTTTGCCTGTGCCTCATGGGCAGGCAAAGGGTCCTTGAATACCCCCATTTGTTGATTATTTGGTGCTATGGGGTTGTCCACGGCCAATGTTCTATTGTCGATCAAATCTTGGATTAATCCTTTGAATTTCCAGCATCCATTCAAGTCATGTCCCCTTCGCCTATGGAATCTACAATATAATTCCTCTCTGTATCCCTTAGGCTTGGGAGCATTAGGGTCTATAGTTTGGATCTCTGGAAGGGTGACTAAATTTGCCGCTGACAAGCGGTCAAATAAGGAGTCCCTAGACTCCGTGTAAGGGGTGAATTGTCGCCTAGGGCGACGCTGCTGATTCTGCTCCTGTTTCTTATTATCTTTTTCATAACTAGGAGGCACTGCCTGGTAATTAGCCTTTTGGGGCTGCATTTCTTGCACAGGCTTGGGAACATTTATCGCAACTTGGTTAACCGCAGCGGGTTGTGATTGCGTATTCCCAGTCTTAGTGGTTTTATTCCACTCTTTCTTTTTAGGCTTGGCGATTGCGCCTTCACCTATTTTAATCTCTTCTATAACTCTGGCTTGCGCCAAAGCTTCTTCTAGACTGTCGTATTGCTGCAGCAGCAATAGCCCAGAGATTGATTTTAAGCAACTCCGTGCAAACATCTGTGTGAGATCAGACATAGGGGGACGGTAGGGTAACTTAGAAAGCAAAGCCCTCCATCGATTCCCGTATGCTGCCATTGTTTCTTCCTCATATTGCTCGAGGCTGGCCAGATCACTCAGTGATGCCTTCTTCTTTGTGTTGAAGGCAAAGCGTTCAAGAAACGCATCTACTAATTGATCTAGGTTGTTTATGTTGTGTTTGGGTAATTGTGTGAACCAATCCGAGGCAGGGCCTACGAATGTGGTTATGAATGTCCTAAGCAACAATGCATCATTATCTTGGATGCCGAAGCATTGACTTAGGAATCTTGTGACATGTTCTTGTGCATCCTCTTCACCTTTAAAGACTGCCAATTGAGGCAACTTGAAATGTTCGGGGTAAAGAGGTGTGGGCACTGAGGGATGCACTGGATGACTGCGGAGTTGACGTAATGTGGGTTTTTGATGCCCAGAAGCTTTTGTCTCCACAGACTCCAAACGCTCTAATAGCGCTTTGTATGCATCGAAAGATTTTATTTCTTCCTCTTTTGTTTGCTCCCGTTGTGAGTTATGGGAGACTGGAGGCCTATGGGGGGGTGGCCGAGTGGCAGCCCTCCCGCCTTGATGGGGCATTTCGGCCCATTCTATTTCTGGTTCATACTCCTCATAAACTTCTTGAGGAGTCTCTGGGCGAGACCTATGACCCTGATTGAGTCCCTGCTGAGGGTACCCATCATTGTTTCGGGGAGTGGCCTCCCTCTCGGGTCTATAAGGTCTCGGAGGCAAAGCTTGACGAGGTCGTGGAGACCTGTCCTGCACCAACGGGTTGTGCCTCTCATATTGTTCGGCTCTTTGGGTGCGAGGGGTTGGCACCCTCTCAGGTAGTTTATAGCGTAACTCATCCACTTCACGCTGCATGCGCTCTTTATTCAGGCGGTATAAGTACTCTAACTCCTGATGACCTTGCTCAAGCTGCGAGATTCGGGCTTGGCGAGCGGCATGTCTGGCGACTGTCGGGTCAACTTGGTCTGCCCTCTTTTGCTCAGGAGGCTTAAATGTTTCTCCTATGTGTTTGCCTCGATCTTGATGATCTAAAATTTCAATGGGTTGCTTCCCTCTGTCGAGGTAGGCGACATTTACTTGAGGCTCTGGCCTCGATGTGTGATCATGATATCTAGCAGGTGCAGAAATGCAAGGTTCCCATGCTGTTTGTTGTCCTCGAGGAATGCGATGGCTTTCCTCGTACTCCCTTTCATGGGTTTGAAAGGGGCGGGCGGAGTTAGCTCGCCCTGTGTAAAGAGCCTTACGCTCTGGATTTTGTCTTTCTGTTCGAATGTGAGGCAAAGGAGAGATGCCATATCCACGTTGTCTCTCCTAATGGACACTATGCCTCTCTAGCGCTTCATCGCGCTGCGGCCACTCAGATCTAGCCTCAAGAGGCGGTTGTCTACTTACATTGAGATCTACATGTAAAGCTTCTTCCCGAAAGGGGCTGTGTTGAATGGGTATACCCCAATGAGGAGGGTCCCAATAATTCCTTTTTGATGTGGCCTGATGTGGACTCTCTTGTAGGCCAGACCGCCAAGGCGGTATGGCCAAGTCCTCAGGGCTAAAGCGAAGGCGACCAGCGCCCTCTCTTTGTGCACCTTCCATAGCGTCCGCCCTTGATTGGGCTTGGCTACGGGTGTACACCATTGTGGTGCTTCTCTACTATCTAAGCAGATTTTTATCTCGTTTATGATGATTTTTCTTTTTGTTTACACTAAGCAAAAATGAACACACACATACACAAAACCGTGATTATCTCTTTTAAGGATTAATAGTGTGTCCTAAACTGGTTTAGTGCATTTTGATGTTTTGTTTTGTTTTTGCAAGTTTTGAAGAACGTTTAAATGCATAATGTTGGCTCATATGACTCCCATAAATGGTCGCCCCTTCAATATACCATTGCCGGACCGATATACCAACCTCTCTATATACCCGCCCTTACGAGAGGGAAACTATAGGTACGTGAGAGCAGATGGTACATGGAACATAGGCGGTACGGAAGGGGGATTGTCCTGTTAATGACACCTACCATAGAAGACTTATCCTCGCATGCATGGGAATCACCCCAGTGACACTCGGTCAGCTTTCGTCAGGATTTACGCCTAACAACAGTGACAATCGGGGAAATGGATGCAAAGCTAAGCCAAGGTGGTGATGAACCCACCGTTGGACTTGCTCAAGGGCTGGGGTCTTACGACCAGCTCCTTGGTTTAATTTACCACGTGATGTGTGTGGGATTCATTTTACTTAGAAAAATGAAACATGCAATCAACCACTATTTTCTTTAAGCATGCAAGAATTGACAGAAAATGAAAGCAAAAAATAGAAAAAATGACAAAGACAGTTTGGAACTTTACCTCTTTTTTCGGACTTGTGTTTCGATCTTCATTCTAAAATTATAGGCAGGAATTCGTCCCTCTGTGAGATGAATTACAGAATAGAATTCGTCCCTGCTAGAGATGAATTTAAAATTTGTCTCAGGGTCAAATGAATTACAGTCAGGTATTCGTCACAGTCAGAGACGAATAATAGTTTGCTTTAAAAACTTGTACCTGTCAAGCACAAAAACACAAAAAGGATCAGTTATTTGATCTCAAAACTAGGGGACAGAGTCCCACCGTGATCGCCACTGAAAGCATGAGATTTCGGAAGCTTTTTAGAAAGAAAAACTACTTCGATGCATTCAAATCAAAATAACGCTTAAGTCCTAGAATACGAAATGCATTAAATGAAAGAGGCAATAGAATTGAAATGAATTACAAGAATTTAGAGAGAAGTCACAACCCTTTTATTAAACTCTTTAACCTCGATTACAAAATTGCCTCCTCCCTTTTTAGGGGCTAGGAGCGTTAAATGGATCTTTGTTACAATCTGTGATCTTTGATCCCTCTTTCGCATGCCCACATTTGAAATGGGTGGGCCAAAGTGTTGCCGTCGCTTATGATGAATCCTCACTTCTTGTTGCTCCTCCTGCAATCAAAGAAACAAACAAGGCGTTAGTAGCACCTGTGACAAAAATGAAAATTCATGCTTTGAAATTGCTAAAAGATGCATATGAACAGTTGTCTAAAACAGTGAATAAAGTAAACCTAAATGACCTAAAAACTTGACAGAGGACAGAAGACATTACCAGAGGGCCACTACCATTGAAACAGTCAGCCAATCTACTTTCACCTGGAATTCATCCCTGGGTAGGACGAATTTGCTGCTATTCGTCCCTGGGTGAGACGAATTCTACTGTGTTAGAAAAGCCGAAGTGATCCTGCTCCAATGTCGATTCCTGAGACCTCCAAAACACCTACAAATAGAGGGGTTATGTAATTGGGGCCATTTTGGGATGACCCAGATGGTCGGATTCTCCCAATTTGGCCTCTATCCTCGGGAATTCGATGTCGCTACCTGCAAGTTAGTGGGACAACAAAGCGACAAAAGGCATGATAAAATCTGATCAAAATGTTATGGAATTGAAGCTATGAGTTAATTAAATAGAATAACATAAAATGCAACATGAACAAATAATCTAGAATGCTTTAGAATAAAACTTAGAAAATGCGGGGGTGCCCAAGTGGGCCTCCCACCGTTGGCACTTGATTTCGGCGCCAATCCACTAGGGATGGGCCCAAAACCTCTTAGGATTGGGGTGTCGGCAAATTGGTGGTTTAAGGTAGTCAAATGTTGGATTTGGGTTGGATCCACGCTTCCAAAAGCCACCCAATAACCTCCCTTGCGAAAGAGATTAATGGATGTGAGAAGGTGAATCAAAAGGATGCAAATGGGTGTTCAATTGGACAGCACTTCGTTGCTTGAAATCGCCTCCAATCTGTCCTCTTTTGGGTGGGAAAGTCCACCATTTTATAGACCCATGGGGTCTCTTTGGAGGGGCATGCAGGGATGCCATGTGGCGGCCATGCCTTCCCAAGAGGGAGGAGACTCCTCCCTGACTTGGGCTTCCATGACTGCCCTTGTGACAGTCCACTAACTGCCAACCTACCCACCTACACGCGCATGCATGGCAGGAGGCAATAATTGACTGTCCTTGGCTGCCACTTGGCGGCATTTTTCTTTTTGCCCGTTAAACCTGGAATTCGTCCTGACCAGAGACGATTTCAGAATTCGTCCCTGGGTGAGACGAATCCCAGTTAGTATTCGTCCCTGGGTGAGACGAATACTGGACAAAGTGCCTAAATGTGCCAAATTGCTTCTTGACCTTACAAAATTGCTATGAAAGTGGTTAGGACCACTGTTTGACCTCTGAGGGCTGCCCTAGGGGCTGTGTTTGTCAAAGCGATCAGTGTTTGCAGTCACATAATCGGATTGGTGCTGTTTTGGTGTCTACACCTTGCAATTGCACTTTTAATTCTTGCATCTCAATAGGATTCATCCTATATGGAAATCTATGGATAGGTTCTACTCCTGGTATAGTTTCAATGGTAAAATAAAAGTCTAGCACAAGAGATATTCCTGGTAAATCCTCAGTTACACATCTGTAAAGTCCTACGAAATTGGGTGTTTCTATAGCACCTTTTTTTTATCTTCTACGAATTCATTGAGTTTTATGACATAGACTATCCCTCCCTTCTTGAGGGATTTTTTTAGTTGCATAGTTGACAACATCTAGGGTTTAAATGACCCTTATTCACTATGGACTCTCAGTCTCTCCTTACTCTTTTCTGAATATTTGATTCATCTATCTTGGAAATTGATCAAGGCTTTATGAGCCTCTAACCAATCCATCCCTAGTATCACATCAAAATTATGATGTGGAGCCTCTAACCAATCCATCCCTAGCATCACATCAAAATTATGATGTGGAGCTACATACAAACAACCTTCAATGGTACCACTAGTTAAGGTAATATCTACCATTGAAAAACATTGGTTTACTAAGTAGGTTTACCTAGAACCATACTCGATCTTCCACCCTTGGACCAAATATCTTGGAATTTATAGTTTATTCCTTACAAAACTAGAATAAAAGAAACTATTTGTGGCCCACTATCAATTAAAATATTTACTTGTTTATTAAAAATATTACCTTTTACAAGTAATGGGGTAACTTGCCCTTCTAGCTTTTGGTTCCTAGTTAGAGCATAAATCCGATGGGTGGGTTCCTTCCCCTTGGTATTGTATAATTTGGCCCCGCTTGATGAGGACACTGGCTAGCATAGTGAGGGTATCTATAGTTATAATACCTATATTTTGGCCCTTGATGCTTTTATGGTTTTTGTTCCCTTGATTTATTTTTATTGTGGTAGGTTTCCCACCAATCTAATGCAACCCCTTATAAGTATATTGTTTCCCAGACTATTTGGGTTCCTAGGGAGTAGCCCTTCACTGTGAAATAAACTTCTAATTATTTCAACTAGGCTTCAACTGCATCACCTTCTCCTCCTTCACCAAATTTGTAGATGCAATTTTTTTTCAAGTCCTTAGCCAATTATTTTTCCAAAAGGGCTTTAGCTTCCAACGTTTTTGTAATTAGTACATTAGCTTGGCTTATCTCTGAACCTCTAGCTTGTGAATTTTTATTTGCAATGGTTTCCAATATTTTCTTCATCTAATTCTGCATGGTAATAACCATAGCAGTGAGGTTTTCTACCTCTCTATTAGAATTTCTCGAATCCTCATCCTGTATTCCTTCTTCGACATTACTCTATCAAGTTCACCTAGTTGGAGGTATAGACCTCTATCTTATAGCCTTAGGTACCATCTATCTTGGTCATAACCAAAATAAAGAAAATTAGGTTATAGCTTCACCTTGAAATGTACTACTAGTTCAAGCTAAAATATAAAGTTATCTTGCTAAAACCATCTATAATCTAATTAGTGGGTATACTACGCTATACAATAGCTTAAGTGCACATCTATTATTACTATAAGTAAGGTGTCATAACGTTCTATCCACCCTTGGGATTAGTCTCCATTAGATTCTTAGTAAGTAGAAATTCTAGGTCTTTTCGACTTTATCCCAAAGTCTAAAATAGAAAGACATCCAAATACCTTAAGCACATTAAGAATCTCTATATCCTCGTACCTAGAGCTCTGATAATAGATGTAAAAATTCAAAAACTAACTAAAAAGAACTAATTTTTTTTTAAATATAAACACAAGTAAGAAGGATCCATAAACTCTTGTATGTAGTGTGCCCATTAAGTTATTATATGCTTCATGTTTACCAAACTATCCAAATCTACAAGGATCACATCATACTCCATACCCTACACAATTTTGTCTATGTTCGTATATTATATTTACTGTAGATAATCTATCCATATCATACTTGTTAATGATCTATCTTATCACCTTCAATATAGTCGAAGGTATATGCACATATATATACCATGCACATTTCTCAAAACTAAAGATGTAGTAAAGTGATGAAACAAAAGGTAATCAATTATGTGCAACAAAAAAAGAGGGAATATTTCCATCAACCCAATCACTCATCTCAGCCAAAGAATTTATGATAGCTACTAGGCTATCAACTGCAACTCTAGGTGGCTGGCTAGTTGACGATTATCCCTTAAGCTATAATGCATGCCTATATGAGGTAGTCATCCATACTATCCCTAGTTGTCATAATAATCATTTCCTCTATTTAAGTACCCCATTTTTGGTGGACAATTATATTTCTTCCACCTCATGAAAGTACCTAATCTTGTACATTGACTATATGTCAAGAGTATCATGTTCTTAAAAATAAATCAATATAAGAATTGAATATCCATTCATTTCCACAAAATTAAGTATCAAAGTACTATTGATCATGACGCAACTGTTCATTTGCACAAAACTAAGTATAAAAATATCATTCATAAATACATAGTTTTCATGCCATAAGGTCTACCAGGGAGGGTCATGACAAGAGTTTTGAAGTTGCATGGGATATCCAACATCATTCATCAACTATAGGTACTTATTTATAAAATTAAAAGCCATAAAAAGTCCTCAAAAATAAGTTTTCAAAGCTCTACAATACATTGATTACTCATCCAACAATCCATACCATTTTAGAGGATTGCCAAAGAAGCTATCAAAAAATAACTTTACCATTGGTGAAAGCATGAGATATGGATTAAAAACTTTGGAGATGTAGGGGTTCCCACTACCTGTTCATGACTAAGGCAAAACCTTGATAACTATTGATCAAATTTTTATCCAAATCACGAAGAACAAGCTAAAATAATGCTTGATAATCAAGACTTACATAAAATATCATAGTGAAAGTCTTGGTAGACAAAAAAAAGAGTGCTAGAGAAGCCTGCCCCTTGGGATAAATCCTGATATTGGATGTTTTATGATATATAATAAAGCATAACTAAACAAATCTTGACCAGTCTATGAGAGATAAAAAAATGCTAAGCGAACATGGATGCCCAAGTCAAATATAAAGTGACAAAGGTAGATAAGCTGAATTAATGCTTCCTCAATTAAGGAGACAAATACCACCTATTAGAAGATAACCTCAATAATTGTCTAAGACAATCATTCAATATGAAGTATGGCACTTATTGTTAGGAGTAAAACTGAAGGGATTAATTTTATTGATAAAAAAGTTACAATATATAGGCATAAGCCTATATGATGAACATGACACTTGTCAATGAAAATGACAAGTTTCAAACTGGCATAGTGCACATTACATTAACTCTAACATTCCCCCTTAATGTGCACTATCCTAACTAAAGAAAAAAACAAGTCAACATTAGGTAACATTCCCCCTTAATGTTGACTTCTCTAAAACAACCTATCATCCTCTCTTATTGCTGATTTGCTAGATTCACTGTGTATACATCTCGGTCTGTTGCCTCAGGGTCAGCCACTTCCATGGGTCTGTTGCCACTGGGTTAGCCATCTAAGTGCCTCAGGGTCATCATGGGTGCCTCAAGGCTAGCCACTTCTGGGTCTGTTGCCTCTGTAGGTCATCCTCAAAGGATGTTGCCTCTTGTAGGTCACTGACTAGATTCACCATGAATATGAAATTCTTCCTCATGGTGAACTCAATCTAGAAGGTGTCGGTCTCTACCGAAAATGCACCTAATGAAAGGAAAAACAAGCCATATAAGAGTGTCGGTCTCTACCGAAAATGCACTCAATACAATAAAATGAGCCATAGATCCAAAAATGAGGAGAGAAGAAGAAAAGAAGAGAATCTTCTGAAGTGTCTTCGTTTGTAGTCTTCAGAAGTAGATCCGAAAACAACCTCGGATAGAGTCTAGGGTGTCTTTGTCTGTAGTCCCTAGTATAAGTGTCCTTATGGTGACCATGTCATCCCACCAAAATGCATGGGTAACTAGCCGCTACATTCGCCAAGTGTATAGAACAGATCACTACGTACAAGGATCACAAATAAAATTACCTTAGGAGTGTCGGGTACAACCGAGAGTGCACTCCAAGGTAGAAAATTTTTTGAGGCTAAAAAACTCAATTGAAACAGCCTCAAAATTACAATATGACACTACCATTATTTCCGTCACAAAAAAATATTTTCGATGACTATAAATACCCTTATATTCCATTATCAAAGGGGCCTTCATCATAATGAAAAACAACATGCCTCTCCAAGACAGCTCAAAATAGACCTCAGGAATATCATATTCCTGGCATCGCACTGTGGCAGAAAAAAAATAGACTCAATTTTCCCACGCAGGGGAATTACATGGGCCATCAGTCATTTCACTTCTGAAAAATATAATAAACAACATTTTTCTCTCTGCAATAGCAAAACAATGTTTCTGCATGCAAAATTCAACAACCCATCGACGAGCCACCTCAAAGCTGGTTGTCATGTTGACGAAGTGCATGTGGGATCCGCTTATTCAAACAACTAAAACAAGTAGTCGTTTGAAATTAAACAATGCAACTACTGAAACTCCCAGTGAGCTCATCTACATTCAAAACACCACTCTTTCGCCAACAAGGACTATAGTTGACTGACGATTCTTCATGTTGTTTTAGCTACTTCAAATCTTAGCATTTAGTTAACAAATAAATCAAAACGTTAAACAACATGAACGATTATGAAGATGCCAGATATGGGGTTACCCGTCAGCAGCGAGAGTGCCAACTGGACACTGGATGGCACCACTGGCGTGATTGCCAGCCCCACAAATAGGACGTGGATGATCGTTACCATGTCCAAAAATTTACGTTAGTCCAGCAAGACTCGCAAGAGCTTGATTTTTGGCGGGTGTTGTAGTCCTAGTAGCATCAACAAGAGGTAGGTGTTTCCACCTTCGAGCTGGGCATCCATGGAGAGGATCGAACCCGCAACGCCTCGGATGTAGTAGACTCGCGTGGTTGTGACTGTCGTGGAATATAAGTCCCATCCACATGGCCGCCATGAATCGTGAAAGAAAGTCTTCCCTCATAGGCCGCCCTTCATTCTTGAAAATCTCAATTTTTTGGAGCGAACAACATTCATGGCGAATTCATTTACTAGACCGATCTCCTCTACCTCCCGTAATTGCTATTCGGATGCCTCCACAAAGTTTCTGATTCCTGAGCTAACGATCTGGATCTCTTTACCTGACAATCCTAAAAACCCATGTACTACTTGGGGTCGATATAGCAGAGCCGAGGTTTCCTCCAGGGGACCATTTTCTGTGTTGCATGTGCCGTCTGCTCTTCCTCTAGCCAAAAATAGCAGAGAAACTACAAGTATGGCATTTTGGGCCAAATCGATGGTCTTTTTCATAAATTTTTGATTGCTGACCATGATTTTATTTGCCCTAGTGATAAAGGTGTAGCGTCAGGAGATGTTTTTTTTCTCACGCTCATAAGGAGATGGAGATACTGGCCCAACATTCTCTGCTACTAAAGATATAGAGTAGAGGGATGGTCTTTATTTTCTACTATTTGTGACTAAAACCAGAATCGCTCTGGGCTCTCGGTCATTGATGAGGACCAGGTAGTGGTCTAAACTATTTTTCTGCTATGCTCGACCAGATCCAATGCGCAACAAATATTGGAATAGCCCGTTTTTCCCGTAAACATACATTCAATGGGTCTTTCACAGAAAAATAGTAAAATATTTCACGTTCACTATCAGTGATGCCGGGTTTAACGGCGTGCCATGCCGAGTTCGGCCCTGCATAGCCACTGAAGGGCACTCGCATCATACCCAAGCCCGTTAGGCCGATCTGCTCCATTAACATCTCCGCTACCTGTTCTCCAACTGCACATCGAACCTCCACCGCTGGCATTGTTATTGCTGGCATTGCTAAGTTTGGCATGTAGAACACCTCTTCGGTTCCACTCGGTGCCAAAACACTTCTCAGATATTCTCCGCTCACATTATTTTAATCCAAGAAAATATAATCAAATTCTAAAAAAATTTAACCTCTCACGAAGATCTCACTCCAAAAAAAATGGACAGCCATTATTTTTTTTTTAAAGCTTCTGGTTTCTGATCCATCACATGGATGGAGAGCATACTCCCTAGCTTAAAAAAAATGGAGGAGGTGAGGGAGGGGAGGGAGGATTTCCATGAGGGAAATCCCCCCTCAAGCTCACAAGGCCAGAGAAAGCCTGGAGCTTTGATACCAAATGTTAGGAGTAAAACTGAAGGGATTAATTTTATTGATAAATGGTTACAATATATAGGCATAAGCCTATATGATGAACATGACACTTGTCAATGAAACTGACAAGTGTCAAACTGGCATAATGCACATTACATTAACTCTAACACTTATAGTCCCATACTGATCAATCATTATGATCAAAGAAGTGCATCATTCAATTATTATAATCCCTAGAAAAAGTAGATGAGATTGTCAAATCTAATTGTAGATAATTTTGGATGGAAATTCTCTTATTATAATTTATAAATAGTAGTAGTCTTAGCTTTATAAAGGATCAACAAGTTTGTAATTGTATACATTTGTAGGATTTTCTTTCATTTCTCTCTATAAAAATAGTTGTGGTTCCTAAGTGGCTTGTGGGTAATATCGAACCCTCACTTTTGGTATAATATATGTAAGAGTGTACTTCCACTTATATATACATGGGAGCCTATATCTATATTATGGCTTTTCCTCTACAACCATTATTGTGTATGTGTATGTGTTTGTGATCTCATGCCTAAATATTGAGTTCTATTAAGTGTATGCATATGTGAGGGGCATTCATCTATTTTTGGATTGAGTCACTAACTAGCTTGACTCTCCTATAGGACTCATTTTCTCATGCATACGTATAATTGGTAGACCTTGATTGTGCTTCATTTTTTTGAGGAGAGGTAGTGTTTTTTTTTGGCCTATTTTTGCTATAATATCTTAGAAGATCTCTTGGCACATCACCCCTTTTTCCTTTTGTTGTTGAGTTTATCTTTATTTTGTTTACTTTCTCACATTATTTTCCCTTTGTGGAGCACAAGTGATTTGAAGATCACATCCTAACAAGGATCTAACCTTGTATAAAATTCCCAGAGGCCCTTGATTGGGATGAAACCCACACTCTTGATTATGGTACACTATGTCGCTCCATGCAAGGCACATTTATCTCAAGTAGGGATAATAGAGATGGCAACAATATAATGGCATGCCCAGTGGGACCCCAATGACATATCATTAGTCCTAAAATTGTAACAAGGTGTAGGGATAATACTTGGTGAGGATCTTAGTATGCTCTTGCTTGTTGAAAGTGGCTCTTTTTCTCACCTAGTGACTCTACTTCAAAATGAACATCAAAATAAGCCATTATTGAAAATACCAGACCAAGGTTTAGGTGAAGACCTTAGTCTATCTACTTGTTGGAAGCAAGAAGTTAATTTCACCAAAGGACTCTATGTCAATAGAGGAAATTCAAAAATATGTAGATAAAACATGTTATCAAAGTTTACTATCATATCTTAAATGGTTAGCCCTTTGGTACATATCCCTTCAAATAAAATAGGATCAAAATCTCTAAAGCCCCAAGATCCACCTAATGTATGGATGAAACTACTTGGATATATACTAGCAATATTGCTAGAATATACCAGAAAAGGCTTGATCACTCCATTAGAACACCTAAAAGAATTAGTATTTATATACCAAACACATAATATCATGTAGAAAGACGTGGTACTAAGGCTATTAGTGACATCACTATGAGAGATAAACTTAAGAAATATGAATCACTTCCTCATCGAATCACATAATAAGATTAGATGACTTCATTACTCATGGATGAATTTACCATATAAATAGAAGAGGAGATGATTGAAGTCAGAAAAGATCCAACCTAGGAGGAAAAAAATTCTCCTACCCATCATGATAGACACAAAAGGCACCCAAATTATTTGACGCTTAAAAATAATCAATAGAGTGGGAATAAGAATAAGGAAGAAGTAATCATCCAAGAACATTCAAACCAAGGAGCTAAAGGAGTGAGGCATGAGACAACCATAAAAGCAACAATAAGATAAGTCCAACTAGAAATGTTATTTTTCCTACCTCTATTAGTGTATGAAGATACACCATTATGGGTAAGAGCATACTAGGGAAAATATTTAATCCTACATACTATATAAAAATAAAGGTTGCAGACCTATTATGCTATTATGCTATTATGGTAGCAACAACAAGAAAAGTAAGGTCAAATAAAAAGGTATGTCAATCAAGTTTTTTTGCATCCACAATAGATATAAATACCAAAGTTTAATTCTAATATGGGACCTTGATTGAAATAGACCTAATTTTGGCAATATTAGCTAGTCAATTGTTGAGTCTCCTTCTTGAAAAGAAAGGGATGAGTAAATACAAAATGGCACACAAACCAAGGCAGGCCAACCATAGATCAACAAATAAAATTTAAAATTAAGGAGCTCTCTTGCTAGAAGATTCTTGGGAAATAAAGCTAGCAGTTGGGTAGAAATTCTATGGCAAATGCTACCTCAAAACAAATCCTTATTCATGAGTAAATACTGATAAGGAAGATTGTGAGAATAAATTAACCTTGAAAGACATGAGTGCATTTAGAGATTTCTCAAAGAATATAGTTTCCTTAAAAAAGAAAGCAAATAAAGATCAATAAATGCAAGGCACACAAGGACCACAAAAAGAGGAAAGGTAAAGGGGTAATGGTTTGAAAAGGCAAAACCATTTCACTCCCTCAACAAAGCCTATGCAGTTCGTTATTCATCTGAATAGAAAGCCAGTATCAAGCTTAGGATGATGAAGACAAAAATATTCCTATGTGCAAGAAATGCTAGAAGTTTCCATGCTCACATATTCTTCTAATATAAAGGTTATGACAGACATGGCTAAAGCATGTCTAAAGGTTGCTTTGACCTTGATATCTGCAAAAGAGCTAGGAAGTTGAGAAGAGATGCTTTACGAGCATTTTAAAGCTAGTAGGTGTTCAAGATTTGGAGTGCAAATATAGTCCAACTTCTTGGCAGAGTATATAGGTACCGAGCTACATTTTTGCTATGATTTAATAAACCTATGTGCAAAATTTTATGGCTGAAATGCCCAAGAAATCAAGACCCTGGATGAGAAATTTATAGTAAGGATTAGTGGCCACATCATTAGGAAAATGTTGTTGCTACCTGAAGGCCAAGTGCACTTTCATGAGGAGGAAGAAAAAAAATCAAGAAAGAAAAAGGCGGAGTATTGAAAACAATAAATGAATGCTGTAGAACAAAGCCTTCCATACTTGGCAGTAGAAAGATGAGCATATTAGGCAGTTTAAAAAGGATTTCATTGTCTATTGAACCTTTTTATGTAGTAGTTTTCCCTATCACAGCTGGTCGCTTATCCATGTAGGCTAGCAGGATGCTTTTAGGCTAGCTCTAGAATTGCAATGGTATGCGTGTAAGAGCAGCACTAGCACTAGAGATGCTTAGGTGATAATTGTGAAGGTTGCATGCAACAATGACGAAACTGCAAAGGTGCAGCAATAGAATTATGTAGTCCGTGTAGCAGCATAACATAGCGTGTGTATATTGACATTATTAACATTGCAATAATTCTACATACCTGGGAGGAGGAGGATCACTGAACACATCTTGCAATCGCTATGAAATTAACACCGTGACGAGAGCACGCTATCCGATGTCAGTGAGTTATTTATGATCTCCATCTTCGGAAAGCTCTTTGTGTTGAATGTTGAGAGTCGAGAATGTGGACGGTAGACTAGTCCAAGTCGTAGCTACCAGGTTATCCAATGTGTTACCATTGTGTGGCTATCAATGAGTTGTAAGAAACGTGACCTTCTTATGAAGCCGAAGACATTCCATTTCGATCATCGCTAATATTGACCGATTAAGATGACACGTAATACACGTAATAACATTTGGCCGCCTATGGCTGTATCAAAGCTGGCGTTATTTTTTTTTTAATATATAGAAGCAATGGTTACAATCACAATTTTAGTAACTATCAGCACAGTTAGTAGGGTTCAAACTATTTACGAAGGCTCCCAGGACTCGGTACATGGTAACCCGGCGTGAGATGGGGACCGCCGGACGCACAGGGTTGCACCATCGTCATCAGCGCACCACTCAGAGGAATCCGATCTGGGCTACTGTCTGTGAATTGAAACCTAGGTCTCCTGTGGGTAAACGCCCCAACTTACCAATCCACTAAACCCACGTACTCAAAGCTGGCGTTATTGCAATCAAAACTAATGGCGTTATTGCAATCAAAACTGATTAGCGATTCGTGGGAATTTTCGTAGAACAAGGTATGAAAGTGGAACGAAAGCAAGAAGAGTGCGTTTGATGACATAATACACTAGCGTAATATTGTTTTGTTTATAAATTTTAATTCAAACTATAATATACTATTATTTTAAAAGAACTATTATTTATTAATTATACTAAAAATTCAAATACGAAAAGTAGCAAAAATAAAACATTTTTTTTAGATATACGTAAAAGTTAAGAATAAAGAGATAAAGAAAAGTTTTTAATGTTCAGTATTATTCAAATTTACATGTAGAAATAATATTTGGTTTTAGTCGCATATGTATAAAGATGTTATTTTAGATTATCATTTATTAATGTTGGATTAAAAGTTTTTAATGTTAAGTATTATTCAAATTTACATGTACAAATAATATTTGGTTTTAGTCGCATATGTATAAAGATGTTATTTTAGATTATCAATTATTAAAGTTAGATTAAAGAAAATTATTGGTTATTCATGTACCAACAACAACACCAAAATAAATAGACACAATAATTAAGAATTAAGTGAAAAAACATGTCGATTTATAAAACAAGAAAAGAATTGTAATAATCAATCCTAATATTATTACAAAATGGACACAAGTAGATACTATGAAGTTGCTCAAAATAAACTAGATGTAGCCAAAATGATTGAATACAACTCTAGATACAACCAAACCACATAATATTGAGAATGCAAAAAATAAGATATTAAACATGTGGATTATATACCACAACCATGTTAATCATCTCATCAATATGATCAATTGATTGTGAGGGACTCATGATGAGGATAACATCTAATAGATTAGCATATTTTTCCTTCCTATTGGAGACAACATAAATTGTAGTGGTTTGGGTGTGGTAAATTTAAGACTCAACCCTAATAACATAATACTGAAATACAAAAAAAAAATGAAAATTTAAACATGTAGATCCTATGCCACAAGCATGTCAATCATATCATCAATTTGATCAATGGATTGTGAGACACTTATGATGAGGATAACATCTTGTAGACAAGCATATTTATCTTTCCTATTGGAGACAATAATAATTATAGTGGTTTGGGTTTAAAAATTCTAGAACTCCACCCTAATAGCATTAATGTCCTATTAATATAGTTTAATTTTCCACCATTTTTTTGAATCAAAATATTATTGGTTTGTGCCTAACCTCAAATATAATTAACCTTTCATAAAATTTCACTCATAAGAGTAGAAAAAAACATACTCAAGAGAGGTTCTACTTCCATAAACACCCTCCTACATGACTACTAGATGAATCAATGTTGGAATTCACAATAGTTTTTGAAAACAAATAGAAGCAATCCATCCACTCAAGTTTTATACAGAAAGTGTAAAAGGATGAAATAAAGGAAAAGATATGGATTCTCATATGCACCCTAAATAGTCATTGTACTATTTGTAGATAAGAATCACAACACTTGAATGATAAAATGATGGAGTGATGGAGGGCATTTATTACAAAATGGATACAACTAGAAACTATGAAGTTGCTCAAAATAAACTAGATGTATCCAAAATGATTGAATACAACTATGAATACAACCAAATCACATAATATTGAGAATGCAAAAAATAGAAGATATTAAACATGTGGATTATATGCCAGAAGCATGTTAATCATATCATCAATATGATAAATTGATTGTAAGAGACTCATGATGAGGATAACATCCAATAGATTAGCATATTTTTCCTTCTTATTGGAGACAACAACAATTGTAGTGGTTTGGGTGTGATAAATTTAGGACTCAAACCTAATAGCATAATATTGAAATATAAAAAAATATAATATTTAAACATGTAGATCCCATCCCACAAGCATGTCAATCATCTCCTCAATTTGATCAATCAATTGTGAGAGATTTATGATGAGGATAACATCTAGTATACTAGTATCTTTCTCTTTCCTATTGGAGACAACAAAAATTATATTGATTTGGGTTTAAAAATTCTATAAGTCTGTGCTTATACCATTAATATTCTATTAAGATAGTTAAATTCTCCCACCAATATTTTGAATCAAAATATTATCGGTTTGTGCCTACCCTCAAAGATTATTTACATTTCATAAAATTTCACTAATAAGAGTAGAAAAAACAAGCTCAAGAGAGGTTTTACTTCCATAAAAACCCTACTAAATGACTACAAGATAAATCAATGTCAGAATTCACAATATTTTTCGAAAACAAATAGAAGCAATCCATCCACTCAAGGTTTATACAAAAATATAAATGGATAAAAAAAGGAAAAGATACATAGAAATTTATGGATGCTCATATGAACCCTAAATAATCATTGTATTATTTGTAGATAAGAACCACAACACCCAAATTATGAAATGATGAGGTGATAGAGGGTATTTATAGTAATACTAAAATTCCAAATACATAAACAAACTAACCTAAGCTGAGATAACAAGAGGGCAATAGGTTTAACCATAATAAGGATAACCATGACCCATAGGGATTACATAATAAAATATTATAGTAAATTAAATATATTGTATAATAATTGCCCATATACCTTATCTAATATTACATCATAGAATGTTATCCTTAGCCATGATTAGATTACACTTTCAACACCCTCTCATAATTTGAAGTAAGGGTCCAAGGAGAGAATATATTAGTGACAATAATATCATTCCTCTATAATTGGTTCTCTAGTTAAACTCTATAGTTGAGGTAGATCCTATAAAAATCCCCTCATCATGTAGAACATGTCCAACCATCTTTAGAAACTTAGCTTCAATCGTTTACAATGTTAGCAAACAATTCTTTAATGATCTTTGATGTCTTTAAAGGATTAGCCTAGTCCTTCAGCCTCTAGGTCTTATCCTCCTTAGGTTTGAATTCATTTACATGATACTACATCTGTGAAGTGACACCACAATTCCTCATTTCCACCTAAAAATAAACTAGAAGAGAAAAAAATTATGAAGAGAATGTTTTTTGAGATTCGAAGAAAATGGGATTTATATGAAACATGAGGTCTAACATTTGAAAAGAACGAGAGAGATTAGAAAGGAAAATCTTCTTGCATTTTTATCATCTTTCTATTTTCCTTCAAAAGATGCAATATCTGCTCTCAATGCCTTAAATCTCACAATATAGTCCTCAATTTTATCAAAAACTCATCCAATGTGAGAGAAGAAAGCTCTAATTCCAAGTGACTTAATTCAATAGTATTTTTTTTAATAACTCATGCAATTTTTACCATACCTTAATGGGTTCACTCTCCTCTTTGATGTGGAAAAGGAACATTGGTTCAATCGATAAGGAAAATAGGTCATGAGCTTCTTATTCTCTTTGGTGGTGAGTTTTTATGTCAAGGGCTATTGCTTTATCTTCTTGAAAGATGCACCATGACTTCTTACTACATATTAGACCAATCATTTAGGTTGAACAAATAATATATTTTTACTCATTAAGATGAGTAATTAGGGCTTGATGATTTATATTATGCAATATGACCCCTAATAATATATTAGGTCCTTGAATTGACACAAGTGTGTGGATTGAAAAAATAGGCTCAAAATGCTTATCCATACAAAATATATGACCCTGGGAAATTTTTCCCTAATGAACCTAAAAAAAAGTAAAAATTAAACATGCAAACATTAGAA
Source organism: Wollemia nobilis (assembly GCA_028583015.1). Classification (NCBI taxonomy): domain Eukaryota; kingdom Viridiplantae; phylum Streptophyta; class Pinopsida; order Araucariales; family Araucariaceae; genus Wollemia; species Wollemia nobilis. The sequence goes on along the minus strand of JAQPPZ010017179.1, from coordinate 3,027,775 downwards.
ACATTGAAGCTTGTGATTTGTTGATGTACTCCATTATTATTTTTATTTCATCAATGTGTATACATTCAAAAGTTGTACATTATCACTTCTCCCATCATCATGGCTGGTCAATTTGCAAAGCACATGAAATTTGTGTATATCAGCCTCAAAATACTATTCATATTAATAAGCCCCCTTATATCCCTTTCTACGCTTAAATTTGGGTCCTCATGTGACCATCATCATGACTTAACCTCGGTCAAATATTTACCTTGGTCAAAATACACTTTATTGTCAAACCCCACCTCTTTGTCAATCTAATCATAGCCAATTTGATTCATGGCCACCTCACCTAGTCTACTATTTGACTAGCCTAGCCTCCACCTCATCCATTTGATCCTAGCTAAACCTATGGTCAACCTAATTAGGGTTAACTTTAACCCTTTCTCCACACATCCTCCTATGTGCATTTAGGGCCTTAAATACCATTTGGATACTTTTGTGTCCCAAAGCATGGGAGACATAGTGAATCACACTATACCTCACCCAAAAATCAACACTTAACCTATGGTCAATCTCACCATCATTAAATCTAACCCTTGCTACATTTCAAATCCTCATGTGGGTTGGAATTCATAAATGACTTTTGAAAAAAAATTGGTTTTCAAGGCATGTGCAAGGATGACTCATCTTACACCTCATCCAAGTCAACATTTAATCCACGATTAACCTTACCACATTTAGGATTTAACCCCAACTACACTCTACATCTCAATGCTCATTTATGACATGTAGGTATGTGAGGGATCATCTCATCCAAATTCACTTAGGGAGCATGCCACATCAGGGGACGCCTCACAAGAGACACCTCATGGGATACGCCAACCCTCTCAATCTTACCAAATTCTTTAAAGAGAGGGCCAATTCCTCTATCTATAGGGATCACTCATTTTCATACCCAAAATCTACTATAATTAATCTAGAGGCCACTTAAGACCTTACCATCCATAACAACATGGAGACCCACATAAATCCATAAACATACCTTACAGCTTGATAGGTTGTTGACAAAGAATGTGGTTTTTGAAGGTGATTCAGTAGACAACATGAGTGAAAATTGCACCAAGAGAAAGTTTACTTCAAAATCTATCAATTTTAGAAAACATAGTCAAATTTACATAGAGGTGTGCGAATCCTAAGGTATAATTAGATTTGTACAAATGTGTATGAATCCTGAAATTAATAGATTTCTTTGATCTGAAAGCTTCCCTAAGTTTCAAAAACTGGGTAAGATCTCTTGTTAACTTTATTTTTCACCATTTTATGCATTTTAATCATGCTTTAAGCTTAATTTAGATGTTTTTTATTTGTAAAAACAAGGGTTTTGATCAATATATGCCCCAAAATATTCTAACTCATTTTTATGGGTCTCATTGGTCTTAAGGATATGTATGACCAATAATGGCACACAAGTAGTAAGCCCACTCAAACTAAGAAAAAAAAGTAAAATAACTAGTGGTTGTTTACCATATATACTAAAGAGGACTTCCCTTATGGAAGATCCCATTTTGTAGCCCTTAGGGGTACTTTTGTAAAATGATAACTCATGTAACCACTTTTTAAACATCAATTGCAAAACAGTATATTTTCTTGTACTTCATTTTGGCATGCCCAGTGGGACCTCCACCATGTTTATTGCTTTGGCTTAGCCTTTTTTCTAGCTAACTATTTATTTTTATCATTTTTCTATGTTTTAGGTGTTGAAATATAGAATAAAGTCCACCAAAACCTTTAAATACACCGCAGATATTGATTTGCAACTCTCTTGGCTTACAAGCTAGATTTACATAGGGGTGTGCAAATTATAGAACCTATGATATTTGCATAGGGGTGGGTAAATCTTGAAAACAACCCTAGAAATTGATCTTTAATAGTAAAGAATCTATTTCCACTCATCCACAATAGTAGTAAGGTAAGTTACCTATTCCCTATTGAGATTGCTAACTCACATACCTTTACAACCTGCATAGGCCAAATCACTTCTTGACATGACATTTTTGAGGAAACTTTCTTAGAACAAGGTGAGATTCTAGAACTTGACTCATAGACACCAAAGTTGTTCAAACAACCTAATAGATTCAAATTTGCATAGAGGTGTGCAAATATTAAGCCATTTTCAAATTCACACACATGTGTTCAAATCCCAAAAATCAATAAAATTCTACATCACACCGACTAGACAGAGACTCCTAGAACATCCGACCATAGGTGGTTTCCTCTAAAATTGGTCATTTTCCTTCAAAAAGTTGGTTTTCTTCCTCACAAGCGCAATTTTGATTTCTAATCTAACTTAACATCTTATGTACAAAAATTCCCAAATCTCTTCAGGCTCATTCCATCGCTTTTCTTGAACATTAACTTATGTTCTTTCAATTACTTAATCCTAGCATTAGAATTGCATTTTAGCCATTTGCACAAGGCTTAAATGAAGCCTCATATTTTATTTTTTGCTTAGAGCTGAGATAGATTCCAATCTATTCTTGTATATAAGGCTCTTATGTGACATCTAGTCATAAATTTAATAGACATATATTGACTAGTGTAGATAGGATTGCAACTAAGAAAATCTTTGCATAAATATTCGTTGAAATCAAGTGACTTGTATAACTAGTGTAGATAGGATTGCGACTAAGCAAACCTTAGCATAAATCTTCATTGAAATCAAGTGATTTTGTTATTTTCAGTCTCTCTTAGTTTAAATTTCAATTTAAAGAATTTAGCTTAGATTTCTTTCATTTCAAAATCATCTAGCATAGATCCCCTTTCCAAGCATATAGCAAAAATTTCATCCAAAAGAAACTAGCTTAGATTTATATCTTCCAAAGCATCTAGTCTAGATTTAAGGACATGTGCTCCAACATATCTGATTAACATACATTGTCCACTTACTTTTGCTATTTTAGTTTGTTCAACATAATCAAAAGCACACAAAAACATAAAAATGTGATTGCTTACTGTTTATCATAACACTACTACTTTTGAGTTATTTTTGATACAAAACCTATTACAAAACCATCCAAAATAGCTTCAAAACACACTTCCTATTTTTTAATAGTCTACTTCCACAAAATTTCACCTAGACTACTTGTTTTATATAGATTCACATCGTCATATGTGAACCACATTCACATAGCAATATGTGAACCTCATTCGCACACTCATGTGCAAATCTAAAAATCAGTGTAGAGATAGGTCTAAAAACCTCAAAAAACACACAAAGAAGCATAATTCACACTTGAATTACTCTGTCAGCTTTGTTCCATCACTTTATGCTTTGTATCACAGTCCTAAATCGAGTTTAAATTACATTTATGATCCCTATGATAATATGATCCTTTGTTCTCCAACTAATTCATTAGGGCATTAAGAGGAAATCACCTCCACTCATATCATAATTTCCCTTCTTCCTCGTACAACTCATCCCTACCTCACACATTGTGTGCTATAGGATTTCATCTTATGATCATCATCTAAGGTGTCAACCTAATCATATTACTCCTCCCATTAACCCCCATGTGAGGACCACTTTCTCCTCTTTGCACCATCACACTCCCTATCATTCATCTCCCCATCAAGGGTCATGCTATCCACCTCCTCTTCTCTCACCTTGATTTTCATTTCAAATCACATAGTTAGTTGGTATTTTGTAACATCGTTGTTCCCCATTTCCACATTTTGCACCACATTCATATCCACATTATTACCCATATCAATCAACACCCACCATAATTGGTATGTACGTCAATCTCATTTCCACACCACCAGTGCTTTCTTCTATTAACATGCAACACATCTTAGTATACCTCAACAACCTTGAGTTGTGACTGATTAATTGTAGGTGTGATACACCCACTCACGATCCATCTATAGGAGGTCCTATAATACCTTCACTTCCAAAAAAATCCATGCCCTCAACTATGATATTATCCATAACATGGTTCAACAATCACCCCCTCACCATTGAGTCAACCACTCGCTCACCCACAAAATCTTTTGCATCCATTTGGAAAATGGAGACCATTTTCTGATCCCTTACCCAATTTATTTTAGAATTTGTATAATGCTAGATATATTGGTCTACCTGACATTAAAATAGATGATCCAAATCACCCAAATCCAAAGGGCTATATGGAGCATACATTCTTGTGACTATCATAGGGAACAAGGGCTTGATATCAATACTTATGATATATTTTGATACTTGGTCCAAGACCTCATTGATCATGGAGCTATACATATTGCCAATCCTATGGATTCCCCAAATAAAAAAATTGAGCATCTGTAGACATACTCTACCACAACCATAACTTGACACCTTGGCATCTTCTCCCATGCCTTGACAAGTTCATCATGTCCTTGTCTGTACTTCTTTCCAAGATGTTAATTGTATCAATATTACGACTAGCAATCCACGACCTCTAACGTGATATCCACCAACAATATAGCATTTTTGTTACTTAATTCTGGTCACCACCTATTCTTTTTCCCCAGTTCACTCTAACTACTCCTTCTTCCTCCCTTATTCAATTTTCTTTTCTTCTCTTTCTTTCAAAAGGCCCATATCATTAATTGTACAATCATGCACAAGTAGTTACATACTCATGATTACTCCTTCTTATATCCTTTGATATATTTATTCTCATATTTCTTTTCTTCTACAACCTCCTTCTCTCCTCTTCTTCATATTCAAACTCAAGTACAATATTAAGCTTTTTATTGAAAGATTTAAAGTTTAATTCACACTAAAAATATATTTTCCCTAATGCTAGATTTTTTTCTAAACCTATTTCAAATTAAATTCACACAATAATCCTTCTCTAATGCTAGCTTTCAAATATACCTCTTCAAAAAATGATGGATAGAGGGTGGTAACTCTGTTACCACTATTGGCTTTTTAGCTAGATTATCATAGGTACCAAAGTTTAAGACCACAATATATTATTTAATATTTGAACATTCACTACATATGTTCAATATTAATAATTTTTTTTTTAAATAAAGGGGTAAAAATTTATTGATAAAAATTCTAGAATACAGAGTACAACTGAGCTTCCAACCAGGACTCAAATAAATAGCTAAATAGGTTAAAACCACTAGACTAGAATGACACTCGAAAAATACAAAAAGAACAAACCACATTAATTTTGTATATCCTTGTGGATCAACTCCCACAAGCATTGAGAGTCCCCAGATGAGAGACTCTCCCAATTATCGATACTCCAAGGATACAGTAGCTCAGAAGCCCTTTTGGCCAGGTAATCAACAACCACATTCCATTCCCTTGGAATGTGCACAAAGGATATAAATTTGAACTCTTCACCCATTCTAAGAACTTGAATGACTAAAGAGGCCAACTGCCAATTAACTTCCTCTACCCTTTTACCGTTTAAAATATTAACCACAATTTGAGAGTCAGACTCGCAGATAATCCTATGCCAGCCAAGAGAAAACCCCCTCCACAAGGCCTCAAGAATTGCAAGAGCTTCCATAAAATTGTTAGAGTTAACACCTTTATAAATGGAAAAGAAAAAACTGACACCACCAGTAGAATCTCTCCCAACACCGCAAATGCCACCATGTCCAGTATTAACCCTGGATGATCCATCAGTATTAATTTTTAAAACTCCTCTAGGGGGTGGCCTCCACCTACCATATCTCATAACCTTCTTGCTGAGCTAAGGAATCCTACTAGGGCTATAAGAGTTCACACCATCCCCAAAGAGACCAAGGGCTTGTTGTACCTTCTTCTCCCTAGAATCCAAAAGAGGGTCCACATCACATTTGCTATGGATGGTTTTCTGAACCATACACAGGATCCTTTGCCAGATCTATTGAAAAACAAAATAACTACCCTAAAATATGTCTCGGTTTAGTTCGAGCCAAATTTTACAGATGATGCAAGAAGGGCCCAAATTCCAAGCCACCCGAAGGAAGGGGGCCTTGGTCGGAGGTCTACCCAGACTACTCCAAAAATCCACTAGGGACAACACATGAAAACATGGATCGTTCCAGGCGCTCCACCAACGGTGTCAAATGTCTCTGGAAAAGAAGCATTGGAAAAATAAATAAGAGTCATCCTCATTCTTACTACAAAGGACACAAAAAGAGGGACCCTGAAATTCCCTCTTCCTCGCATTATCCCAAGTGAGGCATTTATTATGAGCTACCAACCAAAAAAAGATGTTACATTTTGGCCACACAAATTTTTTCCACACCTTTTTCCACCAAGTGATAAGAAGACTCTCATACTTTTTCTTATCAAGAACCTAATAACCATAGGCTACCGAGTAGGTTACCTTAGGATCAGTGTTCTAAGATAGAATATATTTACCCCTCAATGAAGAACAAGGCCTCCCCGTAAGAATAAGATAAAATACCTCTATGTCCTTGGCCTGTCCCCCCTAGGGCCACTCTTGTGGATCTTTCCACCTGTACATCTCCATATTTCCAAAATACTAGATTTTTTTAAAGTCCTCCATACGAGACCAACATTCTTCCAAGAAAAAAATGCTTACGAAATGTAACCTAGGATATTGATTCAATATAGGAGGGTGGCCATCCCAAGAATCCTCCCAAAAAAGAATATTTGATCCCTAATTGCAAATACAGAACAAACCCTGCTTGATTAAATTAGCTCCTCTTTTCAGAGTGTCCTAGATAACAAAACCTTTCCCAACCAAGCTGACTCTAGGGATCTTAGCCTCAGAAATACCTCTCAAGTATTTACAAGATAATATTTTAGCCCAAATCTGATCTTGAGAGGTACACCATCTCCAATAAAGTTTTGTAGCCAAAGCCTACCCAAAAGGCCTCCCTCTTGCACAGGCCTACATATAGAATCCCACCTAACCAAAATCCATTTAGATTTATCAAGTTTTCCAAACCATAAAAACTATCTTGACAAAGCATCTATGTCCTTGATGAAGTGAGAGGGAGCCATTTTTACAAAACATCTATAAATGGGTAAATCTTGAACAACAAATTTTAAAAGCAACACTCTACTTGCACTGGATAGCCATTTGAAAGTCCAGTGATTCACCTTCCTTATAAACTTATCAAGCATATAATGCCAAGAAGATATAGGTAGAGGATGAGATGAAATTGGAATACCAAGATAAATGAAGGGGGGAGTCCCAACCTGGAATCTTAGAATGCGAGCAAACCTGGCTTGAATAAGAGGAGGGGTATTGAAGAAGAAAATAGAAGACTTTTCCTCATTAATCAACTATCCAGAAGCACCAAGATATATGTCAAGAGACTGTCTAATATTGCCAAATTCCCTAATAGTGGCAACTCCCAACAAAGCATTATCATAAAAAAATTGAAGGTGGGAAAGAGGTGGCAAACTACTATCCCACTTCCACCCCTGAATGAGACCCTGCATGACTTGAGACTTGAGCAATATTCCCAACCCTTCTGCCATAATGATAAACAAATAAGGAGATAAAGGATATCCTTTCCTCAACACCCTTGAGGTATCAAACAACTTTGATGGCTCATTATTAACAAGAATAGAGAATGAGGAAGAAGAAACACGGCTCATCACCCATCTAATCCATTCCTCATCAAATCCAAAAGTAGCAAGAAATTTTTGAAGAGAGGATCATCTGAACCAATCATAGGCTTTGGCCATGTCCAACTTAATGAACATAGTTTTCTCCTTAGAATTTTCCATCGAGTGAATAGCTTCTGTAGCAATAACAACCCCATCCAATATTTTTTGACCAACAACAAACCCTCCTTGCTCCTCAGAGATGATTTTTCTCAACCATATATTTAGCCTCTCAGCAATAATTTTTGTGATGATCTTATACACAACATTGTAGAGGGCAATAGGTTTGAACATATCCAAGGAATTTTCTCCCTCTTTTTTGGTTATAAGAACCACAAAGGTAGCCTTTAGGGCCCTTAGCATCTATTTGTTCTTTTGGGACTCATGGACCACCTCCAAAAGATCAAATTTGATTAAATCCAAAAACTCCTGATAAAACTCAATTGAGAATCCATCTGGACCTAGGGCTTTTCATTTTTTCATATTGAATACAACATTTTCAAACTCCTCAAGGGAAATTGGACCCATTAAGTGCTCATTCATCTCTCTAGAAACAATTGCTAGAATACAGTTTAGAATAAGGTTTTCATTCTCATCATCTGATAGGGAGTCCTCTTTGAAGAGAGAGGAAAAATACCTCTTAGTCCCTTCTGAAATATCCCTAAAATAAGAGAGTAGGGCTCTGATAATTCACAATAGAGGTAATCAGGTTACCATTACGGCGAGCCTTAACTGAGTTATAAAAGAAGGTTGTGTTCCTATCCCCTTCTTGAAGCAAATCTACTCGAGTTTTTTATTTCCAAAAAAATTCTTCCCTCAGTTCCCATTCAGCAAGGTCTTTCGTAGCCTCAGATTCCTCAACAAGAAGATCCTTTGTGAATCCCTAATCTCTAATATTCCTTGAAGCTTCTTCCATCCTCCTAAGAGCTGCCAACTTAGCCAAGGAAAGGTTCCCAAAATTCAGTCTATTCCATATCTTCAATTTATGTTTTACAAATTGTAGTCGCTTCATAAAGGAATACATAGCGGTGCCATGAGGAGGTTTGCTAGTGGTCCACCAGCCTCGCATGAAATCATGAAGCTTAGTATCACGAAGCCACATAAGTTGAAACTTAAAGGAGGGATTCTTTTTTAGCCCTAACTCCAAAGCAAAGAGTTTTATAGGCCAATGATCAGATCCCCTACCCTCCAGAATCACATAACTAGCACTTTTGTTATTACCAATCCAATAACTAGATATCAAAAACCTATCCAGTATCTCTGATATGGAAGCTTCACCACACCTTCTATTGTGCCAAGTAAATATCCCATTATCTGGATTTTTGTCAACCAAGTTTAGGGTCTGGATATGAGCACTGAATACAGAATAAAAAGGCTTGAGATGGTCCACCCCACCATGTTTCTCCTCCAGACAAGTGATAGAGTTGATGTCTCAAACAAAAATACATGGGTATAGGGGAACCAAACTTCTCACAAAGCAAATGTGCTTCCACAAATTCACTTTACCATTTTAATCAACAGGAGCATACACATTTGTAAGTAGGATGGTTTCACCAGATTCATTATCATGTCCGACCATCAAAATAGACCATCTGTTGGAAATCCAAGTAAGAGGGGATATCTTAATCGGATCCCATAAACAAGTGATGCCACTAGCATATCCACATGCACCAATACACTGGCATTGCCCTCTTCTCCAAAAATTGGGAGCAATATTGAACATACTATCAATAGCAAATTTAGTCTCCTGAATAAACACCACATCTAAAGAATGCACACGAACCAAATCACGAATAACTTTTTCTCTGGGGATATTGTTCAATCCCCTTACATTCCATGAGAGGATCATAATTTTTAGGGGTTATAAAAATGGGAGTTCAATGTTCTCACCAATCCTGACTCCACCAAAGTCTCCCCCATTAAATTAATTTTATCCTGGTCCTTCTTCCGACCCACCTTCATATTCTTATCCAAAAAACATTTTTTAATTATTTTTTGCTGCAATCCCAACATCGTAGGAGTTTTGCAGTCCAAGGATGACTGCATCAATGCCTTAGTAGGATAGGGCATAACTAAATCTATACCACTTTACAAAATAGTTTCCCTTATAGGGCTAGACCCATCCATGTCCCCTATACTCAGATCCAAAGCCCTTTGTTCTTCATTTAAACCCCCTAGATACGATTCCTTAAGTTCCCCCTCAAGAAGAGACATTTGATTCGGCCTTGTTATATTTGCATCAAGTAGCGACATTTCAGGTATCTCCATGCACTGATCAAGATCATCTAATATTTCAAAATGGTCGAGTAGAGCATCTGGCTGGCTATCCTTAAGGTCTTTGTTTGCCCTTCGTCCTCTATTTTAGGATTTTATCGAAACAAAACCTTCCTTATCCCATTCCCCTTCCTTTATCGGGGCTTTTCCTTTATCTAAACTTTGTCCAGATCGAGAGGGCCCAAGATTTGAAGCCATAGGTGGGACAAACTTAGGGCATTTGCTTTGCAGGTGGCCATATTCATGGTAAATCTGACAACGAAATGGAAGTGCTTCATAGTCAAGTTTTTGAACCAATGTAGTTGATCCAAATTGCATTTCAATAGAATTTGGAATAAGGTTATTTAATTCAATTTCAACACAAATACGAGCAATAGAGATTACCTTTTTATCCATTGTCTATTGTGACGGTTCAACCAGATTCCCAAGCAGAAGGGCAATCTTATGCAAGATATCAGTTCTTTAGAATTACAATAGGAGCCATGGAAGTTGCACCCATACTAGAACCCACGAAATCCGCTCCTATGATGGGTTGAAACCCACATGCCAGGATTTAAGAAAGAGTCCCACTTGGTTATAGAAATAAGGACCCCCTTCAAATGCTTTGTTATGATCTGCAATACAAGAGAAAACCACCATAAAATAGTTGTTCACACTCAGCATCACCTCCACATCGCCTTCATAATTCCAAGTTTTCCTGACCCAAGCCTCCACAAAGGGGAGAGAAATTTAGATGCCCAAAAATTTACCAATAAGGGTATGTTTGGTTAGATACTCCACATATTCCACCACCGAGTCTGGTTGAACCACTAGAACTGGCCTAGATTCACATCATTCCAAACATCCATTGTTCTTTAACAAGCGGTTCCTAACATGCACTGGAAAATCCTATTCCTTCCAGTAATTTTTAGATGAAAAAACATCACGAGCATGCACTCTCTGTACTGGACCCGATGCCATCATGACATTCCTCCATTTTTTTAGACCTCCTTCGAAAGCTGCTGCCATCCTCGTAGAGTAGTTTTTCTTCATCAAACCCTAGCAGAGTAGTTTTTCCTCATCAAACCCTATCAAAGCTCCAAAGTTGAAAATCCTCTTTTTCACAAAAGTAATTATTAAGTCCGTGTTCAATATTAATAAATAAACATTCATATAAAATACTAATAATATGAAGTAAAATGACCAATATCATTCATTCAATGAAGAAAACATACAATAGAATTGTTCAAACTATTAGGGTTATGCATAAGGGGTCAGCCCCAAAATGTATTTATAAAAATTTGGCGAATCAATTTCAAAATCAAGGTGAATAGTGTCCAAACACATGTAGAAGGTTCACTATTATTATGGGTAATGTTGGAAATTTAAACTTAAAATGGTCAAACTATTATAAAATTGGGGCGAATCAACCCCAAATAATATTTACACCTAGAAATTTTTAGCTAATGGGCCTTGGTCAAGGGTCTCAAATATTAGCCAATTCCAAATTTTAAAAATCCTAATTTTAGCCAATTTGGCGAATATTAGCCACTATGCATAACCCTGCAAACTATATACAAGATTCATTGTATGATGCTTTAAATGCATATATTTTTAAATAATAATACATTACATGGAGTTTTGTATCCATAATATAGCCTTACAAAGATGACTCTTTGATACTTGACTATTTTACTCCTCACATATCTAGGTAAGGTATATTTTCCTATTACATGCATACGATAAATCCTCTCATATCTTTTGGCTTCTCATATTACCACTAGTAAACACGACTCTTGACTCTATATTTACTCTTACACACTTTACTCTATGATACATTACACACTCCTACATCTATACACATGCACACTCTATTACATGATATTTGTGCACATCCTACACATGAACACATTAATATAGGAAAAATATAAATCAAACTTCTAAACCATAGACACACATACTAATCTATTACATATTTATAATTGTACCATATGGTACCATGGGAGTGCATGAGCATGTACCAAATAATGTAATATTCTCCAACACTATCTTGACCTGTTTGTCTTGTAGAATGTCCATTCTGCTACTTCTCTTTTTATCCTTGGGAATGAGAGCTTTATCCCCATGATTGTGTGTCATTCTATCCTTGGAATAAAAATATTAATCTAATAATTTATATCTACTATTTCTAATTATATTTTCATGGAACCTTAATGATTCCATTAGTTCATCAAAATTCAACTTATTCAAAACATTATTATCACACAATTCTTCCACTTTAATGTTAATGTTCTAACACCTTTTTGACAACATATCTCCATGTTGGTTATTTAAAATAAACATCCATTTTATATATAATACCACGTACCATACCATAATAGTATGCCATATTTATATTGTCATTTATTGTTAAATTTGCATATTTTCTCTTTGATATCTATACAATCACTATTTTTGCTTGATTAGACCCTTGATATGTTCTCTTCAATGTGTACTAAACTCATTTGGTGATCTAGTCATTTTCAATTCTTGGAAAAATACTTGCATCAAGAGCAATTTGTATGTGATATCCATGTCAAGCATATTTTCTTTATTCTTGCTCCATATTCATTTTCTTTTTTATGCTTCATAAAATGCTCCAATGCAATGATTCTTTGTATTACATTATCCATAACACATATCATTTATTTGGTATTTGATAATGTCTCATATTTATGCACCAATACTCACAAATATCTCATTTGGTTTTTGGGATAGGCATTGGATCATTGGCATGATCCATGATAGTGACAAAAATATGGAGTTTTCTTCTAATAACTTGAATTCTAAATTCTCGAGTTATATAAAATCATAACTTCTATCTCTCCACTTTTTTTATTTCCCATATCTAACCTTTGATACCAATATGTGGTATTAGGTAGTCCTCTAAATCATACATTAACATAATATATGAAGGGAAAAAATAAAAAATAAATTTTACAACCCCTGGCACTAATAAAATGTCACATCATCAACATTTAAATATTCACATACAACTTCAATACTATGAACTATACTTATACACATATAATAGAATACCTCTTGGATGTCTCAAGAGATTATTCACAGTTCATATTCTCTCCAAATGGAGGAGAATATTTTTTCCTTTTTAATTTTCACTTGCAACTCTAATTTTGTCTTGTTCTTATTTTATCCTATTCTTATCTTGTATTTTTTTTACATTTAAAAAGATAGCTTTCAACATCAATCACATGTTGTATCAATTCCTTATGAAGAATATAGATCTATAGATTGGAAAATGGGATAAGAATATCCATGTAACATTCTAGTACGTATAGGGCTATGATTAAGTTGATCATAATGCATTCTCATTTCCCTATCACATATTATTTTATCTACTAAATATGATGTCCTAACCTTATGGATAATTATTAGGAATAGAAAGAGTGAAATATATTTTTATGGATGACATGTAGTAAAAAAACATCATCTAGATAAAATGTGTATAGTGACAAAATACCAGATCATTAAAATATCAAAGGAAGGAATATTGGGATAAAAATATTGAATGGTCATACTTCAAGGCCATTTATTAATTGGTGGTGTATAATGTATCACACAATAAGAGATAAGACAATAAATTGTTAACTAAGTTGATGGGTCATTATAAAACAATAGTAGTACAAGAAAATGATACATGTGCATGATTAAGAATTTAGATGGAGTGCTAATTAAGAAAGTCCAACCATAAAAAATCAAGCTATTTCATTCTCCATAATATGACAAGCTTGCTTCAAGTATGAAGTTGGAATAAAAAGGGTAATAAATTTCAACATAAAAAATTTCATATTATTTTTATCCATAATGCGATAAGAAGTATGTATAGAATAATATAATGTAGCTTTTTTAGAATTATTATGATGTAGTAGTTTATTTGAGAATATGACGATGTTCTTTAACGAATCATAACACCACAAATAGAATTTGTATATGGGAGGAGTATAATAAGAATATAATCATAAGGACATGTCATGCTAAAATATAAAGGATAATAATAAAATTAAAATTGTTATGATAAAATATCTTTGTAAGAAATTTAAACTATCTTGGTATACTCTTTGAATAATTGAGTATATCATGTATAATTTCTTCACTATGTATACATGTCAAATATACATTGAAAATATCATACATATATGGGAGAAAATCTATTGATTTAGGTGATATTTTGACTATTTTATGTGATTATAATTATCATGGGAAGATCCCAAGAGGAGATGTTTGAAAATTTTAACATGATTTTCATCTATATTTCTTCATCCATAAAATATGTAGCTTCCATAATCCTTTAAATAGAGGATAAATACCCTCATGGGAGGAAATTTGAGCATTTGGAAGATCAAGCAAGAAAGTGAGATTCAAGTTAGATTGTGAGGGCTAGTAAACCTAAATAGCCAAAGAAATAATAGATATTTGGAGAGAGTATATATGATGGATTTTCTAGGTGAAAGTATGGCATATAGTCATGGGTAAGTGTATAGGAGATGAAGACTTAATAGGAAGACCAAATTGGCTTCCTAGAGGCAACACAATATACAATTGTTTATATTATTACTATTTTATACATGTAGTAATAGATTTTCATTCTTATCACATGAGATGTATAGTATCTTCTTTTATCATGTTTTATCTATATTTATGCTCGTGTCTATTTCAATTGTAAATGTATATGTTCTAGTACGTTTCCACCACTATAATCAATTGATACCTCCAAATAAAATATCATAAAAAGATATGATTTTAGAAAGACACCTTATTCATGTCAAAGGAAAAAAAATAATCCTCTAAACAATGTTATAAATTAATGTACTTATGTCATTCATAATAATTATTGGGATCCTATAATACCATCATCACTTTTTTTATTAATATTCTCATCAATGTTCCTAACTTTTCCATCCACTTGTAGACTCTTAATTATTCGATCTTTCTCATTAATAATATTACCTAAATGATCACCCTGTTTGTTAATCTCAATGTCCTTCCTCCACAGGCTTGATTCTCATCTTAAAACTTATATTTTGCTCTTTTTTATCATACATTATTAAGAATAAGTGAATCCTCCAACATATATTGGTCAACTTAAGTGATCATACCCATGTTTGAAATATTAATTTAAAATCTATTTCAATTAACAACATCCAAACCTAAATTTATATTCTTATCCAAGCTTTAATTGGTTTTGATATTATGGATTTTCAAGAACTATACTTTATTTCATATAATATAACTATTTAAGCCTATATACCAAGATATTCTAGATACCTACATTATGTTAACGTTTAATACATTATTGTTTATTTTATAAAATAAGACCTGGCATAGACTGGAATTTAAAGTCTTATTACATGTTCTAGATGATTCTTATTAGAATTGTAAGCCTTTTAACTTTGGAGTTATGATGTTTTACAAAATATTTAAGGTACAAAATAAACAATTATTATAATGATGGGTTAGATGTGTGGTTTTTACTTTTGAAAATAATAGATTTGTAATTTTCTACCAACAATATTCTCTACTTCCAAAAATATGTAATGTGGAAGTGGAATAAATATAGCATCCATATGAGATAATGATTAAAAGACCTATGTTATTAAAACCCATTATCAATAAAGAAAGTTTTTTTTTTTAACTTATATAAATAATATTTAAAATTTTATCTTTAAACCCACAACTATTATGAATTTAAAAGAAAAACAATTCTTATCAAAATATTACAAAAAATATTTCTAATTAAATCTCCTTATTTTATCAAAGTGTAAAATAATATTTTTAATTTTATTTTTTAATATTGTAAAGAATTATAGTAAATATCTTAATTTTTAAACTTTCCCATGTATATCATGTGTAGGATTTCAAACTAAACATATTGAATTGCTTTTGAAACATTAAATGCAAGACCACTCTATTAGTCTTGATAGCAAGACAAGTTATCAATTATCTATTATTTTTTAGTCTTCTTATTATCACTATATTACCATTATAAGGAAAGTTATCTTTTATCTATTATTTTTTAATCTACATATTATTACTTTATTTTTTTATAATGAAAATATTGACTACATTCCAAAATGAATTTTGAATTTGAATTAAAATAAAATAAATGCGTTCTTTGTATTTTCATAATCTAAATCATCAACAATTTTTTTAATATTTACGATTTTGTTGCAAATATAAATATAAATATATATATATATATATATATATATATATATATATATATATATATATATATATATAGAGGACTACATTGTTAGCTATGTTTAAACTAAAGTAAATTTAACAAAGCAAATAAGGAGAAATTTTATTGTCTTTTAAACCAAAAAAAAAAACTCCATTTCATGGGAAACTAAGAGTACATACATGTTGTTGCGTTCCATCCAAATCTTGTTATAAAAAATTGGATAAACTTTTGAGAGACATCTTGTGGGCCAAAGACTCTGTCAAGGAAAGTTTTCATCGGGTAGCCTGGGAAATTTGTTGTTTGCCCAAGGATTGCGGAGGCATGGGTTTGTTTGATTATCACCCACAAGGTCTTGCCCTTTGTGCTAAATGGATCACCCGATCTTTAATTGGGGATGAATCTTGGAAAGTGTTGGTCAGGCATTGCATTTCTTCTAGTTTGCTTTAGGGGAAGAAAATTTGGAAAGGGGTGGGATTGCAATCCATTCTTACTGCCCCTATCCCTATTAAAGTTAAAGGTTCTTTTGTCATTTAGAGTATTTGGAAAGCTTGGGAGGCCTTCAAAGCCTGGCTTAGTTGGAAAGTCGCAAAGCAGGTGCCTCTTTGTCTTCCATGAATATTTGGTGGTCTCCTGTTATCACTTGGCAAGGTTCTCCTTTAGCTCTGGTGCAGTGGGTCAGAGCACAAAGGTTCTATAAGCGTGGTATTGCTTCCATTTTTTATTTCTTCTCCCGACATGCCAGGTGTTGGATACCTTGGGAAAGTTTTCATCAAATTCACAATTTAAATCATGGTGATAGAGACACTTATGAGGTGGTTATTGATAGTATTCCATTTTCTATTTGGAGCAAACTACATAAGCATTTTCAAAAACCCTGGTGGCCAGATTGGTGTTGGCCTAGGGAGCTTCCTATTTTGCAATATAAAGCTCATCTTGGTTACAAATGGCTCACCCCACAAGTTCCAATGGTTGATAAGCTCACTCTGAGATGGAATTTAGTCTCTCTTCCCTCCAAATGGAATAAGAGGTTTTGGATTGCTTGGGCTACTTATATTGAACCTAAACAGATTTTTTTTGCTTGGAGTCTCTTACATCAAGGGTTAACTGTTGTCAGTCGGCTCAAGAATCTAGGTGTTCATTATCTTATTTTCCCAGTTTGTGGACAAGCAAAATATTTATCGCATGTTTTTGGGTCTTGTGATCGGGCTCAGTCAGCTTGGGAGTGGCTTCTTGAATTTTTTAGACCTTTTATGCAGGAGGATTTTACTTGGGTGCATGCTATTTTGGGTGACCCTATTGCTTTTTCCTTCAACTTGGATGTTGTTTGGAATATTTTTAGAATTGGTACCTTGTTTTATCTATGGAAGTCCTGAAATAGAGCTGTTTTATCTCAGCAAGATGTCGGACATGTCTTCTTTATTGCTGATAAATATGATATATTCTTTGATTATTGGTTACAGATTCAAGTACAGGTTAAAAAAGTATAGGTGGAGCTATAGTACTTGCGTACCCTCATGGATCATTGGGGGAATGCACCCTGCATTCTGAATCATGTGCATCTTCCTTCCCCTTCCAAGTGGTAGTAATTTCTCAGCTTCTTTCTTTTCGAATGCATATTTAATACTATTTTGGTAGTTGTTATTGGTAGTTTGTGGGTTGTTTCTGACACTCTTGTATACTCTTAACCACAATGGTTAATGTATTGGTTTACGGGGTGTGCTAATCCCACCCACCCTTTTTTGTATGATTAAACATTATTTTATTAATATAATGACTTTTTCATCCCAAAATAAATATATAGATTTAATAAAAAGGTGTAAAACATTTAAACCTTTAATAAAATATTATAAAATGTATTTTTTATATATTTAAAATATATTTATTTTAAATTTGTTTAAAAAACATAAAAAAAATATCGCTTTAGAAAATAAATATAGTGCACCAATTCAAAAATAAAAATGGGTGGATATAAACTCATATCTGCTAAGCAGAACCATTACTTTAAAATTATAAAAAAATGGACATAGTAGATCAATCGTATACTATTTAAGCAACAAGAGTTGCGCATCTAGAAGGAGGTGATGGATCAAGGTCTAAGGTGCTTCGCCAATTAGAAGATGGATTTTGAGTGTATGACTGGGGATGTTAGACCTTTGTTAGTTGGTTCATCTTCCTTGGTTGTGTACAATGGCGAGATTGAGATGAAGAACTTGTAGTTGTGGTGACATTCATGGGCTTTAAGCTTTCCAATCATAGTGCTCATAGGAACGAGGTGGCTAGTTGTCCCAATCATCAACTTTGTGTTGAGGACTCTGATAGAAAACTTGCAAATACTAACTATGGTTATGCTTGTGCCCTTGGGATGGTTTCATGCATAGAAGAGAAGCTGGTAGGAAGCAAATCAGTGTGCATGGAACATTAACTTAATTGTTCATAAGCATTTATAAATGAACCACCTTCAATGCCATCCTGTTTGCTCAGGAAGCCATCTAAACAAATTTTAACTTTAACAATCAATGACAAATAGGTATCATCCAAATATTAAATAAAACATGTACTCTGAAAATATGCAATAACTTTGTTGTATAAAATAACATTACAAATAAATAAATTATATATTTTATAAAATATTTTTTATTGAAAATCCTAAATATACAATATTATTTGTTAACAAATACTTAAATATTAAATATATTTTTTTCTCTCACTCTTAACTTTTAGCTTAATCCAATAATTACGTTTTAATTTTACTATTTTTCAATGGGGTAGCAGGTTTAAAGGTGCATGTTCTTGGTCCTAGTTATGTGGGATTCCTCACCCCTATTAACATCAAGTAGCGACATGTGTGGGATAGTTCGACATATGTGTGGGGTAGTTGGCCCTCTTGCTTTCTAACCAATTCATTCATGTGATGTTTTTCTTATACAGGCTGTTGATTTGGAGTGATATATTCCTATAATAAAATTTTCTTCACATTAATATTCTTATAATAAAATTTCCTTCAACATTAATATCTCCTCTAACATCTTTAGAATAACTAAAGATAGTGTAAGAAATTCAATATATATAAAAACAAATTACACTAGCGTGTTATCTCAGTGCTGATTTTTTGCTTTTCAATGTCTTAGAATTCCGACAAATCGCTTTTCGATTCTGGCACTGACTCCAGGTTTGACACGGCCAAATGTTGTGTACGAATGCATTAGCACCTATCTGTGCAAACTGGCACCACCGATGTTAGTCATGTTCGAAATGGATGGAGCGTCGGCTCAACGAGCAGGATGCGTTTTCGTTTCTTACAACTCATATACCTTCCACTGCGAATGCAAATAGTCTTACCTGCCACGATCTCCGGTCTGAACATTCCACCCCATTACTTCGCCGACCATGGAGATTATACATAACTCATACACATCGGTTAGCGTCCTCATGTCACGGTGTGCATATGCTTATATTGCTTTCTCAGTACTTGCTTTGTTGCGGACAATTACGCATTCAATATCAATTCTTCTAATCTTTTAGTGATGGATAGAGATGAGTTCAACGCTGGAGATAGTGGCGAGAAGGAAAGGAGATACCGAGGCGTCAGAAAACGAAAATGGGTGGCTGAAATTCGTGCAGTAAAGATGACGAGGAAGAGGTCACCCATATCGCCCGGCTCATACTTCACTCCAGAAGCTGCAGCTAGAGCTTATGACACGGCGCTCTTATGCATACGTGAACCTACTGCTACAACGTCATTCAACTTTCAAGACTCGCTGTCGATTGCAAGCGCATAAGAGGTGGTAGCACAGGCACGCTCCAATCCATCGCCCAGCTCAATTCGAGAAGCTGCCCTCGCTGTTGGCTCCGCCTTCGACACCGTCCCCCAAGACTACCATATTCATCATAATAATGATGGTGGTGATGATCAAGAACTTGATAGAGCAGAAAATGAAGAAGCGGGACGTTCATTGCAGGCGGGTGAGAGTTCTGAGAAGGAACAATCGGTGTGCCTACGAATATTTCGAGAGCAATTACAAGATGTGAGGAATGATCATCGTCCTCCTCCTAGGGAAGGGAAGCTACGTGTACAAGACTACACATCTGATTTTAATGATGCAAAATATCTGTTTGAATTTCCAGAGTGCGTACCAATTGAGGAGATCATTCATCTCTCGGAGGCAGTGGCAGAGACAGCGGCTCCCCTCGATGAAGAAAGCATGCCTGAATTCACATGTCCCTTCAACTGGGATGCAACCACTTCGAGTTCCTACGTCACTCAAAATCCTCGCTCTTAGTAATGGAATGCGGTCCACATGACAGACAGAGTCTATAGGAAACTCCTAGTGTATTTGTGGATTGTTTAAATTGAATGTTTAATTATTAATATATCTCTCATACTATGCTTGCAATAAATATTTGATGCGATTACTGTTTGACGGTTGTTCAAACTTTTGGGTTTTTTTAGTAGTAGTTTGACAAAGTTTATTGAGTGGGGTTCGATGTTTCTTTTTAAATTAAGCCAAGTTAAATAATAACTAGGTGGTATAGGTGTTATTAGGAACAACCTCAAAATTTGAACCCTACTTAATAATAAAAAAGAATTTCTTTAAAACAAACAAATAAATATAAAACTTTTATAAAACAAACAAATAAATAAATATTTAATTTTATATCATTGTGAAAATTAATATTTATTCTAATCACAGTTTTAAAATTGAAGTGTTCTAAATATTCAATATAATTCTCATTGCTCTTGTAATTGAAAGAATATAAATAAAAAATTTTTATAGAAAATTTGAACCCTGTTCCTTTATATTAATTTAGTTAGATTGAGTTAGTTTATTTGATTTTGAAGAGAATTGATTTTTTAGTATATAAAGGAATACACAACCTTTCTATCATTTTATCCTTGTAGATACGGAGAATTAAACTTATATTGAAACAAATTCACGTCAATT
This sequence comes from Wollemia nobilis, assembly GCA_028583015.1. Lineage (NCBI taxonomy): Eukaryota > Viridiplantae > Streptophyta > Pinopsida > Araucariales > Araucariaceae > Wollemia > Wollemia nobilis. The sequence continues at coordinate 3,006,744 of JAQPPZ010017179.1, read as the reverse complement.
ATTATGTAGAATTGGTAACATCTTTAGATGTTATTAAAAATCACAAAGTTAATGCTATCCTAGAGTAGTAAACAAACACTCAACCGTTACTATTCAACTTATTCCTTTCGAGTAAGTTGTGATTTAAACCTTAGACCTCCCCAACAAAACTCTAATAAAGATGTTGTCTTATGAACCATTACTTATATTTTTTTATTATATATTAATTGGTAATTTCTAAATTTTGTATGAACCATTACTTGAACATTTTAGATTTTCCAATGAGAAGCAAATTTTTAATGTTGATTTTCTACTTGAACATTTTAGATAAAATAATTTAAAATTCTCTTAATTACTTTTACACAATCATATGATGGTTTACTCATGAATCTTCAAACTAAATATGTTACTCATGAATCTTCAAATTAAAGAGGTTATCATACATATAAGATTACCAATCAAATTTTTATACTTCTTATCTAGTCTTTAATTTTCATCGTGATTGTACATTCTTTTACTTTGTACAAGTAGGATGTCAACATCTTTACAACTTTTTTATAACAACATCTTTACAACTTTTTATAACAACATTTTTACAACTTTTTATGACAAATATCTTAAAAATATCATTTGCATATTTGGATTGGCAAGAGATCTCATTATGTGTTTACTATACATACAGACCAGAAAAAATAATATATTAATCTTAGATTCTCCGTTTCAAATTTTTGCATCATAACTTTCTTAAACTTTTTCTTTGTTCTTTATAAACTTGTTATAAAAGACAAATCATCAAAGTAAACAATCAAAATATCAATCATTTTTACTTCTAGTGTAATGTTTCCGTTCTTACTTTTGAGAGGGACTGTGTACATCTAATCCCGTACATATGGAAGCAAGCACACAGATTCAAACGTTTATTGCGCTTGGGCTGTCCTTTTCCTCAAGTTGTTTCCATTGTTACAAAGATACTTCAAACACCCGTTCAGACCATGTTCCCATCAACGGCTAATAGTCTTTTTCTTTTGTTTTTGTTAGCTTTTTGGTTTCTTTTGGCCCTTCACTTGGACTTGGACATGGCCAACCTACGTCTTTCTCTGGCTTTCCATCGCTCTTCGAAGAAACCGTCCACAAATGCGGATCCCATTCCATCCTGTGATTGCGCTAATACAAGCTCTGACCGTCTCAAATGCGCACATTCCAAATGCTATGCATGTTAAATATGGAATCTCCCAAAAACGCTAAGTGTGTCCTCCATTACAGCTCATAGACAACAAAAGAAATGAAGGGCACCGTACTCACTTGGAGCCTGCCTCTAATAAAAACGCTGAGTTCCCCCTCCATAGAACCTATAGAATTAATGGACTAGAGATGAGTCAAATATATAGAATTATTCTGATAACAATATCAATAGTAAAATTATTTTCTATATTAAAATAATTGGCTAGCCTTTAAAACCTTTAATTAATAAAAAGTAACAGTTTAGTGTAGTTTTCATCATCTTACAAAAATATAATATATTTTCCATAATTCAACTGTAAGGCCATTAATCATTATATATATTTTTAATTATCAATAAAATAAAATAAAAAACATAAATAATATTTTAAACAAAAATAAATATTAATAAAATAAATTATAATAAAATTATATTATATATTAGTTTTTAACCAAATACCAACTAAAATATCTATAACAATTTATAAGAATTACGAAATAAATTAAGTGATAATATTTTTTTTATCTTTTAAATTGTTAATTTTATAAAATATATACAATTTAAATCACAATTATTTTTAGTTATTGAGAAATTAAATTTGAAAATTATAAGAGGTAATTATTTAAATTTAGGGTGCAAGAGTCATACTCTTAAGTCTTTTTTTTTTTTTTTAATCAAGAAACTACGTGTACATGAGCACATGGAGAGAAAAAATTTCTTATGAGAAAGAAAAATTCCATAAACACAAGAAAAGTTATGTTCATTTGGTTTACCATAGGTGAATGAATCTTACTCACATAAGATTTGGAAATTAAGGATGCAATCATTCACTTTATTTCAAGGACTAGAGAATATTTCAATATGCCATCAAGGTTAGTAAGCTATAGGTGCAAGAGGGATCAATAAGGAGTTTACACTAAGGTATTGGGAGGTCAAGATAAGATAGTGTTTGGGTTTAACATAAATTAACAATGGTATCAATAACAAAATATTGTGGCATTGAGGATGAAGTTGTCAAATTAATTTTAGGAACTAGAGGATATGATAATAAGCTATCAAGATTATTAATGAATATATGCAAGAGGGATTGGTGGAAACTTAGCCTAAGTTGGAGGCCCACTACAATCAATAATATAATAATATATATCCACAACCATCAAAAGACTCATGACACTAGTTAAATAATTTTAAACATGATTTGATGATAAGTTAAATTTTGTTGTTGAAAATAAATAAAATATTATGATTTATTAGCATGCTAAATTCTCTTGTTGGAAATAGTAATAAAATTAATTTGATTTAATAGGTTATATTCAAATGGTGATTTTACAAGTTACATCTAAGTGATATCTTAAGTGTTGTATCCCAAAATAATATATACTTTCATTCATGTTAAGGTGAATCAATAGTCCTTTATGAAATAAACTAATAAATAAATTTTCTAAAGCTTTTTAACCAAAGTAACACTATACTTATGGATATAATTAATCAGATAGTTTCAAGAGGGACAACCATCAAATCCAAAGGATATGATTGATTTGGAAGACTAAGAAAAATATGATTTTTTTTTTAAATTTTGAACAATCAAATTTTCAATCTCTATTTCCTTAATGAATGTTTATATGGGGAAACTAGAGATCATTCCTGGTCATGTCTTGAATAATGTAAAAATAACATAATCATACATATGAGATGAATTGCAGGGGAAATGGAAAAATAGAATAATGATTTAGCAAAAAAGACAAAATTATTTTGCATTACCTTAAAGAATTTGAATCTAGGTACATGGGTCATATTTGACGTACATAACATTTTAATGGCTTAAAATTTACTTTTGAGGATATTACAATATTACAATATGGATAATTTCTTATATTAGAAAAAGAACACTAAAACCTGACTTAGAGATGTTGGAGAGGTATGTCCTCCTAATTTGGGATACGGGTGGACTAACTTTTATAGTACTTTTATAGGAAGGTAGAGAGACATGACATAAAAAAGATTTAATCTCTTCTAATGTCCCTATTTATTAGTTTCTACCATATTTTCATACATAAATGATTCCCAAGCTATGAAGTTAGGACATATGTATAATGAAGACACATTTTGAAACATATCCCCTAGAGCACATGTTTAGAAATCAAGTGTTATGATCACCACTTTAAGTGGTAATAATGGTTATTGATCAAAAATTAGGATTTTTTGACATATCAATGAATAACTTGTATTTTTATACACTTGGGGTTAATATGGTACATCATTTGGACCAATAATGATCTCATAACATTAAAAGTATGTAATTTGAGTGTCAGTCAAAAATAAAAAATTATCTCTTTCTCTTTGTTATAAGTAAACATTTTAATTCTTTATTTTATCATTAATCCTAAAAATTAAAATCATTCTCTCTACTTTTAAAATCTTTTTTAATATTTATATCATCATAGAATGATCTCTTCACTCAAACAACTTTTCTAGATCTTCTAGGTACCTCCAAATACTTGGATAGCTAGATTAATGCCTTGCATAGAGGCTGACAAAGTGTATCACTAGGAATTTATACCTCAAGAATGATATTGCTATTGATAAACTAGTTTTCTAAGATTATCAAGTCCTTTCCATGATACCAAGTGCCATCTCCCCTTTTATTATTGTAACAAATGAGGCCTAACTACTCACATGGTTACCTGATAAAAGAACAGATAGAAACCAATTATATATATATATATATATATATATATATATATATATATATAGTTACATGTTTAGTTTTAAACTATCAGCACTTAGGTTCATTTTTTTTTTTTTGCAAACATTATAGCACAAGCACAAAATACCAAATTTAGGTTCAATACTATTGTAGCAAAGCTCCTAAGTGGATAAGATCAGCTAAATCCCATGAACATGCCATTCAATTGTAATATTTTTTCTCATTTATCACTTACATATTCTAGCGTGAGGAGTGAACCATGATGAGGGTTATTATCTAGGGCCCATAACACCTAGAGGAGAACACTTACTGTCCCTTACCTTCACATTTTTTACCTTC